>CM034059.1:1107297-1326811 GCA_019804595.1 Bruguiera parviflora
TATATATATATATATATATATACCTTATAAAAAAATTAGTATAATAATCACTAAAAATTTGATGATGTATTTTACATTTATTGAAATTATAAAATTTACTTTAGTCGTATTTTTACTTATTCACTATATTTTGAGAATCACAACTCCACCGCTCTATGTGAGAATCTCATAATTATCTTGTGCAATTTTCACCTATTTAGCTCAAGTTGTTATAAATTTTTAAATATATTATCCCTCAAAATATAAAGAGAGTGATTGAGAGGTAATATTGTGTGTCATATTTGATAATTATTATGATTAAGTATAAATAAAATATGATGAAAATTATTATTATTTTAATAATAATTTATTTTTTTAAGAACTTGAATTTAAGATGTTGGTAAGTGATTTTTAATCTGATCCTAAAGGAGGAGGGACGACTAACACTCATGTTTGATTGGCTTCTCTCTTATTTTATTTTATTTTATTTTTTTCTCTTTTTTTTCTGAGCTAGTTTCATGTTTCTGAACGGAAACGACATCGTTGCGGAGGATGAATACTTCGGTGACGTGTACGACGCAGATACTCACAAGGCAAAACTTCGGTGAGCCAACCCTCACTTGGCGACGGTCTACGTACACGACTCTCGCATAAAGTAGCGCCACGTATCCACCAAATTACCCTCTCGAAACTAAAAGGAGGAATAATTGTGTCTTTCCGATCGAAAAGCCCCGCCCAAAAATATCTAGACTAGAGACGAACGGTAAGACTACTGTCACCGAAGCACATCCCATCTCTGTCTCTCTCTCTCTTCCCTCCGTCGCCATGGCCGTGGTTCTGGGAAACTTGGCTCTCTCACTAGACGCCGCAGCCGCCGCCTCCCCCCCTCGGACTGCAATACCAGACCGGAAGTCTCCTCGTCCAGTTCTACTCGACGTCGTTTTGAGTCTCGCCAAGAGAGACTCTCACCAGTACGCCAGTATTGGCGCTAACGCTTACGCTCTTGTGGCCGCCAAGGGCATCGAGTGGGACGGCGAGTCGAGACACGAGAGGCTTGTGGCCCGAGGAAAGGCGAATTCGAAAGTTAACGGAGTGGATTTCGACAGCGATGAAGAGAAAGGGAACGGAGACGGAGAAGAGGAGGAAGGGGTGCCGTTCGATTGGGAGAAGGAGATGAGGAAGAGAGTGAAGGAGATTGAGGAGATGAGAGAATTGGAGACGAAAGCTGAGGAGTTGCAGAGCAGAGCGGAGGAGGAGAGCGAAGGTGAAGAAAGAGAGGAGAGTGAGAAAGAGAAGAGGATGAGAGTTAGAAAAGAGCTTGAAAAGGTCGATTATTTTGTTAACATTCTTTTCAATTTTTTTTTTAATTTTCAGCTTTCTTTTTTTTTTTTTAATTTCTTGTTGGATTTGGTGTGATTTATGTTGGTAATGTGAGAATAGGTGGCTAGAGAGCAGGCAGAAAGGAGAGCAACAGCTGAATTGATGTTTGAATTGGGGCAAAAGGCTTATGGTAAGGGTATGTATGGGAGGGCAATTGAGTTTCTTGAAGGTGCCCTCACTATTATCCCAAGGCCTACATTGTTGGGTGGTGAGGTTGGTTTTTTCTAGCATATTGATGGCCCTTTTGTTTTGTTGCTAAAAAAAAACAAAAAAAAAAGGATGATTTGATCATGGGTTAAAGAGAAAATTCTGGGTTTTGTGGCTGTTTCAGATTCAAATATGGCTGGCTATGGCTTATGAGGCTAACAATCGACATAAAGATTGCATTGCCCTTTACCAGCAGTTGGAAAAGAAGCACCCCAGTGTCAGCATTCGACGCCAAGCTGCTGAACTTCGATACATCTTGCAAGCACCTAAGCTTAAGATAACCCAGGAGGAGATGGTTACCATTCCATTAATCGGTTCAACTTATGACAGGTAAACCTCTTGTCCTATGCAGTTCAGAAGGCTAAATGATATTGCCCTTTCCCTTTGTCTTGTCAAATCATGTGCAGATATGGACCGTGGTAACTTTAATCACTTGGTAAATCCTGCTCCGTTAGCTCAATTATTGATATCATGATGGCCTTTGCAGTGGTCTATTGGCAACTTGATTTCCTTGTGGACACTCGATATGTAATGATCTAATATGAATTCCTCAGTTGCGCATCCTCGTACTCATGCTCAAGCAAGTGCGTCTTCTCTAGAGATACAGCTGTTTGCTGGACAACTAAAACTAAGTGTCCATTTTAGTAAAACTTTAAAGGGTTCTAAACTTGAAGAAATCCTTATAATTTGGTCTGAGGAATGAGTGATTCTTAGAACCTTTTTGTCCTGGCTACAGACCATCTTTTCTGGTTAACTTTAGTACCAATAGGCCAATGGAAACCTTGTATTTGGCATAGTTATTTTCTTGATAATTACTTTTTACATCTGCTGATCCTGTCATTATACTTTGCTTTCCTTTTCTAATCTGCTGTGTACTCACCATGTTATGGCCTGCTTTATTGGTACCTCCCATATCAACTATTGTGGATTGTCCATTTATGTGTCAATCTTTTATTTGTATGGATCTTAGCACATTTCTCGGAGCTTTACGAACTTATCCCATATAGGAAATTTGGTGATATGTCTAGAAAAACTAGAAATCGTTGATTTCTTCCCAAAGATTTGCATCATCAATTCACGTATCATGTCTTACATTCATAATTTAATGTGTCTGCTGTAATTTTATGGAAGATACTTCGATCTCAGCATCTCATTTGAAGGTGCTTTGATAGTTATCTCCATATAAATGACTACCTGGTGTTGTTTATGAACTATCATGATCTAGAGATGTCTTTTTGCTACGTGTTTTACCAAGTTTCACAGCTCATTATCTTCTGCATCATTCTAGTCTTTGGAGTGTTCCCCGACCCACAAAAGAACAGCAATTAAAATTCCCTAAGATAATTCAGTGCTTATGCTTGGGACTGAGTGAACAAATTCAGAGATGTTAAAGTAACCTTGTGGCTATTGCAGCTATGCGGCAACTTGGACTGATAAGTACAAGGACAAGGATGAAAGGCGAAGTGGTGGTTCGACAACTAATCAGCTGCCATCATCAAGAGACTATTTAGCAGACTTCTTGGTGTGGCGACCTCCTGTTGGACTGGAGAAGAGCGGCGCTTTCTGGGTAGCCTTAACATTATGGCTGGGCTTGGTTTGCGCGGCGCTCTTTCTACATTGATGAATCATATGCAAGGTATATTGTAAATGCAATCGCCGGTTGTAACATTCTCATTTCATTAATTGTATGTTTGTCCACGTATCCCAAGCCATTGTCACTTCCACTGTATCTGTAAAGTGCAGAAATACACTTGTTTCCTGGCCCTCTGGGGCTCTCTGTTCCCGAAGCTTCAATCTCGCGCTATTGTCGCCGTAATGTTTCATTCTTGCAAGTTAGAGGGACGTTTATTACCTCGACACTTATATATACATTTTTTTTTTATCTTTTTCCCGCGCAAATTAATGGAGCCATGGACTGTGGAATTGTGGTGGGATGAGCATACAATTCATCCTACATCAATGAATCATCGTCGGTCAAACCTTTCAAGACATCTTTTACGGATGTCTGAAAAAAAAAAAAAAATCTTAGAAAATTGTCCTCTTTTTTCTCTTTTACATTTTCAATACCCTTTTCATTTTCTAGGCATTCTGCGGTCCTGAAAGATAAACTCATTATTATATTAATGAATTTAATTTACTAGTATTCGATCAATTTTTAAAAGTTAAGATTGGGTTTCAAATTTAAGTTTTAATTGGCGTTAATTAAATTTTTTTTATAAGAAAAGATAAAAAAAAAGAAAAACGAACGGAGAGAGGATAAACCTAAGTAACTCAGAACAATAAAACCTGCTATTGGAAAAAATCGAGTCTTGTTCCACTTTTGCCCTCGCACGCGTCGGACAAATCACAGAGGCTTAGAGGCCAAAACGGTCAAATTGAAACGCCCGGGGGCCCACCCCATTTCCCCTAACCAAAATAAATCAACCCCCGCCCCTGAAAACCCTAACTCACCTGGTTCTTCTCCCAAAGCCACCAACCGCAGCCGCGTTGCGCTACCAAAATGGCGACCCGCTTCAAGAAGAACCGCAAGAAGCGGGGTCACGTGAGCGCCGGTCACGGCCGGATCGGCAAGCACAGGAAGCATCCGGGAGGCCGAGGAAACGCCGGAGGAATGCACCACCACAGGATCCTCTTCGACAAGTACCACCCGGGTTACTTCGGTAAAGTGGGCATGCGTTACTTCCACAAGCTCCGCAACAAGTTCTACTGTCCGATCGTCAACATCGACAAGCTCTGGTCCTTGGTCCCACAGGACATCAAGGACAAGGCCACCAAAGACAAGGCCCCTCTGATCGACGTCACCCAGTTCGGTTACTTTAAGGTCCTCGGAAAGGGCGCCTTGCCGGAGAGCCAGCCGATTGTTGTCAAAGCCAAGCTTGTTTCTAAGATTGCTGAGAAGAAAATTAAGGAAGCCGGCGGAGCTGTCGTGCTCACTGCCTAGGTTTATTTGTGTTTTTTTTTTTTTTCACTTTCGTCGTCCTTGGACCCAGCCGTTTACTGATTATGTTTTCGAATTGTTTAAGGTTGTTAATTTTGTTGTACTTGTCTGGTTTAGCTAGAGATTAATGATGGTTTGAACTTTTATGCCGCTCAAGTTTTGTGCTTTTTTGCAACGGTACATCGTTCAGATTATTACGTCTTGTTTATTGATTCTCGCCTGTCTTCACCGGCGGTTTGATGCGTTATCAATGTCTCGATGATCATTTCGCGTATAGATCATCGTTTTGCCTATTGATCTTGTTGTTTAGTGAAGGGCGAGCTTTAATGTAGCAGAAAGATTACTCCATTGTGATACGAAGGTCACAGGTTCACAAAAACACAATCCATGTTCAAGGTTACTGTATTATGGGAGATTCAAACGTACACCCTATATCTTGTTGCTAAATGGGTTACGTGGAAACTTTGTTTTCTCATGTGTGCTGATCTTTGGCATTGTTGTTTAAAAATGGCTTCAAACGTCATTTGTTATACCGCTTGTCGACTTTGAAGAAGTGGAAGATAGAACTTGGATGGTGTTGCGTGTCTTGCAGTGAAACTGATACTCTCTGCCATTTTTGAGCCTTCGGGATTGTTTTTCTTGATGGGGTTCACTCAAAATTGGCTTCTTTAGCTGCAGTGGGTTTTATTTGAGAGATGGAATGGCAAATCGAGAATCCTATGCTGTTCCTCGATCTGGGAGATTTCAGCCTTGTAGATCGTTAAGTAGGCTCAGCCTTGATTACAATCTTGAAAGCTAATTTCCATCATTGGGGTTATCGTGTAGTGTAGGTTCTAAATATGCAATTTGTTTGACTGAGCATCTCAAATGTGCGAGATGCGGATAGGTTGTATGCATATCTAGTCGAATACGATTTGTGATGATTATGGTGAGTCTCATTGTTGTAATCGTTCAGGCTGGTGATTTTTGTTCGGTGCCAATTGTTGAAGTGAAAAGCTCCCCGTCATTTCTCACGGGCAAAGTCCATCTCATTTAACTCTAGAGTTAATTCTTTCTCGGGTTTCGCCTGTTCTCGTGGAACTATGCTCCGTCTACGTCCAGCAGCCAGCATTTGTCACGTTTCTCGACGAATGTTTCCTGGAATTTCTTGCTTTTGCTTGCCATGTTGGTTGCCAAAAGGGTAAATCCTCCGCTGTCTTCATGAATTTTTTAACATTCTGTAGCCTTACTCCAAGTTCTAGTGTCATTTTCATCCCCATTTCCGAAACGTTGTGTTTTTATTTTTGGGTCTATTACTGTTTGGGTCTATGAGCATATTCATCGACAGTATCTCAGCCCACTCCTCCTAACGGGCAATAAAAGGGGTATATTCCAGGGGATTGGGCCGACATGTCTCCTAAATAGTGCAATTGCAATACGAGAGCTCAAGAAAGTTAGCAGCAAACATAACCCAATCCAAAACATGCGGGATATATCCAAGAAGAAATGGGGTCAAAATATCAACTTTTTGAGCTTTCGTGCCAACTATTAAGGTTTGCTGTCCAATGGGTATCATTTAACCACAATTCCATTCGATGTTTAAGCCCAATCTGTCAATCAATTTGGAAAATGGCCGCAACCAGAGAAGTCTCTAGATCCTCCGGTATCCGATTGTACGTACGGAGCACGGTCAATAACCATTTGTTGATTATATTAACATTAACCGATGAAGGGGCACGCGTGCCAAAAAATACACATATATATGTATACATATATATCAAAATTTGGCCCGTTGCCGCTTGTCGGAGATGGAATCGGCAGCCCCACTTGGAAATAATATACCAATTTCTCTTTAGTAGATTACGCTATTCGAGCATATAATGCAGAGACAGACGACCCACCAGACAGAAAAAACAACGTTGATGGGGCGGTGGTGGGGATGAGCACGGAAACAAGATTCTTTTACTAGTGCATGACCTTCTGACGTGCAGGATTCTAATGTCTACGTTAAAATATGATTAAACTGCATTTGGGATTTTATGGGGTTGGTGGCTGGCACTGACAAGGACGGATGTGCTCGTTGCCTTGATTGTATTTAGAACATGTTTTCCTGTACTCGCCTTTCGGGCGGGCATTGCTATGTATCTCGCCACCTTAGCCGAAATCATAATTAGAATCAGACTGAATTGAAGTCAGAATTAAACCGATATTTAGAAAATCGATGGTTTTACACTGTTATCAAACTCAATGAACCGGCTATTGGATCGGGTTGATTTTGTCAAAAAAGATGTATTAGACATTTGAATTGGAGAAATTTGACTTTTAATTAAAATCGTGCGATTTACAGAGTTACAATGAAATTATTTGCTCTTATCCCAATCAATTATTGCAAATTCTGTTTCAAAATTGACGTTACTATGTATTAATTACATCAATTAATGTCTTGAATTGAATCCATTTTACATATTTGTTGAAACAATATTCGACCATTGATCCCGCATTCATTGCGCCAATTAATTAATTTATAGTGCTTTTTTTAAATTGATATTAAATAGATTCACGTATTTCATTTGAATCTTTTGATTATCTTATCTCGTCTCATTAATATGTATAAAAATAATTATTCAAAATCTCTAAATTAAGGAATTTGATATCCTTCAAGATATTATTTTTAATATATAATATTTATGTATAAAATATTTCCAAAAAAGGCCGCAAATTTAGAATTTTGGCCGGATTCTTACCCGAGGTAGGGGGAAAGAGGGGAAGTGAGATGTTCGAGGAACGTAATGTGCACGTGACTAGATTAATATCCATTATTAAATGATATTTGGTGATATCAAAAAAATTACTCTAATTATTGACCCGATCGGGTCAACTATTTATTCACTCGTTGAACTAATGATCCAATGACCTAATTTCTTATTTAAGTTTATATTTGGATCGGGTTTAATAACTATAGTTTCGTAATTTTAAAAGATAAAACAAACGAACGTTCCCAAATCAGAAACCGGTTTTTTTTTTTTTTTTTTGGGTTATTGATTCTAATGAATTGCATTCTGGTAAATCAAGAAGATTTATGCGAACCTCGGCCATCCAAATGAAGTCGTTTTTGAATTCCTTATTTATAATAATTATACTAACTAAATTTTGTTAATTGTTGTTTTTGTTTATTGAAAAAATAAAAGAAATCAAATTTAGGTCATTGATTAGTCAACAGATCAATTAAGTTATGAATGTTCTATTTTATTTTATTTTATTTTTTAATTATCGAATGGACTGAACTTTAGAACTAGACCAAACGGAGCCAAAACTTGCACCGTAATTGAACCGATCTGAAATTGAAACAGGAATTACTAGTTTTAATTTCTAATTCTTTTCTCCTCCGAAATTAGAACCAGTCGTTCGAATCAAGAATCGAATCGTAGTCATGTTTACTTGGGGCGAACCCATAACCCAAATCTAACTTTTCAATCAACATCCATTTAAGAATCCAATGCCGCTAAATTTATAAGCAGTGAATATAAAAAAATAATAAAAAAAAAAACAACTAATTTAATGACTTGGCACAAGCGATAATAGCATCATCAAGGGTGAAAGAGTTGGGCATAAACCTGCAAGAAGACTCCGAACTTGGCTCTTAATACCAACCAAACTGAGAATGGTTTTGATTACTTTATCGTAATTTTATTGAATACCCAAAAAGTAAAATTTGAAGGCGTTGAAATCCATCGCATCATTTTTGTCGTTAAAGAAACAGGTAAGAAATGATTGAATACCATAAAAATAATTTTATCCCCGCACAGGGAATTTTAAAACAGCATTTCTACCGCAACCAACAAAATAAATGACATCGTACGTTCCTAAAGGTCAGTTTTCCATACAATACCTTCCAACCCGTGCCGTGTGAGGTCAGATCGGCATCAAAATCTTAGGGGAAATTCCAAGCGGGTTTGGTAGGATGCTCGTGCTTTTGAGGGGTCACAGTCTAGTGGTTTTTCAAGAGTCAAATCTTAAACTGAGATCGATGTCTTGTGGGATTACTTCGCTTCAAAACTGTGGATGATATAGAATTTATAAAAATAAGAAAGATTACAGTATATTACGACATTCCATTCCATCACCTCTTTTTTTTTTTTTTTTTTAAAGTACAAAGACTTAGTGGGCTACATATTATGTTTGATGCGGACAGATCCGGGGGGGAGATGATATTACAAACCATCGTTTTATAAGTGACCGTGGGCTGCGACACCAGCGTCAATTGTCCCATGGTACGGTCACCAAACCTTCTTGGACAAGTGGGTGCTCGTATCGCCGTATCTTTATATGACAAGCGCCTTCCGCTTGATGCTGATAAGTGATAAGCCCTTGCCTGGCGTCGGCCCTGCAAAAACCTAGAACGTTTCAGAAAAAAGAAAAGGCACAAAAACCACAAGTGCCAAAGCCGCTGACGTTAAAAAGTAAAAAGCACCAAAACCGAAGTACCAGCCTTCTTTTTCACTTCCAGTCGTAACGCTATATCAATATCAGGAACCGAACCACCCTCACCACCCCAATCACTTTCCCGAGAAAAATTGTTGCCAAAGAAGAAGAAGAAGAAGAAGAAGAAGAAGAAGAAGAAGGGTCATAGGCGAAAGGGCAGAGACAAAGCTTACACTGAATCTGCTGCATGTCAGTGAAATTCTTTAGTGACAATTTCTACGGTGGATACAGTAAGCTTGTTAACCCTTTGCAATGGCCACAGCTCAGGAAAAAGCGGCGGATTCTTGTTGCTTCAACGCCACCCCCAAGACCTGCAAATCCTCCTCAGGTGGTGGTGGTGGTGGTGGCGCTGCTAATAGAAAGGCGGCAGCTTTGCAGGATTGGACTGTCGGTACCGGGTCCGACCCCTCTGAGAATCCAATCCGCAAGGAATCTACCGTCTCGACCCTGATCCGACCCGTTGAATCCGTCCCCGATTCACCTCCCTCCAACACCACTTCTACCAAAGGTAGCATGATTTCTGTCTTTTATTTGTCAATTCCTTTAGTGGGTCTATGTTTGATCTTTATTATCATTATTATTATTATTATTATTTATCTTTTTGGGTCCGTCTGTGCTAGAATTTGAACCCTTCAGTACTCGATACTGGAACTAAGAGTCTAGCTACTCTACCACGAAATCACGTGGCTAGTGGCTTGATTTTGATTTTTTATTGCATTTTGACTATTAAAAACTTGTTCTTGTTGTTGCCATAGGTATTCCAATCATGGCCAGACCACAAACATGCCATCCTTTAGACCCTTTGACTGCCGCTGAAATTTCTGTTGCAGTGGCAACTGTCAGGGCAGCCGGGGCAACTCCTGAGGTTGACTTCAATGTTTCTCAGTTTTCTGATTATGTTTCGATTAGGACCATTTTAGGATTTTATTATGAAACAAACCAAGTGATGTTCTTTTTTTCTTTTTTAAGGTGAGGGATAGTATGCGCTTTGTTGAAGTTGTTTTGTTGGAGCCAGATAAGCATATTGTTGCCTTGGCGGATGCCTATTTCTTTCCTCCTTTCCAGCCTTCATTACTTCCCAGAACCAAAGGTGGACCTGTGATTCCCACTAAGCTGCCTCCTAGGCAGGCAAGACTTGTAGTTTACAACAAAAAATCAAATGAGACGAGCATTTGGACCGTTGAATTGTCAGAAGTTCATGCCGCAACTCGAGGTGGCCACCACAGGGGCAAGGTTGTTTCGTCCAAAGTTGTTCTAAATGTACAGCCTCCCATGGTATGCAAAATTGCTTTCGCTTTGGATGCTGTGGACTGATTAACAATGCTATCAAATACTTATCTACATGTCCTGGCACTATTTTGTTTTTATGCAATTCTTTTGTTACATAGGAGAAGGGCGAGCTTTGGTGTAACAGAAAGGTTACACCATTCTGACCTTGTGGTTACAGGTTTGAATCCTGGAAACAGCCTCTTTGCAAAAACATAGGAGAGGCTGCGTACATTGAACCTTCCCCAGACCCTATAAATGTGGGAGTTTCATTCACTGGGACTCCCTTTTCTTTTGTCAGACAGGAGCTAATATCCAATGACTCATCAAAAGCTGCTAGCTAAAGTGAAGAAATGATAATAGGAAAACAGTTGCCAAGACACCTGTTGAAATTTTGTGCCTCTCACTATCTTTTTATATGTTTGTGTGAGCTTGACATCATTCTTCATATGGTTGTTGTCTTGACTGGCTTGGCAATTACAGGATGCTGTGGAATATGCTGAATGTGAAGCTGTGGTGAAAGACTTCCCTCCTTTCCGTGAGGCAATGAAAAAGAGGGGTGTTGAGGATATGGATCTATTGATGGTAGATGCTTGGTTAGTTATGGTTCCTTGTCAAAACAAAAAAAAAAAATAATAAATGATCCCACTACAATATCCTTGTTGCACTGTGCACAACAATAGCAGTGAATCCAGTAATTCTTTGCAGGTGTGCTGGATATCACAGTGAGGCTGATGCCCCTAGCCGCAGGCTTGCTAAGCCCCTAATCTTCTGCAGAACTGAGAGTGACTGCCCCATGGAAAATGGTTATGCTCGTCCAGTTGAAGGAATTCACGTTCTTGTCGACATGCAGAATATGGTTGTAATAGAGTTTGAAGACCGTAAGCTTGTTCCCTTACCACCAGCTGATCCTTTGAGGAATTACACTGCTGGTGAAACTCGAGGAGGTGTTGATAGAAGCGATGTGAAGCCTTTACAGATCATTCAGGCTGAAGGTCCAAGCTTTCGTATAAATGGCTATTTTATTGAATGGCAAAAGGTGTCTGTTTGCTTGCTTGCTTGCTCATGGCATTTTATCACCATCTATCTAATTTCAATTCATCATGCTAATGTCTAATTTAATTTTTCTTGGCAGTGGAATTTTCGCATTGGTTTCACACCCAGGGAGGGTCTAGTTATCTATTCTGTTGCATATGTTGATGGTAGTCGGGGCAGGAGACCTGTGGCCCACAGGTTAAGTTTTGTTGAGATGGTGGTCCCTTATGGAGATCCAAATGACCCTCATTATAGGAAAAATGCATTTGATGCTGGGGAAGATGGATTGGGCAAAAATGCCCATTCTCTTAAGAGGGCAAGTGGCTCTGAAATTATTCTTTTCTAATGCCAAAAGCTTCCATTCTAATTTTAACATGATTCATTTGAAGGACAAAAAAAAAAGATGGAGTGAGAGAATACTGACACAGCTCTTATGCTGCAGGGTTGTGATTGTTTGGGCTATATCAAGTACTTTGATGCACACTTTCCAAATTTCACTGGAGGTGTTGAGACAATTGAGAATTGTGTCTGTTTGCATGAAGAGGACCATGGTATCTTGTGGAAGCATCAGGATTGGAGAACGGGTTTAGCAGAAGTCCGTCGCTCTAGAAGGTTAACGGTGTCTTTTATATGCACTGTGGCTAATTATGAATATGGATTCTTTTGGCATTTTTATCAGGCAAGTCAGCATGCAATTTGAATCCATCTGGCATTTGTTCTACTTGGTGTCATTTATTTTTCCACTCAAATCTTTGTTGGTTAATTGACTTTTTTGCTTCAATTTGTACAAGGCCCTTTGAGTTGGCAGCAAGGATCAGCTGCCATCTTGATGGCAAATTAAGGTTGTTGAGTGTGGCGAGTATTTCTGTGCTGCTCTTCTTGAGACTTTTACTTTGCAGTCTCTTTCTATTTTTCTAATGCAAATTTGCCACAAAATTGCTTTTTAATATCTTGTATGATGATAACTGTACTCGTTGTCTTAGGATGGAAAAATTGAAGCTGAGGTTAAACTCACTGGAATTCTTAGCTTAGGATCTCTGCAACCTGGGGAAATACGAAAATATGGCACAACAATTGCTCCTGGATTGTATGCACCTGTCCATCAACACTTTTTTGTGGCACGAATGGATATGGCAGTTGATTGCAGGCCCGGTGAGGCATTAAATCAGGTAAGTTAACATTCAGTCACATGTCCTCATTATGACTCAAGTGGGCGATATATTTAGTCCTTCCTAGCAATCTCTCTCTCTCTTTCTTTCTCTCTCTCTCTCTCTCTCTATGTGTGTGTGTGTGTGTGTGTGTGCGTGTGCTTTTTAATTCTATAGATAGAGTTCAGTGTCATGATCATTTCAAGGATTAGAGACATTGATCTCTCTGAATTTGGTTGTTGTTCTGGTTTTTGTTTTTCTTAATTCATGCTTTTCTCCAGCTAGGCCTGAACACTGTGCTAAGATTCACAAGCTATACGCTCTTCGGAATATGGACTTTCTATCCCAGTACCCATTTACATATGTGTTTGATAATAGATTTTCTGCATTATGTAGGTTGTTGAGGTTAACATGAAAGTTGAAGAACCAGGAAAAGATAATGTTCATAACAATGCATTTTATGCTGAAGAGGAACTGCTCAAATCTGAACTGCAAGCAACGCGTGATTGTAATCCATTGACTGCTCGCCATTGGATTGTGAGTACCGTTTTGTATATATTATTTTCATTATGTATCTAATTTGAAATAATGGCATGCATACAATCATGAGGTATGCAGTGCAATTAATTTTCATGATGTATAGGGGATGCACACTGTATTGCATAATCATTGTTATCATGGGTGTTTTGTGGGAGGACATTCCCGTAGTGTTGTTGTCTAATTAATTTTTGTTACTTTTCACTTCATAATTTAGGTCCGAAACACGAGGACTGTCAACAGGACTGGACAGCTAACAGGTTACAAGCTAGTACCTGGTTCTAACTGTTTGCCGTTAGCTGGTTCTGAAGCAAAGTTCTTGAGAAGAGCTGCTTTTTTGAAACATAATCTTTGGGTTACACCTTATTCACGGAATGAAATGTATCCTGGAGGAGAGTTTCCTAATCAAAATCCACGTATTGGAGAGGGACTGGCAACTTGGATTAAGCAAAACCGATCCCTTGAAGAAACTGATATCGTGCTATGGTTGGTCCACACCCTCTTTTATCTTCTTCCACTATGATATTTGCTATGTGTGCATAACCCATGCACGAGCATCATATTGCATTGTTCGCAATTTGAATGTGGATCATACACCAATTGGAATAGTTGTCAGTATTACACTAGATTAAGCATATCAAAATCAATCAGATAATATGATTCATTGGAAGTTTTATTGTGCTGACACAAGGTACCTGTATTGACTTGTTTTAGGTATGTATTCGGAGTGACACACGTTCCTCGACTGGAAGACTGGCCTGTCATGCCAGTGGAACGCATTGGTTTTATGCTTATGGTACTTTACTTATCCTCACTGACCTGAATTCTTTGAATTTTTAAATTTCATTTGAATTTTGGCCGCTTAATGTCACGCCTCGATAGAACATGAAACTGATAGGCCCGGCTTTGTGAATCAGACGTGTGGGCGCGCTACTCGCCATATGGTCCTAGCTTACAATTTTTTATTGTTCTTCTGTTTGAAATGCAGCCATATGGGTTCTTCAACCGGTCCCCGGCAGTGGATGTCCCACCAAGTGCGAGTGATTTGGAGCTCAAGGACAATGGTTTGCCTGCAAAGCCGATCCAGAACGGTTTACTCGCCAAGCTCTGAACAGAGGAAGTCCGTCTGTTCTTCCCCGAATAAGCGAGCCATTAGCAAAGCTTGTAGTAACTTTCTTTCTGTTATCGCTAAGTCTTGTGTGTGTAAACTTTTTCAATCGTGTCGTACTAGAGGCAAATTAGTTGCAGTTTCAGGCACCAGCTCTTTGTTACCCCTTCCTAAAGTTAACAGAACATGCCTCAAAACTCTTAATAAACATCGTTATCAAAAATCTTTTTTTTTTCTCTTTCCTTTTTGTTTCTTCGGTAAATTGACAGGCTACACAGTACGCTAGCTTCTAGAATGCTACATGACATTCCGAAGTTATTAGCAGTCAACGTTAGCATAATAGATTACAAAACTGATCCATGTTGGTATTTACGGCGGGTTCTTCAGATGTCTTTGTGAGTGAATGTTATCGGGCATGTCTCTACATCTCGATCTTATTGTTATGTGGAAAGTTTGTATCTCTACATCTCAATCTTATTGTTATGTGGAAAGTTTGTGTTCAATCTGTCTTTTAAGTGAGAAAATAGAATTTTGAGTCAAGAAAACTCCTGCAAACTATCAGCAATGATTAATTCTTTTTTTACTGAATCAGCAATGATTAATTCTTTTTTTACTAAACAGTACTAAAATAGTGTAGAACAGGTTGAAAGTAGTTAGGGTTCAGAAGTTTTTAATTTGTAATTATTAGATTCTAAAATATTTTTTAAAATATTTTAAATGTTCAAATTACAGTAACACATTAAGTAAGTGCAGTCACTATAAATAAGTTACTCTTCTTAACTATAAAGACTTTTGTCAATCACTTAATACACTTTATTTACAAAATTTTTTTATATTTTCTACTTTTTAGCATTTTTAAATCCTTTTACTTAATCTTCTAAATCGTTTTTGTTGTATTGTTTAACACTCTCTTAAACTTACTTAGCTCGTCTTCTTTCGTAAGGTTGACTAAATGCTACGTGAGTTAGCACACACACAGCCTAACTCTGTGATAGATAGTATCAGAGTAACGATTTCAAATTTAAGTACAACTTATTGTCTGTTATCTGTAAAAGCAACAAGTATGACAAGTAAAGAACGATTTGCTGTCACCACTTTAGAAGAGCAATAAGCGGGGCAATAGTTTTGTGGGCATAAAGAGTAGCGTGTTCTGTTCAAATATAGCAAGTCCAATGCTCTAGCGAAGGAGATCATGGATAGTCATGTTGCCAGCTTGGAAAAATGCGTTACTGATCTCAACTCCGTATTGGACGACTTCAGCAATCAAGTCGATAACTTGATCTACGAGAATGTAGAGATCACACAGACTGTCAAGGTCATGATAGAGGAGTTTGACCACTCGTTCAAGGGAGAAATATTCTCCCTGAATCAAGATCTGTCCGACCTGCACAAGTTCGTTGAAGGAGAAAATTCACGACTTCCGTAGGGAGATGAAGTCTCTGTGCTGAAACAACTCTCACACTACTAGCATAATCACAACTGCTAGCATCAAAGCATTGCATGGTTTAAAGGTCCTGAAGCCTACCATGTACAACGGCACACACAGCGTTACTGCAGTGGAAAACTTTCTTTTTGATCTTGATCAGTACTTTAAAACCATGGGGGTTGTCAACAACTTGGTAAAGGTTGGCAACGCCCCAATCTTCCTACGAGATACTACCTAACTCTAGTGGAGACGAAAGCACTCAAAGAGAGAGAAAGACTTATACGTCATCAACACATAGGAGCAATTCAAGACTGAGATATACAGGTACTTTATGCCTCACATTACAGATAGTGAAGTTAGAAAGAAACTGTGATGCCTAAGTCAAATCGATAGTATCTCCAACTACATCAAGGAGTTTACTACTCTCATGCTAAAAATCGAGATGTCCGATAGAGAACTTCTCTTCCACTTCAAAGACGGCTTAAAAGATTAGGTGAGAGTCGAGCTGGATAGGTGTGATGTGTAGACTCTAGATGCTGTCATTACCGCTGCTGAAACCTTCATCAATTACTCTGCCCATTCCAAAAGTAAGAAGGTCAATTCTGGCAAGAGTGGAGGAGAAAAACCCGAGCAAAAGAAGTACGAGTCTGGCCATAATGAAGGAGGATAATAGAGATCCTCTAGTGGCCGACCTAGGCATGAGAAGTAGTTTGCAGGCAGGCATAACACAGGTAGTCCCCTAAGGCTTTGTTTTATTTGTAACGGATCACACCGGGTGTGAGACTACCCCAATTACAAGGCAATGAATGCGATGATGGCGGTACTCTATCCAGAGAAGGCCAACGAAGTGCCCCAGATAGACATGAGATCTATCCAACAGTTGGGTAATCTCACCAAGTATCTTTCCAGCAGCCCCTAAGGAGAAAGGACTACTATACGTAGACATCACCCTCTAAGGAAAAGCAGCTAGTGTGATGCTAGATACAGGGGCAACGCACAACTTCATTAACATGTAAGAGGCTAACCATCTAGGCCTCAAACTGACTCGAGGAAATGGCACCATAAAAGTAGTTAACTCGGAAGCACAATCGATTCAAGGTGTAGCACAAGGAGTTGTCACCCAGATTAAGGGGTAAACTGGTAACCTGGACTTCACCGTTATCCCCATGGATGACTTCAAGGTAGTGTTAGGTCTTGCATTTTTCTGCAAAGTCTTGGCTTTTCCTGTTCCTGCTTCTAGCTCTCTAGTGGTCTTCGATGTTCGCAGCAGCCGAGTAGTTCTCTTGAAGTGCAAGGAAAAATCACAACTAGTAATGATTTCTGCCTTACAATTCAAATAGGGATTCAAGTTGGGTCCAAGCAATATAGCTACCGCAAGGGAGCAAAGCAATGGGAAAGACGTAGCAACACCTACTCCCACATTATCACAACCTATCCAAGCAGTCCTTACCGAATACAAGGACATCAAACTTTCTGAGCAGCCGAAGAAGGTTCCACCAAAACGAGATGTGGATCATCACATCAAGCTGGAACTGTGTGCCAAACCTCCTGTCATGACCCTTTATCACATGACACCCCAGGAGCTTGCTGAACCTAAAAAGCAGCTTCAAGATCGATCAGACTCGGGCTTCAACAAATCCCCAAAAGCCCCTTTTGGCACCTCAGTCCTCTTCCTGAAGAAGAGAAACCACACTTGGTGTTGGACAAAGCAATGCCAAGCTTCTGCTGGGAGATTGAAGTGAGCAATCTCTAAGGAATCTATGATGGTGCCATCGGATTACGAAATGTCTTTCGAAATCCACACTACTACATCCAACAAGCATCTCATTGCCCACAAAAGTCGCAAGTTTAATGATGCGGAAAAGCGGTACACTGTCCATGACAAGGGGATGATTGTCGTTAGCTATTGTTTATGCACTTGGAGACATCGTCTTTTTAGAAGTAAGTTCATGATCATGACCAATAATGTTGCTTCGAACTACTTCCAGCCCCAGAAGAAACTCAACCATAAGCAAACTCGCTAGCAAGACGTCCTGGCAGAGTCTGACTACCCATTGCAGTCTAAGCCGAGCAAGGCTAACGTAATTGCTAATGTGTTGAGTCAAAAGGCAAAATTAGTTGCCCCTACTACTAGTACGTCTAATTGCAACTTTTTTGGTTGAATCCAAGAAGGTATTGGCGTAGATGATCTGCTGAAGAGGAAGAAATGATTGGCTAACACCAAGCGATGCCTAGAGGACTACGCAATAAGAGATGCAGTGAGGGCGAAGCCGCTACCTAACCAATTCAGATCCCTAAGCAAAGTCTACAACGACTTAGTAAGGAAGTGTGAAGGGTCGTTTGTTGTTGTCAAGCATATAGGAAAAGCCACCTACGATGTCCAACTCTCTTCGAAACTGAAGATCCGCAATATCGTCCAAGCAAGTCATCTTAAGACTGTTTAGGGGGACAAAGAGAATCCAAGTTACAACAAATCCAAGCATGCCCTTACAGCTGTGGTCACCAACAAGGAGGTGCAACATGTCCTTGCCGATAGGGTGATCCAAGGAAGGGAAGTTCCCACTTACATCGAGCACTTGGTGAAATTGCAAGATCTGCCCAACTAAGAGGCTAGTTGGGGACAAGAGAACCAGATTTGGCAGGTTGCCGATTACGTTCAGCAACTTCAACAAGAAAATGCGACGAGGATGTCACAAGATGGAGTGGGGGAGGATGTCACGTGGGAAGTTTGTGTTCAGCCTGTCCAGCAAGTAAGGAGGTAGAATCTTGGACCAGGAAGACTCCCTGCAGGTTGCCAGCAATGGCTAGCTCCTTTTTTGCTACCATAAAAGACACTAGAAGGTATTAGAAAAGTGCAAAACAACCTGAAAGTGGCTAGAGTCCAGAAATTTCCAACAAGAGCTAACTAGACACTCTTTAGAACCTTCCTGACAGTTTGTAATTATTAAATTTTATAATATTCTTTATAAATATTTTAAATATTCAAATTACAGCCACACATTGAGAAAGTGCAGCCATTATAAATATGTTACTCTTCTTCAACTGTAAAGACTTTGGATAGTCACTCAATACACCTCACTTGCAAAGTTTTCTTATAATCTCTACTTTCCAACACTTTCAAATCCTCCTGCTTACTTCTCATATCGTTTCCACTATATCGTTCAATACTCTCTTAGACTTACTTAGTTTGTTTTCTTTTACAAGATCAACTAAGTGTCGCGTGAGTTAACACACACGCAACTTAACTTCTTGACATTACGTTGTAATATATGTATTAAGATTATCGGTCTGCCGACAAATTGTGTTTTTTATTTTTATTTTTTTTGTCTGGTGCACGACCGGGAAAATAAGGGGTGCCCATAAGAGGGAAGCTTCTCAATTTTGCGGAGCCGACGGGCCCTTCTTCCAAGCAAGTGCTCAAAAAGAGAGAACTAAATTAAAAAAGAAAAAAAAAACAAAGGTTGTAATTTTTTCAGAGGTCAGTTTCCAATATTCAACAAAACGTACACGACGGTTACTTTTCCAAGTCAATTACCTGCAAATTCCACGCGCTTGCGCTTCCTACAAACGAAGAGGCCCGCATCTAACACAATTCCCCAGTACAAGTACAGAAATTGCAAGAAAAACATTAAAAAAAAAAGAAAAAGAAAAGAGAAAAACAAGAAGAGCCTCGAAGCGGGAGGCCACCAGAAAGAACAAACAGCATGCGACCAGACCAGACCAGACATTGACTTAAAAGGAAAACAGCCTCGCCGCCCTCCGCCGGTCCTCCTCCGTATGATGTTGTTCTTTCTATTACTGGTATAAATTAATATTAAATTGTAATTAGATTTTTATTTTTTGGCCGTCCGACGAGTCGGTAATTGAGTCACTGTCTTCGAGTTGGCGTTTGCCTCCCCGATGGAAGAAGAGAAGCGGATTGAAGAGGAGCTCACTAACCCGATCATTCTCGGCGAGAGGGTACGCGCCGCCGTCGACGAGGCCGACTCTTTTAAGTTGGAGTGCGGCATGATGGCGAAGCTGGTCGAGAAGCTCGTAGAGAAGCTCCGTGCCCTCGTCCGCCTCACCTCCGCCACCCAGCTTCCGTACGACCGTCCCGTCCGACGCATAGTCGCGGAGGTGAGCAAGAATCTCGAGCGAGCCTTGGCCCTGGCCAAGAAATGCAAGCGGCGGAGCGTTCTCCGTCGAATGGTGACGATCACCAGCGCGGCTGATTTCCGGAAGGTTCTCAATCTTCTCGAAGCTTCGGTTGGGGATGTGAAATGGCTCGCGAATACTTTGGAGTCCGGTAATACTGACGGCGAAGGAGGCGGCGACGGAATTGATTTAACCCTCCCGCCAATCGCTAGCAATGACCCGATTCTCGCTTGGGTTTGGTCCTCAATAACTTATATTCATATGGGTTTTGGGCCGGATAAAATCGAAGCAGCCAATCAGCTTGCTTCGCTGGCCAAGGACAATGATAGAAACAAGCAAATCATCTTCGATGAAGGCGGCGTGCCGCCTTTCTTGAAATTTCTAAAGGTAAGTGGCTTGCCGGAGGCCCAAATCGCTGGGGCGACCGCCCTTTTTCATTTGGCCAACAATGAGGAAAGAGTAAGGTACATAGTGAAAGAAGGTGGCGTGCAAATTATTGTCAAGGCCTTGTCGGACTCTCCGATGAAGGTTCAGACTTGGGTGGCAACACTAGTGGCAAGAATGGCAGAGCATGATCCAGTTGCACAGGATGATTTCGCTAGGCAGAACGTAATTCGACCTCTGGTGACCCTGTTGGCTTTCGAGACATTCTCCGACGACCAAATGATTCAGCTGGGTAAGCAGAGTATTCATTCTATTATCCAGATTAATAAGGAGATGGAGAAAAGTTTGAATCCTGTGAATGTGAATGAATTGAAGAATAAGCAGAATTATAGGCCTTATGTGAATTCGTTTTCAAGTTTTCATTCGGATGGGGGGAGTGGTAAGGGAGGGAATAGGAAAGAGAGGGAAAATGCGAGTATTGAAGTTAAGCATAAATTGAAGATTAGTTGTGCAGAGGCTTTGTGGATGTTGGCAAGAGGTAGTGTCCTGAATAGTAAGCGGATAACGGAGACAAAAGGGTTGCTTTGTTTGGCCAAGTTGGTTGAGAAGGAAGAGGGAGAATTGCAGTATAATTGTTTGATGACCATAAAGGAGATAACTGCTGCAGCTGAGTCTGACGCTGACCTTAGACGTGCGGCTTTCAGGACCAATTCCCCTGCTGCCAAGGCAGTCGTGGATCAGCTCTTAAGGGTAATTGAAGTACTGGACAGTCCAACATTGCAAATTCCTGCGTTGAGATCAATTGGTTCATTAGCTAGGACATTTCCAGCTAGAGAGACTCGAGTTATTGGTCCTATAGTTATCCAGCTTAGTAATCGGAACCAAGATGTGTCTGCAGAAGCTGCAATTGCACTGGGGAAGTTTGCTTGTCCGGATAATTTTCTTCGTGAGGCACATTCAAAAACAATTATTGAGTTCAATGGTGTACCGACTTTGATGAGATTGCTGAGGGGAAATGAACGGGCGCAATTGCATGGGCTGATTCTTCTTTGTTACCTTGCATTGCACGCTGGCAGCAGTGATGCTTTCGATCAAGCTAGGGTTCTGACAGCACTCGACGGGACCGACAAAACAGTGCTTGCACAACATCCTGACTTGAAAGAGTTGGTTTCCAGGGCAATGTACCACATCAATCTCTACCACACGGGTTCCTCCCATTCTCAAATGCTGACATTTATGCGTTAAATAACAATCCTTAGGCACAGGACTCCATAATATTTTTGGTAATCATTCTGCTGTTCGTAGTTTAATTAGACTGGTTTACATAAGTTGTACATAAATACAGAGTTGGAAATTTTCATTACGGCAGAAAAGAACAACAGGTTGACAAAGTAGATTTTATTGTAATGTTGTTACTTGATGAATATGTGATTTGGGCTGAAGTTGGCTAGACCTTAAAATTCTCAGTTCTTTCACAATGATCAAGTTTTACAAATCAATTTTGATTTGTTCTGAGATTGGTTCCCAGTGGATTCTTGCTAGCTAAAATGAACTTGCTGGAGATGGCCTGCAGTCCAAAAGAGACTTGGCTTCCTGGAATGTTGACTCCTTGAGATGCGACCCTATGATGTATTCAACTCTTTCGGGAACTGCTTTTGCTCTCTCAATGGTTTACCATGGCCATCTTTAAATTCTTGAAATGGAAGCGTTCCCGAAAGTGCTATTTCCAGGAGTAGCGTGCATCGCACATGCTTAAAGTATTCTGCTGCTTCAGAGCTTTCCTGCGTTTTTGTTCTCTATGATCAGACGACGCCATTTGAAGAACAGAACATGCAGTGTTTGCTTGGTTTTGGTGTGTTGTAGCCTTCCAGTTGCTCCAGTGAATGCTTCCATCAACAACTTAATCATGGCGTTATTCGGAAACAGTGGTTATCATCATTCGAGAATACCCTTTTTTCAGCTTGGCAGAATGATTATAACAAAATCCGCTTTAATGTGTGTCGTCTAAGACTTTTAAGCCTTTCTCCATTTTCCAATAGACTTTCGAGAGTTTTGAGTTATTTTCGCATCTTATTTGAGTTTCTGAGTGATTTTTGTTTCGAGTCACCGACTTTTTTGGTTAAGTCCATCGTCCCCATTTCCTTTCGGATTCCTTCGGCCGTGAGGAAAGGGAACAAAGACGGTGGCTCCCCCAGTCAGATTGGGGAGCTCTCTGCGGCGTTTTCAGTGGGCCCTCTAAAACAAGTCCCATCCCAACGTTTATAGCAAAATCCAAATGTGGGGCCTAGTGGGCCTATTGACGTTTGAAGGGCTCATGGCTAGCCTGTGACGAAGCCTACATTGCAGCGCCCATGTCTGCTGGTCCAAAAAGATTGAGTAATGGACAAAACAACTGCGGGCTTATGATTGATCGGTATACTCTATCTTACATATTGTTTTGTTTTGTTTTTTTTTTTCTCTTCTTCTTCTTCTTCTTTCTTTTTTTTATTTATTAAAAATTTTATTAAATTATATATTATAGAATAAAAATAATTTTTTATTTTTATAAATCTCATATTCTATTTTAAAAATAAAATTTAAGATTTTAAATACAAAAATATAAATTTTTAGTTATTAAAATATTACTTTAAAGAATTTCAAATTATTTTTTTATTTATGAAAAAATTTATTAAATTACAAATTATACAATTAAATTATTTTTTATAAATTATATATTTTAATTAAAATTTAGAATTTAAAATTTTTTAAAAATAATATTTTAATAAACAAGGTCAGTAAAGGAGTTAGACCCATCCTGTCTTAAGTCTTTTTGAATTTTCATCCTTTGGTCAAATTCCTAAGAGTCAGTCAAACTTGGCGGCTGGTCAAATCCTCCGGCCATCACACCCATTCTTCTGTGTCATTGTCGACTCTCTTCGGTAAAGAAACTATTCAATCAAATTATTAAGTTACGGGGGTGCATCGTTAATTTGAAATTAAAATCTCACGCCTCTTTGTCATAAAGTTTTAATGTCTAGTGTTATGGAGTCATTATCTTCTCCCAAAATGCAACTTATTAAGGTTTGCAATATACTCACTTATAAGATCTAAATTTTCCATTTTTCTTGATGATATAAGAGTGGGATGACTGCGACTGATTACATTCTTTTACACCAAATTCATCAATATTCTTGTTGATATTCTTGGACACGCACCAAACTGGTGAAATTAAGAATTCTTGGCATTCTACCTTAACTTAAGGTCCCACGGCGGGAATAGTAAGATCTGATACTACTCTATCACAAAATCATTACCTTCTCTCTAAAAAAAAATTTTGATACGGTATTAAAACTATTTCATTTTTCACCGTAGAAAAAAAGAAAAGAAGAAGAAAAAGAAAGAAACCGTTGGATGAGTCTTGAGTTATTTGGAAACCCCATTGTACACTAACTTATTATATGAAATGATAGTATAATTAATAGTTTAGTATATATATATATATATATTAATTAAATTTAATTTTTTATTATCATTTACTTTTTAATAGACAGTAATTTATATTTAAAATATAATATTCAATTATAAGTTTAATAATATTAAAATTAAATATATAAAAATTATTTGAATTTAATAATACTTAAGTATTATATCTTTTAATAAAAATATTAAATAAAATTTATATGTATAATAAATGATATTTTTTATTAATTAAAAAACAAAAAAGATATCCTCTCTCTCTTTTTTTTTTTTTCCTTACAATAACTCAAGATATACTTATTGGGTCCTGCGTTATCAAATCCGGCTTACATAATTACTCAGTCTCCACCTTCCCGTGCGATTCACATTGAATGTTTGACACGGCTTCTATTAAATGTTCTAGGGGAAAAAAGTAATCAAATGGGTGTCTCGAATTTTGTTTTTATTATTTCACCCAAGAATTTAAATAAACTTAAATTTTTGAGTGAATCTTGTAGATTATATGTTAAGCTCCAATTAACAATATTAAAACAGATGCAAGTAGCTAAGGTTTCCCTTCATCTCATCCGAAATTTTTAAGAAGTTCGTGTACCATAATATATTTAAAAAGCAAAAGTACACTTTCCAATTCTCACAACTCCCAAAGTCCAGATTCTGGCACAGTTAACGAGCCTATACGCCCCAAACCACTGCGCTCAACAGAGTTTGCCACGGAGGAACTGACGAGGACTTGTGCATCTGTGCCCAATAAGTCAGGTCCCAACAGGCATGCAAATAATACACTACTATTGCATTACCAAAAAATGTTGTCACGTCTCCGCAGAGAAAACTGCAATATTTGGCACGAAATAGTGAGAAGATCTCGGGCTTTCTAGTAAGCATTAAATGGGCAACACTGTATAACATGGCTGTAAATGGACGTGCGTCTGCCACTATTTTTATGCCCAAGCAAATTGAATTCTGATAACAGATTGCAGTGCTACTACCTATATAATCTCTTTTGGTATCGCGCACGTTATCTTGTTCAGGAACAGCAGGGGTTTCAGAGTGGCATTCACTGGGGCAGTATTGATTCTTAGGGGCGGTTTTTAGGCTCCTTGGGTTTTGCCTGTACATACTTGTTGGGTATCTTTTTTTCTTGCAAGGATGCTACGACTAGTAAGGCTCCTGCTGTTCAAAATAAATAAATAAATAAAATGAAATAAAATAAACCCTGCATGCCAGTTTTGCAAATACGTTGATTTCACACTAGTAATTTCGTTACTAGTTGGTTCTCCTAGTTTGTCATGGTCAATGATACATGCATGATGAAAAATTATTAAAATAAAATTTAAATTGAAGACTCGTCTTCCACATTTTTTCATTCATTCTACCAGCACCTAATACTGGACCAATTAATATACCCAAGACTAAAAGGTTGCTTTATAATTCAACTCCTCAAAACTATCATTATCGAGCAACAATAGGCAAACAAATTATTATTATTATTATTATTATTATTATTATTATTTTAACTAGGAAAAACCTGTAGTTTTGTAGATCATTTTCCCGGCGTATACCATCACCCTCCCTTTACAAGGTCAGCCGTTAGTTGTCAGTGGGAGAGAAGTTTCTCAGGATCCTTAGACTTCGCAAAAGTGGTGTTTTGCATTCCAATCCTGTTTAATGTACAAACGCAGGAAAAGGCGACAAGTTTCGATCGCATGACCTCTCTCAAGCCCAAAGATTTCGTGGACATCTAAGCAAATAAGTGTACGAATACGAGTGCGTGAAGAAAGTGAGGAACCCTTCATTGTCCATCAATCAAATTTCTCTACTTATTTTAATCCTCTCGGCGATATATGTATTTGAGTAATTTTTTACTTATAGTTATAATTTCTTAATAATTTTTATTTAAATAATATTTTTTAATTATTACTATTAATAATTAAATTAAATAATATATTATTATTATTATTTAATATTAATTAATTTATTTTATTAAGTATATTTTTATTAAAAAATTAATATTAATCATTTTATTACATATACAAATATGTCATCCTCGTACTCACATTTCTTATTATCTAGGTAATAACAGATGTTATCATCTTCAATAACAATCACTCCCTCTTTTTTTATTACATTCATTGTCTTTTAACGTAGGCAATCATTATAATAATGATTTATCTTATTATACTTATAGCTTTTGCCAAATATATAAGTTTCTTATAAAAATTAGCATTTCAAATTACAACTTTTTTAGCAAGGGGTTGTTTACTTGTGACTCTGCCAACTGTTATCTTCTAGTTAACTGGATTTTTTTTTTTTTTAATTTTAAATTTGTTAAAATCAACATAAAACTTATGAAAAGATTTAATTTTTTTTTTTTAAACAACGTCTCAACTTTCAACATTATATTCTTGGTCTCGTATATATCCAACAACATTTGAATTTCAATTTTGTCTTGAATAATTGATTTCAATCCACTAAAATATATCAAGACTTGCTAGCTTTCTAGTTCCACCAAGTTGTTGTTTGAAAATTTTTGTTAAGTACTCATGAACTAATTAGTTACCTTGGTTGTATCATTAATATTTCTAAAAAATGATATTTTCATAATTTGGAGAAAGAAATGCTCCTCCTTAGAAGTTGTTTGATTCTATATCAATCTTTAATTAGAGACTTTTCTCTTCTTTTTCTTTAATCTTTTGTTCATTCTCACTAAGTAGAGGCTTTTCACTTTAACTAATAAACGAACAGTCTAATTTTTTGTTCTTTATATAATTTTGTATAATCAAAAAATTTTTCTACTTCGGCTAATAAATTTATAAAATTTTTAATATTTAGTTCAACATTTAAAATAAAGATATTTACTTTTATTTAAAGTTCATATGGGCTCTTAAGGTCATTATTGTTCATACTAAGTATAATTTTGGTACTTGTCAAGACTACTATTCTTATTGTCAAAATTTACCATATAAGTTTAAGGCATATGTAAATTTGTTTCCTTGTTAAAATTCACCGCACAAGTTTGACACTTATGCAAATTTGTAAGAACTAGTTAAGTGAGAGGTTTACTATAAGCAAAATCTTTAGTTTGATTTCTTTTATCTCTCTAATTCCTATTAGCACCTTTTACTTAGAAGGGTTTTGAGTTGATTATTGATGACTTTTAATACACGTACCAATCAATCAAACCTTTGACTAATGTCTTATAATATCACCTTCTAATTATAAATAATTAACTAATTAATCTACGTTCTCTTATTTTTATCAATAAAATAATATTACTCTTTTTGTCTTATATTGTTATCAGAATAAGTAAAATTTATTTTGATATCACTTAACACAATATTTAAAAGAAATAAAATTAATATTTGATTAAGTTTAAAAAATAATATTTTTTTTAAAAACTAAATTAATATTTTTATTAAAAATATTAATTTATTAAAATAATTTAATACTTAAATTTATATATTTATGTATAATTAAAATTATTTAATTTAAATAAAAAATATTTTAATGAGTAATTAGGAAATATTTAATTAAATTAAAAATACTTTAAAATAAATAAATTAAATAATTGATATAATTTTTTAATAACATAATTATACTTAAGAATTAAATTTTTTTAAAAATTTTTTCCCAAGGTTTTTGGTAGTCTCTCCAATCTATAAAATTTTAGGTTGTCTGTTCTACGTCGGAAATAACACCCAATCCAAATCTACTCTTGGACAAATTTTTGTACTATTAATATATATATGTATACATATATAATTAAAATTGTTTCTCGTTTCCAGGCCTCCTCCTCTGTCAATAATAGAAAATGTTCCACTTATTCTTCTTAAAATATACAATATTGCCAAGCAATTCGAGCCCTCTCATGTGGTCTCCAATAATACCAGCACTGGGGCAACCAATCAAACCCAAAAAAGGATACTACAGGCCAAGCAAGATTCGCAGCCTTTCTTGGACGGGGAGCAACACCATTGCATTAATTATGGCTCCGATGGCCGGGAGTCTTTTGTTTAATGCACGGGATCAACATCCTCAGATTCGGTGAACTCCCCGTTGCCACTCTTTGAAGCATGTCGCGTATGCTGACATGATCATGCACATTCTCATCATTAAACAAATGGATTTATACACTTTTATTTTTCTTTTTTCTTTTTAGTTCATACTAATTGAGTAGATCCCACAAAGAAAAAAACAATTGAACACTAGTAAATAAACGCCCGAGATAAATTTTAACTCACATATTACATAATAATAATTATTTGTTAAATATTTTTAATCTTTAATATAAACATAAATATAATTAATAACAGATATTACAATATATGCAATAAGCAGTCCTAATAATGTTATGAAAGCATAATGCGGAGTTATGTCTGTTTTTACGTCCATGTACGCGCGATGCCCCTCTCACAAAACATCCTAATATTTTTATATTTCAGAAAATGATTATAGATAAGATTGGTTTTTTTTATATATATTAAATATATATTAAAAAGGCTCCGTCAATTATTGGCCTGCAAAGCGTTAAATGAGGTCCATCCAGCCAGCATAGGATTCTAATCTTTTACCAATCCACATGTTTTTTTTTTTTTTTTTTTCTTTTGTCCCTTTTAATGGTGTTATCGCAAACCAACCACAGAGAACCTTCCCACTATCATAAGAGTCCGAGGTGGGGCGGGGGGGGGGGTGAAGGGGCCATGTCGGTTAGGAGACGGAGACTAGAAACTCAAGTCTGGGGAAGGTTGATGCGTAGAAAGTCCAAAAAATGCAGTGGATGCGAGGCTAATAAAGGGATTCTTTTGGAGGCCGGATTTATAGTGTCACAGTCAATCAACGCCCCCATGAAACATCCGTGCAGCATCTTCTTTCCTTTGAAAAGGATTTACATTTACTTTGGCATTTTGACAACTTTTTGCCACTTATCCAGATGTTGACTTGCATGTGTCATCTCGATCTACGCATGAACATGAACAGTATGATGTGAAAGAAGAATTGGGAAAGTGATTAATGTTTGAACAATCCATTAGACTTCTATTGGGAAGACGATCGATACTGTTAATTGCCATTAAATTATCTTTGATACACAATAATTAATTATAATTAACTACCCCAATTACGCTGCGTCTACCCGACTTTTCCGAATACATGTAGTCAGAAGCCAACAAATACACGGGACCATTATCACCTTAAATTCCAAGGGAATATGTTCTTATTGTTAACGTCAAGCTCTTACCATCACACTAAAACTTGAAGCGTTGGTTGAAATATAACCTTACTTTCTAAAACTCTGCAAAACTGGGTCTAGAAGAGCTACACCCATTACCCAAGATCCAATATTTGTGGAGTGCATTCACAAGTGCAAACCCAATTTCAAGACAGGAGCTATTAAGAACAAGAGCAATTGGTAAGTTTTGAAAACAAAGCTCCAAAGCAATGACATGTAAAGCACACAACGAAAACGGGGGGAAATAGCTTGCGAGTGAGAAGAAGAACCAAAGAGGCAAGAATTTAAGTCACAGAGAGCAACCTGAAAATTGCAAACCTTTATTTAGTTATACAACCTGTACATAAACCCCTCCTCCTAAAAACTCTTAAAAGCTTACTGACAAGTCAAACGAAGGAACAAAAGAAACTATAAAAAGGTACTGAAAGAAAAACGCAGATCAACTTGATGATCAATATCAGTCAATTCAACATGATGATCAATATCAGTCAATTAGCCCTTTCAACGTGGCGTATAAAAACAGTTTCCAGGTCTGGAGGAGCGAAAAACTCCCTAGCACCACTATAATTGCACTTCAAGGTGGCTTTTCGCTTCCTCGGAGCCGGCGGGCACGTCGATCTCGCCGGAATTCTGGCTTCTTCGCCGGTCGGCGTTGTTGAACACTCTTCACCTTCGCTCTCTTTCTCCACAGGATTCGTATGTATGGGCTTCAGCGGAGCTCTTAAGGAAATTCCAGCAATAACCCATTTCTTGCCATCCAATTCCAAGCCACCGTCCACTTGAGGCTTCTCTGAAATCCCCATTTTTTTGATTCAAAACTGACACAACCCTTCTTTCAAGTTATCTATATAAAATAATAATAATAATCAGAACAAAGGAATAAAGGGTCGACAGAGAATAAAATAAAGATGGGATCTTTGGATTGATCGTGTAAGGATTGATCGAGAATCAAATGAAACCAGTAGGAAAGCGGGCAAGGAAAGAAAGGAAAATAAATAAATAGATAAAAAGATTAAATTTTCAGTGTAAAGGCTGTAAAGGAAATGAAAAGGGAGATCAATGGTGGTTGTTTCAGAGATAAAAAGAGTTTTGGAGAAGCTCGCTTGGAGGTGAGGGGACAAGAGAGAAAAAAAGGAAAGCGTAAACTTTTTTCCCGTCTTGTTTAAAACATTGGAAGATTAAAAAAGATGCTATGGCTATAAATGTAGGAGGGTGATGTTCCATGTTTTGTTTGTGCCCCGAAGATATCGAGTAAATAGAGAGCAGGAAAACAGAGAACCCGAGGAAGCTCTTGACGCCTGAGCTCGGTCAAAATCTTTTTTTTTTTTTTTTAATTTTAAAAATTTAACAAATAGAAATAAAGAGAAGTAGTGTTGTTTGAGTTTGAATTTGAAATTTTTTTTTTTTGTAGTTGCTTATATTCTGAAAAAGATAAAAATTTATATTAAGTGTATGGTATTAAATTTTAAAATTATTAATATTTAAATCAAACATATAAAAATTCATTCAAATTTAACAATAAGGAAATGAGTCTTTTTTTTCTAAAAAAAAGATATTAAATGAAAATTTTAGTAACTAAATTTATAAGTATAATAATTAAAATATTTTTTTCGCTAAAAAAAAACTGTATATGTAGATAAGGGGGGGGGAGAGAGACAGGGTGTCCGGAAAAATAGCTGAACGCCGTAAGGAATTGACTTGGAACTTGGCGCCAAAATTTTGGGACATCGGGGAAAAAATGGGATCACCAACAGTTCCTGTCGCGTCTATTACATTAAAGCTTTTGTATTATTGTATTCTTATTATTATAATAAGAAAGAATGAACAGTACTCAATATTCCTTCCTTCATTGATCTGCATCGTCTTTTTTTTAATCGGAGAAGAAGAACAACAAATCATATCATTCAGGGGGAGATTCTTTTCCCATTTTTATTTATCATCTCATAATATTTCAATCGATTTGAACTGGTAAAGTCTCTTCGGTGCATTTATTTTGTGATATAGCAACAAAAAGCTCCCACCATTATTATTATTATTATTATGCAGAAATGTTCATAATTTGTTAGTGGTAAGGGCGATATATAAGATTGTACATGTGGGACTCAGGGTTTCGTGTCGAGTAAACGAGAGAGTCCTGTGGGTGTGGACTTTGACTCATTATAATGCGCATGAAAATTAACAAAATGTATAATAATTATAACAGAATATGCACGAAGATAGTCCTCGTATACATAGTGTAATTCTTATCCAAAAGTATAAAATTCAAAATAATAATAATAATAATAATAATAATGCAAGTGATATTATATGCATATAGGATGCGGCTGAAAATTGTAATCCAATTACGAGACTCTATTAATAATTGCAATGTGAGGCATGCCTGATTGCGATGTGGATATGCTATCATACTGTTATGATGGCGATGGTGCGCTGGTGAATTGTTCAATGTAGCACTCGTAGGCTAGCTCGGATCCAAATTGCAACCCGTCCGGTCCTTTTTCGGAACCTTATTGTTTTGGCCATGTCTCTCCATTTGTTACACCTACATGTATGTACGGTGGTGCTTTGCTTGCTTGCTTGTCGCCACACTTTGCAAAGGCTGTTAATTTCAGCATTACGCATATTGTTCTTCCATGCTAGGATTTGAACTTTAGTTGCTAAGACTACATCTAAGAGTCTTTTTTTTTTTTTTTTTTTTTTGTTTTTTCTATTATCAGACTACTGTGTAGTTAATGACAAGTGGCATTCTCTTGGCTTTAAGCTCACACGTGTTATTTAATCGTACACCATTTGCGTGGATGACCACCATTCCGCATTTGCAAATGAATTTAGATATTGTTAGGGGTGCAACCGAGTGTATTATTTATTAAAATTGTACACTAAACTATTAAGTCCGCGTCCATACATCTTTAGTAACTAGAGAATGATATGTCAACGTTGCTTTGGTGGGACGTGAACATCATATATTGACACGAGGCTAGAATTTAAATAATTTCTCATCATCGTGATTATTTAAGAGTTCTCATTAAAAATTTTGTTGGGTATAAATTATATAATAAGAATAATTCTCTTTAATCTTGTAAATGCTATACAAATTAGAATTGAGATCTTGAATGTAAAAAATTAGGCTTTGAATTACTAAAATATCGTTTTAAAAATTTATTTTTGTTCTCCTTTGATGGGTGATTCCAGAATATGAGAGAATTCTCTCTGGATTACTGTAAATGGAGATGAGTCGGGATAAAAGTTAGCCCACCAGAGTTTACCTTTTATATTTTTCATATTCTTTAGCATTTTTCGTTGGCCGCTGTATTATATTCTCGATGTCCGGCACTTTAACATTCCATAAAGTCATCAGCTGCACTAGTTATAATTCCAAGTGGTAGATTTTAAAAAAGCATCGCCAGGGGAGCGGGTGGAGGTTCGAATCCTCATCCCTTCAAAAGTCCTGCTATTGTGCAGGGTCTCGCCCAAAAAGCAAGTACTCGAGATCATATGGCCAAAAACAAAAATTCATGAAGCACGTTTGTAGATGTGACATCTCACTGTAAAAGCCCCCTGGTGCTTATTCTGATTTGGATAACTTTTTGAGTTGTGCTTGTTGACGTTTTTCTTCCATCTTTTGTAGCAGGCTGCAAATTCTCCTTTCTGGGTAACAATGTTGCTACCCTGCTGTAGATGGAAATAGGAGCTTGAGAGGCAGCTGAGATGAGGTTAATCAGGCAGATGACAGTGGCTTTTTAGCAGAAATGACTGGGAGTCAAAACCCAAAATCCTACGATTTGTTTCTCTCAATGGACCTTTATGCTAGACTCTGAAGTGAGATGATACAGGTCATTGGGCAGGCACTATTTACACGAACAAAAAGCTCCGAACACGCACAAAAAATCATGCGAGCCTTATTTCTTCTTTTGATTTGTACGTGTATGAAGCTTTTCTTCTCGGGAATAAAAATTCCCAAGTCATTATAGACCCCAAAAATGGAGCTGGGTGGTAACAAATGTGCTTTGAGTTTCGTAAAACCTCTACCATTATCAATTGCATGACACTATTTTTATCCGTATTGATAGACTAGTTTCAACTAAAATTTTTCTACTTTCACTAAAACTCACACAGAGAAGCAACAGAAGATTCATATCGTAGGGGTTTGGTTAGTTTTATGCTAGTTCCCAACTTTATTGTTACCCTTCTTTGTTATCCGAGCATGGGACTGACAACAAAGAACACAAGATCCGACGGGGGCAGTGTTAGTGTTTTCACGAAGACTCTGATATCTTTAGAAATTCAGCTAAGAAGGGATGACACCAGCAGCAATTTAATGAATTCTTCAACAGCAAGCGGTTTATATGGTGAAACAGATGGAAGGAAAATTCAAGGAGTGCATGCTATAGTTGTTGGAAAAATACGGTGCAATCTGCTGATTTTCAAGCATTGATTACATCCTCGAGTATCCCCTATAGTCTTCATATTGCTCCATGAACTCGTCATTGAACTTCTTGAAACTAGCCATAATTGCTGGCATGTCTTCCTCAGCCGGTAAAATAGTTGTCCTCAAGTGGAAGACCCTACAAGAAGAGGCAACCGTTAGAAAGTGGCAATTTAGTTGAGAACAACCCAGAGATGGAATAAAATTGAAATCATTTTACCCTTCTTTTTGTCCAAATCCAGAACCAGGGACTGTGGAAATGCCAGTTGCCTCCAAAAGCTTGAGGCAATAGAAAACATCAGGAATTTTTCCAAGCTTTTTGGCAGCCTCTATTGCTTTAGGTGGCAATCGTATTTGGGGAAATGAATACATGGCACCTGTAACCAAATTTATGAAATTCACATAACAAACAACAACGATAAACTGGCATAATCACATAAAAGCAAAAAACAGAAAAATCCAATGGTAAACATATTCACCCTCTGTGAAATTGCAAACCACGTTTCTGCAGCTGTTGAACCCATCAGTCATTATCCTTGCTCTTCTTCTCAGTGATTCCAGGACACCTTTGCTGCATTTTATGATATTGACAATACGCTGTTATTTTTACTAATCAATGGATCCAAAGGGAACCACTGGCTCCAAAGGAATAAAACTGTAGCAGGCATACCTTTCCCTAACAAACTGATCATATGAAATATCTCCAGGTTTTGGTGGGTTAACCATCAATCCCATCTGTAATCAGAAAGGACAAATTTCAATGAATTAGCTGTAACAGAGAACAGACATATTAATGCAAGTACCACAACACAAATTATTCAGATCCAACTTACGAATATCTGTGCAGGGACATTTGGACTGAGTGATACAGATGCCACTTTATAAATCTCGTCAACTGTCTGCATCATCAGTCATAGCAATCAATAGAAGAATCAGTCTCTGCAGATTAATCACGGTTTGAATCAAAGGACCCTTATTATATGCCATGAGACCACTACAGTTCATTATAAGATCAGACCAATTTTAACCTGTCAGAGGAATTTTAATCAGCTACATTGTGTTTTGTACCCATGCGAGGACATGTGTAAGTACTTGACAGCATGTAAACAACCAAACCTGGGGAGGGATGTTGGTCATCTCAAAGTAGCCACCACGCTGCCCACATTCACCCCAGTATCCTTTGGATACTGTATGGAAAGAAACAAGCTGAATTTCTCTGCTTAAGGGTGGTCCCATATCCATCAAAACCTTCACAGATTGAGAGAAGAGTTGACACCAGCTGAAAGTCCAGCCAAAATGTAATTAGATTCGAAGGCTTATTTACCTTTCTAGCACTAATAAAGGGACGGTCATCCTGGTAGATATTCTGCTGATAAACCTCATCACCTAGAAGGACCAAGTTCTCTTGGTAGCAGAAATGCAATATTTCTCTCAAATTAGCTTCACTAAGGCATTGTCCAGTGGGGTTGCCTGGGTTAATAATCACCATCGCTCTTACCTGAGATATTTAGCAGCCAGAAAAGTCTGGTCAGCCATTCGGTAAACCAAAGTTCATAACAAAAGGAACTTGGAGGTTATAATATTTTAGTCAGATGGAAGAAAACAATAAAAGTAGAATCTTCATGAGATATGAAATGAATTTCAGAGGGTAATTGTTCAAAAGAGCTACTCAATGCAACTCCAATCTAAATCTCAATAGATGGAAAAGTACAAATCAGCAACTTCTTTATTCGATCCATTCATCTGGTTTTGAAGTTCAATATTAGATTCAAAACAGGCTTCTTAGGGAAAAAAATATTTTTCTGAAAATACTTGTATATGTGGAATTAAAAACTCAAGGTGCACTAACAGTAATTCCTTTAGAGCGAGCTTCTACAACTGCATGCCGCAGGTCATTGATATCTAGGCCCCAATTAGCTGTCTCTTCCAGGTAATACGGTACAAGGGAACCACCATAGAGAGCTATTGCAGCAGAGTAAAGTGGATATTGTGGGACAGGCACCAGAACCTGCCAAGGGCGCAAGTTTAGTCAAAGAATAATCTGCAAATTATACCACAATCAAAGAAAATCCCTGCTGGAACCAAAATGAATAGAATGGCCACGAAAAGTGTAGAAAAAAAATAATGGTCTGATGACCTTTGAAGACCTATGTTCTATTGACAAAGGCAGCAATCTCGCATTGTAGATAAATGTATTACCCCATCACCTGCGCCCCGGATAATTGTATTTAAGATCTGCATCACACCTTTGCTTGCACCGTCGGTGAGAAATATGAGTTCTGGATCACTTCCATTATCAAAAAAGAAATAATAACTTCAGCTTATAACCTGGAAACATGTCTAATAATAATAGTTGGACATCTAGCATAATCACCTTGCATATCCATCACGCCTTCCAATGAACTCTGCCACCTCCTTCCTGATTCCTGGAATACCTCGGGAGTCACTGTAAGCACCTAAATGTAGCAAAAGGTCGGTGTAAGTTTCCGTTGGAACTTCTTGTAGGTGGCATTGATACACTTGATTTTCAATGATAGTTAGAGTGCTTGAATTTCTTTTGGCTTGTCAGTACCAGGTCCCTGGTTGCTGAAACTAAGAATCCAATGGTTCTATCACCAGATCATGTGGTTGGTGGCACTAAAGTGCTTTCCTTCATAGCATACCTCATAGGAAACCCATATTTATGTGTCATGTAAGTAAAATTGTGACAAGATTACAGGCTAGAATAAAAAATAAACCTAGGAAAGTTACACATAATGCTGACAGTGTTTCTTCACAACAATGATATCTATATGATACAAGTGGAAGTTCATTGACATCAAAATCAGGAAATAAACGAACGAAGAAATCACTCCTCATCATTATTGAATGTGGATCTTAATGCACTAAGAATGATGGAACAGACCAGAATACCTGTCACGAGACACAAATAGATACAAGCATGTGACACCACAGAATCCTTGACAGTTGTGCGTAGACAATTTGATACATTTCCTAAGACGTGTGTAGAAAATATGCGTCAAAAGGGTACCTAGGCCACCAGAAGTCAGTGAAAGATAATGTTTAGCCCTGGCAATTGCATCTGCAGGGAATATAAATCCTACATTAGGATCGTCTAGTAGGAACGGAGCTTGGCAGAGAGCAATGACCTGCAATATAACATGTCTTAGCCCTAGATTACCTAAACAAAAGTTCACAAGTAAAAGTAAAGCCTCATCTAGAAGAACTAGATCATCCAAAATGAGTGGAAATTTGGAGGTACTGCAATTTTACCTGGCGAGGAAAGGTCAGTGGCTTCTGTCCTAGAGCATGAGGATTGCCAACATTTGTGAAAATGATCTATGGATGTAGACTTGAACCAGTCAGACACAAAAGTAAAATAATGGTGATGCAGTGTTGTACATGTTGAGGTGTTGTAAAAGCGTGATCACACGATAAAACTTGAAACTTAGTGTTGTCTTCTCACAATTTTTACTAGAAACTAAGTGGGTTACAAAGTAACATATCATGGAACTGAGTTAATAGCAGAAATTTGGGTAAAATTCAAGACTTATCTGGATTATCCATGCAAGGCAATTGAGCACTATCAATATTTCTTTTACATCAAGCACATGTTTAGCCAACATCCAACAAAGGTATGCCAAGTGACTGATTATTTAGAAGGCATTGAGCCAGCATCACAAATTGCAAACAATCATGCAAGAGTGCAGGAAAAAGGGCGTGCAAATCATCAATACTACAGCGCACAGAAAAAAGCAGCAGAAGTATCTTATCAGAAGCTCTATCCCTCCCATGTGCGCACCGGAATACCCATGAATAACATAATAAAAAGCTTCTGAATAACGAGGCAGACAATTTCTTTAAGGAAACATACAAAACAGACAAGGCAAGCAGAGTAAAAGCCATATTGCTGGACAATTCAAGGCAACCAATAAGCAACCATGCATACCTTCTTCCCTTCCTTCTGAAGCTCAGAAGCTCGAAGATACAACTCTCCTCTAACAGCATACTGAACCTTCTTCACATTTTCATTCAACGTTTCATAGTCCAAAGCTTTAGGTGCCATGGATGGTCAAGTTAACCTTCTAACTAACAGGTACCTGTCAGGAAAACCAATAAAAATAGCAAATTAGCCGGTTCCATTCCTGAAAACAAAAACAGGCCGGCAAATGATGACCAAGATTACCCCAACCATTTGGCAATTACCCAGTAAACGATGGCCAGAGCGCTTACTTTGGCATAAAAAACAGCATTAGAACAAGAAAAAAACAATCTGAAAATGAAATGGGCTAATGCCAAATAGAACCTGCTCCTAAAGATCAATAATCAAAGGTTAATTTCAGGAAAACCCCACAACCAAATCCGCAGAGTCAAACACACACAAAAATTAAAAGAGAAAAAAAAAAAAAAGGAAAAGGTAAACAAAATCTACGATACCCTTTTGGCTGGTCGAATCTAAACTGGAATTCAATTGCTGACGTAAACAAAAAACACTTCCAACTTTAAACATAAGATCGCGAACAGTTTCAGACACGACTTAAGATGGGTACCTGTGAAGGTGGCTGTTCTGCTTGGAGTTCCCCCGAAGACTCACGTGACTATGTTGTGTCAGTCGACATATCTGGGGCGGGAATATTTTGTGACACAATGGCACCACGAGAGCCACTGAAATGAAATTTTAGATGAGATGGGTTGTATGCGAATTGTTGTTTATTTATTTGTTTGGTCACAAGGGGATAATGTTCGTGATACAGGAAGTGTGGCCTAGCTTCAATGTTCAGACTGTGAGTTCTTGGTTGGCATCTGGCCTGCTTCTCTCTTGGATTTTTTGATGAATCTAGTGGTTAGTTGGTGATGGGCGATCTTTGTCGTTCGAATTCTCTCTTCCTCATGGATCATATGATATGTTACGTTCTAATCTATCGACGTCCTATTGGTTTTAAGGTCCCCCTTTTGAGTGTGTTCGATGGCCCATTGACTAAAAAGGAATATATAAAACCTTACTCTTAAATTTTAAATATTTTTATATTTTATTTAAATTGTATATTTTTAAATTTTATTTTAAATTAATTTTTCAAAATAATAAACAATTAAAATTATTAAAAATTATATATTTGTTTAATAAAAATTATTGACAAATAATCCTTATTTAAAAATTAATTACAAATATAAAAAATTAAGAATTTAATTACAAAAATTTATAAAATTTCAGAGTCAATTTATTTATATATATATATATATACACATTAAAAAGTACAACTTCATTATGCTTTAGGTGAAAATTTTAATATAAAACCAATGCAATACATATTATGCGATCAAATTATTTATTAAAATTACAAAATTGTAAGTGTTTTTTGTTCATTGTAAAAGGGACTTGCACCTATGTAACAGTTTTACGCTGCATCGATTAACTATGTACAGTGTCTTCCGTCAGATGTGGAACAATAAGATTATGAGAGCTACAATGGACTCTTAACTAACTCAATTGAGGCCATTCTCTTTAATATTAAAGCCACTTTGATATACTATTGTGTACAAAAGTACTACACGCAGCTATGAGCTTCTTGATAAAAATACTGAAATGTATGAAATAGAATAAAAAGAGTGAGAGAATTGGCTATAGTCTCGTAGAAAAAAGTGCTTCAGAGTGATTCTTCGTGAAAGCATTGGAAAATCGTAATAGTAAGCTCCGTTTTTGGACTCGCGAACCATGAACTCACTCACTTGAGCATTCAGATCCACGGGGGTGTTGATCAGCTGGTCAGGTTCTGACAATTCCTGCATCTAACTAAGACAAGACCACGATAATTACGCGGGATAAGAGTTTGGGGGTAAGCCCACTTATGGCTACACGTCTAGCCATGGTGGCTCAAACCCTAGCACATTTTATGTCTCCTTCTCAGTAAAGGAAAAAATAGTGAGGTAATGTGTGAAATTCGAATTTAGTATGACCCCAATTTTTTTATAAAAAGAAATTCAATGATTTTAATTTGAACTAACAGAGAAAAAGATTAGATTGAGAATTAATTATTATATACAAATAGCCAATATGTACGAGAGTATAATTCTCTATATAGCAAGGCTACTGCACTAATAGATTTGCCAGCAATCTAAAGATGATTATTATGCATCAATAAATAGATCGTAAATTCTGTTTTTTTTTTTTTTTTTTTTTTTTGTGAAGCCATTTTCATTTGCCATAACATTTTTAAGGTGTATGACTCGCTTATTACAATTAGCAAGAGAGCATTACAAGCGTAAACCCCGAAGAATGTCGTAGCCCTCGTGTCCCAATCAAACACTGGATTCGTGCTTTTATTCGCAACGCAATTCCAAACATCCCATACTCGGAATCCAAAAAAGCATAAACGTGTGGACATTAGTCTTAGGTTCCAGATGAATATTTCCAAATCTTACTTAAAAAAGCATGATTGTCTCAGCCAATGCAAATTATTAAAAAAAAAAAAAAATCCAAAAAGTAGGGCATTCCTGGAAATCAAAGAGAGACGGCCAGGCAATCAGCTGAGTTGCTGCCTGAGAAGTGAAGAAAAACAGAATCATCCAGCTAGACCGAAAAAAGGATTATATAAAAAAAAAAAGGTCAATCATTATAATATAAAACTAGAATAATCTTTGGATTTGGCAATAACTAGTAAATAATTTTTACATGTAATTGCAAAGTCATTATGCTTTGTTAACTAAGCCTTCTTTTTTCCCTATTTTTTTTTGGTAAATCTGTTGACTTCTAGTATAGATTATCTGAATTTAATCAAAACTAAGATGGGTATAAAATATACAATACACCTACATTAATCTGTCATGGTTAATGACACTTGCCTTAAGCCTTTACCTGGTTCATGAGTCATGACCCACAAAAAATTTTCCCCCCGAAAGGTGGAAACTTGCCACGACAGAACTTCCCTCCCATACATAGTTCAAAAGCCCATTACAGAACTTCTCCGAGTTTGGAGACCAGAGTATTACATAGTCTTTTCTTGGGGATTCTCAGTAAAATATGTGCCAAGGCAAGGGACTTAAGTAACGGAATTGAGCATAAAATGATAGACAGCCCAACGAACACACTACAACATGCGTAACAAATACAATGATTGGTGTAACATGGAAGAAGAAAAACGAAAAAAATGGGTGGGGTGGAGTAAGTAATTATTCTTGTTCCTTGCTTTTTCCAGCGATGTTCGTCCCTTTGATGTTTCCTTTGAAGAAAAAATATATAATATCTACAATATTCATCTTTGAGAATCAGATGCAAGCATGAAACAACACATGGGTGCGTTCACCTCATCGTGTTAGAAGCCTTTATGTAATTCAATAGCCTTTTGAGGGCCTCACCACTGTCAATGGCTTCCCTGGCTCTATCTATGGCACGTGATATATCTTCTGCACCCTCACATCCCAGCAAGTGATCCACCACTCCAGCATTTAGGACAATTCTATCATATGCTGGTCCTTTCTGGCCACGAAGAGCTGCTAAACCCAACTCAATATTCTTGGAGACCTGATAATAGAAATATATGCATCAAATTATCATTGCCTGTCAAAGGAATATAATGAATGCATGTGTTTGCTGAAATTAGGATTTCTTGTTTGAGAAATGCTGAGGAGGCAGGTTATTGGCATACTGATCTATCAGTCCTTGGAGTATCAGTGGGCTCAAAACCAAAGTCCTGGGCATTGACTTCTATACTGAAACTCTGACGCGATACCCCTGAAATACCAAAACTTCAAGCTTGAGTTCTTGAAACTAGAAGATAATGCAACAAACTCCCAGAGTAAAATATTCTCAACAATCTTGTTGGAGTCTACCATGATTACAAACATCTCTATGAAAAACAGAACAAATTATGTCTAAAAGGTGCAAACCATCAAGTTCAAAAGCAGATGCCGTGCTCAATGAACGAAATCCTGAACAATAGTTCACTGGAAGTCCTTTTGATGCATTCGGAGAACGCAATCTTGTTGTCATTGAAAGGGCCCCTTCCTCACCCTAAATTAACAACAGACAGTGAACAAGAGGATTTTGATACACCAAGTAACTAAGATAACGCAAATCATCTTGAATCATGAATTCTATGTTTTCAACTCTATATTCTTGATAGAAGAGGTTTTGTAGAAAAATATGAGCTCAATGGAATTTTAAAATGCAAAAGTTCCAACCTTCACCACCAAACCAGAATGAACACCTCTTCTTTTCATGAGCATTAAGAGAGACTCCTCGTAGCCTTCATGATAAAATCCAGCAACCATTGCTTCCTTACCCCTGGCCTGTTAGAGAAACAACACTGTTACTTCATGAAGGCTTTACCATCGACTCAGCAATACAATAGGAATTATCAGTAATCCAAAATAGAATCAGGTAGGTAAACATGCATATAATGTAAGCCATATTTTATGCCTCAATTTCTTCAGATACAACAATGGCAGAACAGAACACAAGGAATTCATTAAAAAACAAAAAAACTCTTCAATTTGCTTTAGATAACTGCTGCTGTAGTTTTTCACTTGACAAAGAATCACAACATATGAGCTTTCTAGAAACAGCAATGAAAATTACATGGCTTACCCTGACAAACTGCTGAACCTTTTCAGTTGTTGCTATTGGTGGACGCTTCTTTATATGCTCCCTCAACCCAATCAATGAATTTCTGCAAGTGGAATAATGAAAATTACTGAGAACTTGGATACTACCTGACTTAATACCTCTAATCCAGATAGCAAGTTGACTTTTTTCCAGCTCCTGATGCTAACACAAGACAAAATGCTTCATACCAATAAGACATAGGCTTATAGAAACCAAATGCTGGCCAAAATTTTAATTAATACAAGTAGGAACAACACAAAAAAGATCTTTTTATTATATGGTGCCAACCAAAATCAAAATAATGCAAAACCATCTTAAGGTCCTTCTTTAACAACATGGATTAAAAAAATGAGGAAACCAAAGCATTGAACGATAGATGTAAGTTGAATTTTTCATAACACAGACTGATTGGAACAACAGACAAGATTTTTCCACCAATTAGTTGAGAGCCATAGAAACTAGAAATCTCCTATCCTCACAAAGTTTAGGCTAGCTCTAATACTAGGGCTACAATTTAAGTACTTCAATAGAAATTACAATATCTTCTCAATTTTGAAGAAGACAAAATATTCTACATAGAACAAAAATGTTAAAGGGAGATGTCTATCTGGAAGCAAAGCAGAGAGAACAGCTTGAATTAGATTCATGTTGTTAGATTCCTTACATGGATGGGCAAGCTTCACGCTGACTAATATAGGCAAAACCAACCTCCTCGTCCTTCAAATTTTGAACAAAGTCAAAGAGGGAGAGCGGAAAAGTGGCATGGTTAAAAAAAAAAAAAAGTAGAGGTCGCAGTCTGGAAAGTATTAATACAGACCTCAAGAAGTTCTTTGGCCTGCAAAGGAGTCAGGCTCGTATTTGCTCCCACAAACTTTAGCATTTGTTCTTCAGTTATACCTCCCTGTTGCAAATACATAACCAGGAGATAATAAAGCCACAATGTATTTTGAGTCATGAAGTACATAAAAGCAGAATATTACAACTGATTACATCCCAAAATCCAAAGAAAAACCTTGGCAGGTAATCCTCCAATGTAGGACATGGAAACATGAAAATCAAGAGAGTCTCAGCATGCCTTCAACTTGATGATGTCACTTTCAAAAATATCTCCAATTTGAAGTAAAAGATTCATAATTGACAGCACTAGGAACTCCAATCCTTAACGGGCAATTACACAGGTTATAGTAAAACACAAACAGAAGGCTGACCTTAGGCGGCATCCATTCCAGACCATGCAGCAAGCAAGATTCACCATAGCAAGATCTAACTGCAGCAACAAACAATGTGCTCTTGAAGTAACGTGTGCTCCCATCATAAGGTTCCCCATAATAAGTCAATGATTTAACATCAGCAACGGGTCGAGGACCTAATGGCATACTGATCGCTGAATTACACTTACTGATTTAACTATCCAATCAAATATAACCAAAATGAAACAAAAAAAAAAAAAACAGCTCAATATTATACCGAGTTCATCATCAAATGCAAGGCAGTAGGCTTTCAGCTCACGATCGGTCTCCCTATTCATCCGCTGTCCAATAAAAAATGCAGAAAGCAATGACTCACTAACTGATCCTTCACCAACTTCAACTTTCAATGGAAGAACATCTCTTAAAACACCTTGGACTTCCTCAAACCCGAGGTGACCTCCAGCCAAAATCTCTCTAAGGGTGCCTACTAATCGCATTTCTCTCACATTGTTGCCAACGAATTGAGGACCAATTGAACTTCCAGTTCCCATTATAGAACCTTCAGGGTCCGCAATGAAGATGACATCGGCAGGTAGTGCTCGAGCCAGCATTGGCCATAATTGATTCATTGCACGCTTTTCGCCTTCGCTCCATTGAGTAGGCTCCGGAAATGCATTTGTCCGAATCGTCATCGCTGCAAAAAAAGCCCCGAGCTGTGCTTTTGAAACTTCCTCCTCATCTTTCAGCTCCCCTCTAGCTTAACAATTACACACAAATTTCAAAATTTTCATACAGCACTGCTGCTTCGCGGCAACACCCAAGGACAGGAAAGTAATTTCTCCATTTGTCAATTCCATTTCATTTCTGACGGCATTCTATAACCAATCTTTGCGTTGAGTGTTGCCGCTCAGTGTTTCCCCGATTCTCATAATTAAAATTCAGAAATAATTCAACAAAAATCGGAGATTATTACAGAGTAAACAACAAGATTACCAGATTTTAAAATGGTGTCCAGAACTTTAACGGCCTGATCCTCGCTGAGCGGCCTGGTCTGGGTGGGACCCGTGCAAACCCTAGCTTGAGCTTCAAGCACCGTCTGATTGGGCTTAGGCAACTTGGAGCTCCGGTACGAAGAGGAAATCGACGGGTTTCTAATATCGGACTCTGGAATTCCCATCTGATCAATTGTTGCCGAGTCCAGTATAGCCTTCGTGGTCAAACAACATCTCTGCCGTCCAATCCAACGATCTAGCTGATGAAACCGGAGAACGTAATGGGCCCCTGGACGGTCGAGATTGCAAGCTTTGGTGAAGTTAAGTGAAAGACTGGGTCCCGGGTTATTAAGCAGAGCTCTCATGGCGGTCGAGTTTACTTCGGACCTGCAGACAGAGCCGGCCGGCGACTGCTTGGCAGATGGCTTTGTAGAAAATGATCGCTGCTAAGGCGTTTGACCGACGAAATTGAATTAACTAATTAATTAATCGATTTAATTTTATAATTAATCAACTAAATTAAAAAAACATTTTATTTTTTTTCTGTTTTAATTCTTAAAATTATAAGTAATCGAACAGAATTAAAATATTTTTTTATATTTTATACAATTAATTATTTATATAATAATAATAATAATAAATTTTTTAAAATTTATATATCACAAATATTTTTATATATCTTTTAATTAAAATTTTTATTTTTTTTATTAAATTTAATTAATTGAAACTAAAACCGAATTTTCGATTCCAAAACAATCTCTGAGATGGTAGAAATTTTCAGTTTGATAATGATTTTTACGGCTTGATTCGGTTAGCAAAACAACCCTATCCGCTGCGACGCCGTGCAAGCAAAATCACATCTCCCAATGCGCGGAAGCCTAACGGACGGTGCATCACGAAGATCACCCACTACGATGATGATTGATGAGACGTGGGTGGGGACATCTCATTTAAACTCCGTGGCCGTTGATTTTTTATTTTTTTTTGTCTTGTTGGGCCGGTTTTGATTTAAAATGTCAAAAACTTACAATTTGACACCTAACCTTTTCTAAAATATAATCTAGTCCCAAATTTCTTTTGATCTTAAAGTTGACTCATACATTTTGTTTGGACTTCTAATTTAGATATTAAACTAAAGTTTAATCAACAAACAAGCCCTTTCATTTGTTCTTTCTGTCAATTATTTTTAAATTTGGCAATTAAAATGGTTTTTGATCAAAGTATATGATATATGATCGTTATATTTTATTTTATTCAACTAATAATAAATAGATGTAATAATCTTATTCACTTTTGAAATATCGTTTATTATAGGTGAAAAATTATTAATAATTATTAATAAAAATATTTTGAAAAATTAAATATTAGTTTAATTTCGATTAAATTGATTAATTCTTAATAAACTTAAGTTTATTTCGCTTAGAACTTCTTATATCGATATTATTTAATTTATAATATTTTTAGTTTGATAATTAATTTAGTTATGACAATATTTGATTTTTTTAAAAAAAAATTATTTTAGATTTTATAATACCTTAAAACATTGCTATTGAACTCAATTCAGCCGGATAGATTCAATTTGTGAATTTGTGAAATAGACCAAGCCGATTTCTCAAGAAACTCACATTGACCATAAACCTCGTCGACTTAGATTGCTTTGTATGGAATCCAAAGCTAAATGCGTAGCCATAGATTATGAGAAGCATGGATGGTCGACTTTTCTAATTGATGCATATTATACTTGTCCACAATTTTGGCCTCTTCCAATTTCGTTGCGCAATACAATTATTGTGTAAAAATATACTATGGAAAGATGGATAAGGCAACACGATCATGCAATGTAAAAAAGAAAAAAAGAAAAAAAAAGATATTTTGCTAGGAATAAGTCAAAGATCAATTTATAAAATTTTATGAATTTTTTCAATATAAACTTGTTATTTTTCACTTTATCATTTGAGTTCTAAACTTTTATGTTATATTCCATAACCTATATGAATTCTTTTTTCAGACTACGCTCTAAAAAATATATAAATTTCATCAAAAATGGATGCAATGGAATATAACATAAAAGTTTCAAATTTATTTATTAAATCATGGAAATGTCGGGTGTTTATGAATTGTCCTGTGCCCTTCAAGTCGGAAAAGGGAAAAAAAAAAAAAAAGACATTTTAAATCACTCCAATCAATTTCCTTAACTTAAAATTCAACACAAAACACAATTAAATCACTTGAATCAATTACACGAAAATTCATTCCACTCTTTTAAATGAACTGCTTAGTGAACAAAAAAGGCAATTAACAGATTTAATGGTTATTGAGTAGCTTTAAATTTTATCAAACTTGAGTCTATCAGTCCATTTAACCAAAAAATAAAAAAGCTTGAGTTCACCATACTGTGTTCACTTAAATTTTATTCATAAAAAATAATATCTGTACTTGCTCCTCGGTGTCGGGTTATCAACAAAAGGAGCCTCTATCCAAGGCCAACTCGGCCCGATGATGCCCGACTACAAAAACGGCGTCGTAGAATTGCAATAATATTTCAATAATAATATCGAACGAAACATCCAAACGACATCGTTTGTAGTTAAGAAAACCCAGCTGTCACTGTTCATGTAACACGAGGAATGACTCTCCAGGCTCTGAAAGATGCATTTCTCTGAGATCCAAACAGGCGGTGAATCGAATGTTACGCAAGATTGCTACGATTCTCGCAACCGAATGACGGACCATCAATTCTCCTGATCATACACTACGACCGACTCTGATCGCCGATATGCATCAGATCTGATTCACCAGACTTACAGAAAAATAATCGGAATGGCTGGAGCAGTCTCGGCACTGTTTCTATTGGACATAAAGGGCTGTGTTCTGGTGTGGCGCGACTACCGTGGCGACGTCTCTGCCATCCAGGCCGAGCGCTTCTTCACCAAGCTCATCGAGAAAGAGGTAGACCTAGATCATCCAGACTTTGATGATGATGATAATGATTAACATTATTTTTGTCGTGATTCTTCAGGGAGATCCACAGTCTCAGGATCCGGTGGTGTATGATAATGGAGTCACATACATGTTTATACAGCACAGCAATGTTTATCTCATGATGGCGGCGAGGCAGAATTGTAATGCTGCCAGTCTCCTCTCCTTTCTTCACCGTGTAGTTGATGTAAGCCAGCCACTTACTCTGTAAAAATTAGGATATAATTAAATAAAGTTTTTCATGGCTACTTGTGATTTATTTATTTATATATTTATTTGGGTTTTGGAGTAGGTGTTTAAGCATTATTTTGAAGAATTAGAAGAGGAATCACTACGGGATAACTTTGTGGTTGTGGTAATGTTTCGTATTTTGGTTCTTGTCCTGGTTTTGAATTGAAGTTTGTAGAGCTTCTTGTTTGTATTTTGTGATGATGAGGTGTTGTGTGGATCTGGCAGTACGAGTTACTTGATGAAATGATGGACTTTGGTTACCCTCAGTATACCGAAGCAAGAATTCTTAGCGAGTTTATCAAGACCGATGCGTACAGGATGGAGACCACTCAACGGCCTCCCATGGCTGTGACCAATGCGGTCTCTTGGCGCAGTGAAGGGATCTTTTACAAGAAGAATGAAGTATATTCATTTCTTTCCCACACACCTCCCCCCCTTTTTTGAGCTTTTAAATTGCTTGCTAAACAATAAAGCTTTGCTGCTTTTTGTTTGTTCAGGTTTTCTTGGATGCGGTGGAGAGTGTGAATATACTTGTCAATAGCAATGGTCAAGTTGTTCGGTCGGATGTTGTTGGAGCATTAAAGATGAGAACTTATTTGAGGTGTGTTGTATACTGAGACTCAATTGTGTTGAAGGGATTATGGCTGTCAATTTTTCATGTCTCATTTATAATCTATTGACTACATTTTTCATTTGTTAGCCTACCAGAGGTTTTTCATGTTACATAAAAGAATATAACAATAACCTGGCAGTTCAGTATACTTGAAGACCACTCTGGGTGCAACATATTCGCACTAGAATTTCCTCGCTCAATTATCATTGCAATGAAGTGAGTTCTAGAAAAGGGAACTTTGTGCAAGATCATTATCTTTAACATCATTCTATGAAGTGGCAGCTGTATCCTATAAGTATAAGGTGGTAAATTGTCCTGAGTTAGTGCAAGGAGACTCACCTAAATGTGATTACATTTGCAAGCTTTTAGTTCCTATTTCAGTGGCATATGGTCTTTACATGGTAGATTCTAATGCTTGATCAAGACAAACTATATACCTGTTAAAATTTTAACTTATCTTTGCAGTGGTATGCCTGAGTGTAAGCTTGGCCTAAATGATAGAGTATTATTGGAGGCCCAAGGGCGAGCAACAAAGGGAAAGGCCATTGATCTGGAGGATATAAAATTTCATCAGTATGTAGCTTAATTCTCTGATCTACTTGAATTTCACGCATTCTCTTAGTTATTTGTGCATGTTAATTAAAATTATGATACTTAATGGACCGATGGTATCTCCTTAAAGTTTTTATTCTTAAGTACTCCAATTAAATAGCTCTTTTGACTCAGGTGTGTACGTTTGGCCCGATTTGAAAATGATCGAACAATTTCCTTCATACCACCTGATGGAGCTTTTGATCTGATGACTTACAGACTTAGTACACAGGTTGAACAAGCAGTTTTACAGAGACTTACAGTTTTATACACAGGGTGAATAAGGTGCAATTTGTTTCAGCATTTGATAAGTCTTATCATTCCTATCAGGTTAAGCCTCTTATTTGGGTGGAAGCTCAAGTTGAAAGGCATTCAAAAACTCGTGTTGACATCATGGTGAAAGCTAGAAGTCAGTTCAAGGAGCGCAGGTATGGATGTTTTCTTTGATGGGGTTACCGTCTCTGTAGTTTGATTCCACCTTTCTGACTACTGGGTGGGGCTAATGTTTCAATATTATGATTACTCATTCTGCTTTTTTGTGCAGCACTGCTACAAATGTGGAGATGGAATTGCCTTTGCCAGCTGATGCATCAAATCCTAACATACGGACCTCAATGGGATCTGCATCCTATGCTCCAGAAAAAGATGCATTGTTGTGGAAAATTAAATCTTTTCCTGGTGGAAAGGTTTGGATTATTTTTCTTGTTCTCTTTCAAAATTATGGAGTTACTTTTGATTTGGGTTTGCTGTTATTAGCATTGGAATTTTTAAGCAGTACATTTTTCCTTGCCAGTGATTGCAATTTGGCCTCAGCTTGATACTTCTTATCATTCCCTATGATTCAGGAATACATGTTGAGGGCCGAGTTCAGTCTTCCCAGCATAACTGCTGAGGAAGCAGTTCCTGAGAGGAAAGCTCCTATACGTGTGAAGTTTGAGATACCGTACTTTACTGTTTCAGGAGTACAGGTATATGCTTAAGATGCACAATTGGTTTCTCTGTTGTCTGAAACCTTGTTATTGCATAATATTTAACTTTCTCTGAATTAGAACAAGTTAGTTTGAAGTTGATGAACCATTTAGCATCTTGTGTGGCTGGAAAAGAAATATGAGACAAAGAATTAATGTTTTATCTTTTAATTTATAATGTTGGAATGGATAAGCTGCAAGTAGGCATGATTTTGGTTTGGTTTGGTTCTGTTCTGCTGGTTCTGATCCATAACCTGCAGTGGTTGGTGGTTAGGTTCCGGTTTGGTTCTGGGTTCTGGTTCAGTTAAGGTTATGGTTTCAGTCCGATCTAGTTTAAAACTGCCTGGTTTAAGCCAATTTAGCCATGTTCAGTCAGTTTTTTCTTTTTTGAAAATTTCAGGTATCTTAACTTTTTAATTTTCAAAATTCACGTAAACCATTATATAAAAGGTAATCCTAATCATTGATTTAACTTTTTATTTTAATTTTTTTCTAAAGGAACAGCCTGTTTAATCAGCAGTTCTGGTTTGGGTTTGGAACAGCTAGTTAAACTGGTGGTTCATTGTTCCTGGAGGGGTGGAACCTTAACTGGACTGCCCCTCCCCACGGTTTCGGTTTGGTTCTGGTTCCATACTGGTTTGGTTTTTGTTCAGTTCTAGTTGGAGCCAGAACCGTGGTCATGTCTAGTTGCAAGCCTATAATTGTCTGTGCTACTTTGAAGTATTGGGGTTATTGTGAATAGTTTCTCATGGGGTTGCATGCTGGCTTAATATTTGTTCTTTTGTTCTTTACAAACCTGCTGGATATTATGGTCTGTTAAGACTTACATTCCACCTTTGTCAGTCTTTCGGGGTTTCATAAGGGCCTCAGTGAAATGCTGAGAGAATGACAACATTCGTTGTTGCCCATTGTTGTCTATGAAGTTAACAAAACTGTATGACTTGGACCCCTTGAATTAGTGCCCTGGGTTTTCACTCTTTATGAGACTATCCTCGATATTTGCATGATTGCTGCACAACTTAAAACATTCGGCATTTGTAGGTTCGGTACCTCAAGATTATTGAGAAAAGTGGCTACCAAGCTCTTCCATGGGTCAGATACATAACAATGGCTGGCGAGTATGAACTTCGACTCATCTAAACTGTCTGCACCCTCCGGCCCATTTTAACTTAGGTTGCCAATCTCCCACATCTATCTGACAAGTCACTGAGGAAGTAGAAGTGATGGTTGAAGGAAGAGCCGTAAAGATTACGCAGCTCTAGTTCCGTGAGTTTTTTGATCATGCCTATATATTGTTTCTGCCCCAGTTATGTTCAGTTACTTCAACGTTAAATTATCTAATCTGTTTGTTCAATTTGGTGGCAACCCAGAGAATTTCGCTTATTTTGCAAACAAGCCAAACTAAAACTCTGCACCGCTAGCTAATACGGGTTTATACATTGATGTACATAAAGCTGAAAACCACCAGATGTATCAAGCTAATTTCACTCTTATTTACCTATTGTTGCACAACACACGGACAAACACTAATGCTAGCACAAACGCATGTATTAGAAGCCATGATGATCATTTTCAACCTGTCCCTTCGATTGAAGCAAGCCTCTCCAAGAAAACGTCAAAGTCATCTCGACGAAGCATGTTAAATTTATATTTTTGAAAATTTAATTTTTAGACTTTAAGAATACAAAATTTATAAAAATTAAGAAAAATTATTTTTATTATATATATATATATATAAGTGGATCCAGGAAGAATGGGCCGCCCTGATGCCAAGGGATTTTGATGGTGCCTCTGTATTATTACTGCCTGGTCATGTTCAGTTATTCCAACGTTGTTAAATTTTCCAATTTGTTTGCTCAATTCGGTGGCAACCATAGAACTTCGCTTATTCTGCAAACAAGGCAAAAAAGAACTCTGCGCCGCTAGCTAATGCGGGTATACACGAAGCTGAAAACGTCGTCACCTAAACCACCAGATGGATGAACCTATAAAGTCCAAGTCATCGTCTGGGTTCAAGAGCAAGCTTCGCTCCTATCTGCCTATTATTGTGCTACAAAAACCTGACAAACATTCAACGCAAACACCAACACGCGTATTATAAGCCGTAATGATCATTTTCAACATTCGATCCCTTCAATTGAAGCAAGCCTCTCCAGGAAAAGATTAAATTCCTCATCTCGAGAAAGCAGGCTGACCCTCGTATAATTTGGGTCAGCTCCAAAATGGGGCCCTCCTCTTGTTATTATCTTGTGCTCTCTTAGAAGACTATACAACTCTATGTTCTGGTGGCACTTCAACCATGCAAAGCCTGCGGTTGGACAAAAACACTAAAGCATATTAGAAGATTACAGTTTATTCCCCGATAATTATTGTGGAATAATCTTGTAACTTCCATTACCAGGATAATCTTCAGTGTATTTTCCGGTGAAATTGCAGTACTGTTGAGGGTACTCGGGCAGGCTGAAAATTTTAGTATTCTTGACAACTTCTCGCAACTTGGCCCATCTTTCGGCCAGCAGGCGCTTCCCATACTCGAAGAAGTTCTCTGAGTCATTATCAACACCAAGGCAATCTTTGGTTACGGTTCCCAGGATCCTTGCGGCTCGAAGCTGGGGTTCTTTAGATACGCCAATTGAGTTGATCCCCATGAACTTGACCATCTTTCTCGCCACCTCTACGTCCTTGACAAGAGCCCAGCTTTTAAAAACATAAGGAACGAACAATCAGAACAAGCAATACGTTGAACTTCAAAAATTGTAGGCTTTGACATTATCATGACCTAATTGATCGTAATTACCACAAAATACTAATATTACCAATTAAAGTCATCAAATTGGATGGCATTTCAAAAATTGTTTTTTCACTAATAACTTAAAAACTTTTAAATATAATTTGGCATATCGTTGCTCACCCAATACGGGAACCGCCATGTCCAGTGCACTTGGAAAGTGTAAACAGCATGATATCATAATCTGCAGGACGGGTGATGGGTGTGTATTGAGGCCAGTAGTAGGCGAGGTCATAGATAAGCTTCCCTTTCCCCCTGTTCACCACGGCTTCTCTGATATTACCGTCAGGGTTACACGGGGAATTCACAACTTCAACGTACGGTCCATTATTGTCATAGGTGTATGCATCACCTGCCCATCTATAAAGTCCTGAGCACAGGAATTCTGTTGCTTCTCGGTATACCTGCAAAGCAATGAACACATTCCAGAAAAAAAAAAAAAAAAAAATCTTCTAATTGCATTAACATTTGCGAAACGAAGAGGTCAAGTATATGACTTTTTTTTTTAGTCTTTTTTCACGCCCCTTTTCACTTTATTTATTTATTTATATTTTTATCCAATCAATTTTCAATTTGCATATATCACTCATCACTTATCTTCGTTTATTGTACCTTTTAACTGGTCAATCATCAATCATTATTCAAATATTAAAATAATAGAAATGTTGGTTTGAAAGTGGCTCCACTAAAGACATGACCATGTTGCCTAAGATCTAAGACGTGCACTTGGGTGTTTATTTTTCCCAAACATTCATGGGTTGTTAAGAAACATGTCTGTTTCTTTGTTCCCTGCAATTTCCAACTTTTCGAGCAACCAGTGGCTGGCTCCACAAATCGGGGGAGTTCTATGTAACTTGATCGATAGAAGAGATTAATTGCAATTTTATGCAATGTAAGATGATTATAGAAGACATCACCATCCCCTTTTACGGTTCCAATTCTGATAAAAATCACGAAGCCAATTCTAATTTCGATCAAGTTCAGTTTTAGTTCATCTTTTATTCAAACCAAAATCGAGATCAGACTGAACCCTACAGTGCCATGCAGAGTAAATGGGTAATAAATTATTAAAAATTTGTTCTTTTCCTTTCACTTTCTAAGGGCCCTCATTAATTAACATTTGAATGCATCTAACACCCAAAATTTTGTGACTGACTAACTTTTCTTTTTTTAATTTGCTTTTCCAAATGAGAGTATATATGAGATGAATATGAGATATACATCGGCTCATATTTGTAGTTAAACGATAAGCTGCTATTTATTTTGTGTTTATTATATATATATATATTATTTTTTATTTTCCCAAATAAAACCACGGATCTCCTTACAACATAAAAGTCGAACTAAAATCAAACAGCTCACCGAGTAGTAAGGCGCAGCAGAAACAACATCCACGGGCCGGGCGCCGGCAGGGGAAGTGAGAGCGTACAACGCAGCCAGAAAGAGCTGCGATGAGCCTGTCCCCACCACGATGTGGCGACCCTCGGTCGCGGCATTTCCAACTGCGCCATGAAGCCGCTTGATTGCGTCGGCGAGCGCTGGCTCCAAGAACCAGCACACGTTCTCAGTATCAACGAAGTAGCTCATCGACTCACTGGCTGACATCACCAGCGTACAGCTGTCCCCCATCTTCATCCAGTACGGCTCAAACAGCGTAGGATCACCACTGGCAAAACGGAAACAGTCACAGCATTAACTCTTTTGAGATTTTTAAGCCTTTCAATATATCTGTTGCGAAGAAAGAGAGAAGCATGATGAATATACATAAAGATTTTTTAACTCGATGGGTGTTGCTACGAATTCGAGTTTTTAGCCGAAATTAATTAACCCAAATAGAGACGGGAAAGTTGACCGAAGCACCTGGGGATGTGAAATCCTGGACTGCTACGCTCTCACTCAACGCACGGAGCGTTGGGTGACTCTGGTAATAGCACTGCTAGTTAAATGGCATGCAAACAGCAGGACCCCACGAAAATATTTTTATGATTTAATATACTGGTACATAATGCATGCATGGGAATGAAGATTGAACAAAGCAACACTGGTGGACATTACTAATAAAGATCGACGACGGAATCCGGCGACTGATTTGCCTTCGGAGGATTGCTAGCTTCGCCACCGTTGACTAGAGATGAATTGTACATGGCCATCTCTCTCTTGAGTGCAACGGAGCGTTGTTGTTTCGCCTCTCCTCAGACTCCCCCCCGTGCGTTTTGACTGTTTGTCAGATATTGCAAAGCTGAAACAGCCCGGGGCAATTAGGTCTATATAAGAAGAAAAGAGATGGATGGCACTGGCCCGTGGACTTTGGCCATGGCCTAGCATAATTAATTTTTCAGTTTATCTATTGCAAGGATATTGAAGAATTCTTTGAATCTTGTAATAGCGACACGAAATCATTTCCCCTCATTTATTTTTGGATCCTAAACAAATCAAGTCCATTTAATATTTCAATCTTTTTGAATAACACGCTTAAAAAATGTGGAGCGTGAAGTGAATACATCTCCCCTTCCTCGTTTTTGTATTATATATATATATATATATATTAAGTGCATTTTTAATCTTCAACCTTTTTGGAGAAAAATATCCACGGAGATTTTTCTTATTATTATTATTATTATTACTCTAAGCAAATAAAGGTTCACCTAATTTTCATTATTTTAGGATTCTAATAAAAAATAGATAAGTCTTTTATCTTTAAGAATGCCAACGTGAGTTTTTTAATGATACTTAAATGTTTAGATTTTTTTTTCTAAAATTTAGATTTTAATCTTAAAAGAATATACAGAATTGTATTTATGAAAATAAGGAAACTGTCATTAAAAATAAACTGTCATTAGTTTAGAAGGATTTATTTCCTCTCTAACTTGTTATTATTAGGGGAAAAAACTACCTTCAATGCTTATCTTTTAATCTTTATTATGAATTAGCATTCATATCTTTTACTTTAATAAATATTAATTTTTATTTAAAATATTATCAAACTAATTCATAATTTTTATTATACCCTCACAATAACATTTTGTTAGGAAACAATTGAATAGTTACAATTAATAAAAAATTATAAAAAATTTGAAAAATAAGATATTACTTTAATCATACTATATATATATATTCAGAATTATGTGTTTAAGTAATATCAATGAGAAATTTTATCACTTGATAGTCATGCGGTTAATTGGGTTATAGGTTGAACTAATTGCTTAGGAAAAATGAAAGTGAGAATTAATTAAACCTAATAAAAAGGTTTATGTAACTTTATTTTCTTTAAATATAACATTTAAGGAGGAAGAAGATGGAGAAAAAGAAGAAGAAAAAGAATACTAACTAATTTTTGAAAGTAGCAGTCTTTTTTTGTAAGTTACACCATTTGGGGTTATAAATTTTAATCTTTTTTAGGAAAAAAATTAAAAATTAAAAATTAAAAAAAAAATAAAAATTTAAGATGAATCTCGAAAGAGATCGCGAGAGACCCTTCTTCCTAAGATTGGACAAGAATTAGGGCCCTCCTCAAATTGTATAAGTTTGATCCAAAGGTGGACCTTTGGAACAATTGGAGGAGATCAACCGTCGGCTTGATTTGAAAGGGTTGAGAAATTAATTGATGACAATGTGAAACCAAATTTAGGAGACTGCATACCATATGTAAATATGATTCGAGCCCAATTCGAAACAACAGGAGCAAGCGGCTTGAAGTACAACTTTGGGGGTTTTGGAATCGACAGCTGGCTGTAGCTCTGTGGCACTGTTTACTCCCAGGCTCTCCCGCTGAGTCAATACGAGGAATGCCACAGTGTTCATTCCATTGCTGTAGGACAAAGCCTCTCTGCTGCGCGGACAACTCAGCTCATAAGGTGGCATCCCCACCAAGTAGACCGGATCGATCAAGTTTAATACTGATGGTGCATCTCAAGGAAGTATAGGAGTGGTAGGTGCTGGGGGTGTTCTACGGAATTACATGGGTTCTTGGATTGCTGGATTTGCTCATTGTCTTGGCCATTCCTCTGCTTTCACTGCCCGACTATGGGTAACATCGAAACTTGGATTTAAAAAGGTCTTGCTGGAAATGGCCTCCAAGGTTGTTGTGGATGAACTTGAAAATGGGGTCCTCGCCACCCACTGCCAAGCGAATTTGATTAACCTGTGCCGTGATATGTTGCGTAGAACCTGGGAATCAGGGGTCTCCCGTTGCTACCTCGAAGCCAACCAGGTTGCCGATTGGTTATCTACCTATGCTTGCACTCTCAGCTGGGGAATTCATCCTTTGTCACAAACTCCTGCTCTTAGGCAGTTGCTCAACCAGAATGCTGCTACAGGATAATCCTTCTTGCTACGAGCCTTTTAAGTCTCCTCAGGACCCAAAAAATAATAATTAAAAAAAAAAGCACACTTATAGTCAAACAGTACGTTTTTTTTTTTGGTATAATTCAAATTTTAATCGATTGATAGCATGCAAATCAATGTCATCTCACTGATTTCTCTCTAATTAGTAGAGAATCGGGTTAGCAGATGCTGCTGCAAATAGGGAAGGACAAGAAGTTGAACGGTGAATTATAGTTAATTGCATCCTTTCTTAGAAAGCCACAAGACTAGACAAAATTGTCCCGAGAAAGAAGGGGCCGAAAGGGAAGAGATTGAGTTTCTCCAAGAATAGTATCCGCAACATCACTCTTACATTTAGGCCAAATCTGAATCTACATTTATAAGAAAAAGACAAAAGGGGGAAAAAGCATCGTACCAATACAATGCGTTGCCTTTTGTTTCTTTTTTCCAGAGTGCAGTTGGTACAAAAAGGTAAGAGACACTAATCTAATGATGGGTTTCATTTGGTATTGTTTGTGGTATCTTCCTAAACAAATGTTTTCTGCAACGTTCAAAAATGCTATCGTAGACCAGATCAAATTGGACTCCTGCTCTCTCCCGGTTCACAATAAAACATATGTGATCTGCTTCCACAATCTTGTAGTACCTGCATTGAATCATATTGCAACACTATGTTGAGCTAGTTGGCAAATGCGTAAAGAAAAATAAATGGATTGTAGATGAAATTAAATGGCCATGGAGGTGGGGAGGATAATGGTTCTATTGTTTACCAGATTCCTGGTCTCAAGGGTTGACATTCATTGTCATTCACAACCATCTGACTTGAATGTTCTACAGGTAGACGTGGGTGAGTCATGGATATGGTGTTGAGTGCTCCATCATTGTCTTGCCAATCCTCATCCCTACACATGCATGCATTCAAAGAATGCCTAAAGATATGACTGCTGTGTTGTCTTTGCTATTAAATCCAATGATTTTGATAATCCAACTATTGAATTCTAGCTGTGGTTTAAGCATATGAGGAAGGAAAATCAAAATGGGCACCCGTGTGGTGCGCACATTTTAACATGCAAATGCACAAACCAACAGTTAGATGATTGTACAATATTGTTGATGATTATATGAACGTACACATAAAACCCTTTTCCAACACACGTGATATAGATGGTCAAGTGAGAAGAAAAAAACTCTATTGAATACACATAAATGATTTTAGAAGACAATGGTATCTAGAAGCAAACCTGTATCCTTTATATAGGGATGGTAAGTCTGGAGGATGGTGCCACTGGCTCATCTGCAACACTCTTATGAAAAGCATAGGGTGAATTCGAAGGATGCCTGAAGGAACAGTGACACCCATGATTCTTTTTGTACGCTTGGTAGCATAGCTGAAATAGTATGTATTAGGAAAAGTTTGTAGATGGCAGTTTAGCTGTATAGATCCTTGAATAGTAAGGTCAGGAAGTATCCAATCTCCTGAAGCAAATGGGCCTGCATTCCCCAAGAGGTAATCGATGAGACCCCAAACTCCCATTTTCTTCCATGACATGTTGAAGTGATCAAATCCAAAATTGTAATAAGCCTTCAGCCAGGGGATATCAAGCCAATCATAAACTATCACCCCTAACCGGCAGACCTGAAGAAGACATAACGGCTTCATGGTCCTACCATCCTCTGGCCTGGAATATTGAAAAATTCAGTTGCAAATTAGATGCAAATGAAAGTTTATATTTATATACTACGGGGGACAAAAGAGATTCATCAATTTAAACCATAACATAATTTAGTCACATCCATAAACAAGCACTGTTTATCTATTTCACCGTGCAAGCAGTAAAAGCGGTGGAAACAAAATCTTTGTGAAAACAAGGGTAAGATTATATACATTTGACTCTTTCATAGAACCCACATGGGAGGCTTGTGCAGATGCCTTTTTTTTTTTAAGTCCATATTCTGCTTTTCTGTTTTTTTCACATTTTGCAGCAAACACAATACAGTTCTAGTAATTGAAAGATAATAACATCCAGATAGAATTTCCAAATAAAAGGCCAAGTTTAAGAAAGCACTCACCGCATCCCATCTAAATAGGTTCTTGTTGTCCCATTGAATGCTCCAGATAAAGATGTCATACTTAATACCCAGTCCGCAGAAGTGTTTTCATGCCCCTTAAATGCCTAGGAAATCAATTCAAACATACAAACAGATTCTAAAGAGACTATTTGGGTTGTCTTTGCTGGCAACACAGACAAATTAAACCAACCTTGTCGGCAAGCATTTGCTGCAACACACGAACAACCTGTGCTCCAGCCGAATGCCCAACAAAATGAATTGGATGATCCTCATCCCATTCTGAGTAGTGCCCTGCATTGCGATCACAACAGACAATGGCAATTCAAATTTAACATGCTAAACTTAGAGACAGTTATGCCTAAAACAGGCAACATAGAGACAAAGCCTAGAGGAAACAAGGTAGATCTTTTAACCTTGTTCATAAATCCTTCCAAATTGAGAGTGCCCGCAGGCCATGCTGTGTTCTTCGCCATAATCTACCTGACCTCCTTTCAAATAATAGAATAATTCGCGTGCCCTGAAACCCAAAACCATCTAAAACTCAACATAAAAGCCAAATATAGATAAGGGCAACCAACGAATACAGAAATGAAGCCACCCAGCCAACCCATGAATGGACCAAAAAAAAGTTGCTAACTTTTTATGCGTCAAGAACCCACCTATCATATATGCTCGTCAGGGACCCCAAATCAGGCACCATAACCCTCCCATCTTTCTTCTCTGCCCCAGCAAAGTATGACAAACCTCCCAACCTCTGGAACAAGCAGCAAAGAATCAACAAAAAGATGAGATCGATTTATTCTCAGGCGCAAAGTGCATTAAACAAGAGAAAGAAATCAAGTCCCATTTAGATTTAGAGGGCAAAGGAAAGCAATACCCCTTGGCCAAATCCAAAGATACCATGAACCAGCACAATGGGAGGAAGGTCAGCAACACTAGTAGTTGTTTCTGTTGATGATGATGATGATTGCTCTTCCTCTTTCACCACTGCATTCACATTAGGCTTGAAAAAGGATTCATTCAAAGCCTGAGAGAGATCCCCAGCCACAGCTGTGCTGTATATGTAAAACCCATAAAGCAAATGCACCAAAGTGCTCACAAAAAGCTCTGTTAATTTCAGTGCAGATATCCACCATCCTATCATTTTCATCCAATTACAAGAAATGGAAAGCAAGAATCGCAAAACAGAGCCTCCCTCAAAACCCCAGATGGAAAACCAACAAAGAGAATTTCAGGTTAACAAAAACATATTTGCATAAAGATTTTTATTCTTCTCACAATTCTGAGAAAACAACGGCAAAAGCAAGTCTTATGTTGTGTAACTATTTTGCCTCTTTGGTTTGGTTGGGGGGCTTGCAACAATTCTCTCATTTCCCACCTTAAAAGCCAATTTTAACAAACCGGCCAACCAGTCAAAACTCCAAAAAGGCCTTTGTGTTCTTTCATTCCAATTCTTCTGCCCGAGCCTGAAAGCATTAGGCCAAAAATGAATTAAAAAAGAGAGAGAGAGAGAGAGAGAGAGAGGGATCAAACTTTGGTTTGCTGGTGCCACGTGTCGTGAAATTATTCTTTCACAAGTTTGTACAAAATGCCCCCCTAGCGTTGTGGGACCCCCCAAGTATATAGGAACCCAATCCAATCCACAACGCAACCAAAAAAAAAAAAAAACTAAAAAACCAAAATTCTAGCCTCTTCATCGGGGATAAAATCCTTGTCATTAGCGACAATGGGACTTTCACGTGTGCATCATCCAAAACCATTAGATTGAACAACATACGGCACAATCAATTGATTCGACGGTCGTGAAATAGCCAGTAAGATGAACACATTGGCACCAATTGAACCGTGTTTTTCTAGGATTCAGTCTCTGCGTTTTTGTCTAGCATTTGGCATGCTGGATCAGAGCTGGACGCAAGGCTCCCCCCCCCCCACGAAACATAAAAATCAAACCAACCCCACGAAGCCCCCATCCGTAACAGTCTTATCCTTCTACCCTATCGCCATTTTGAAACCGGAGAAGTTGACATGTTCGTAGTAATTTGGACGGGTAAGACCATGATCATTAATTGCACGTACAATATGGATCAGAGTCATACATTCGGTGGTTATATTTTGTCTTGCATGAACAGTCGCTAGAAAGTTTTGTGTGAAAAAATATGGAAACACACGGAATATGATTGTAATAATAATAATAATAATAATAATAATAATAATAATAATAATAATAATAATAATAAATTAAATAAAAAATATAAAGTATTTAATATTTTTTAAAAAATAAAAAAATAATTAGTTTAATTAACATAATCTAAAATTTAAACTTAAAATTAATTTACTCTAAAAGTTACATTAAATTCGTTTTCTTATTCATAAAATTTATTATTTTGAATTTTTTAATATATAAAATATAAAATACATATTATCATATAAATAAATAAAATAATATCTTTCATTTTTTATATATGAAATACAATTTTTTTTTAAATGTACTTACTTTTTAACGCAATTGACAAAATAAGGTTATCCATAATGAATTATAAAGTTTAGTGATCTTATTGTTTTGGAGCTCGACTCATACCTTAATCAAATAATTTCTATCACTTGGATTCTTTAATAATATATATATATATATGGCTTGTCTTATTGAGTCTTAATACCAAGACTAAGAACTAACCGACTATGCTATTAAATCCGATTAATAATTATTTGTGTATTTACTAGTTTTCAAGCGGACGACATGCTTTAATCTGATAAAAATGTTAATGACCAAAAAATAGATTTTTTTTTTGTTGTTGTTGTTGTGCACGTTAATACAAAATATTACGAATTTAATTGCATGATAATGCCCATGTTATGCATTTATTTTCGTAAGTAAATCTGAACCCCCCCCCCAAAAAAAAGATGGAAATTGACAAATCGAGACTTTGTCATGGCCATCGTGGCCTAACTGGCATTTTATGAATGACCGAAATTTTGGTTGACAATGCAACAAGGCCTTGGATTTGTGCATAATACTTCACAACAATGTCACTCTCGTCTAAACACTCACTGTAGTGTTTTTCCGAAAAATCCAGAGAAGACCACGTTGGATTCTACCCACAAATTTGTCATTGAGCCCGAAAAATCATAGAAATTGTAAACATTTGCTTGATGAGAAAGGGGTCGAAACATGGATACAAGTTGTTGGAATGGAGGATTATTGGCATTCGCTTACATCATCTATGGTTCCCTTCTGTTTCTTGTTCATTTTGATACAGACAACATTAGGGGTGGGGTGATCTACAAGAAACGTGCAGTCATCGACAAGAAACAATTGCGAAACGTTGTCGAGTTTTCCAAATTGTACATTTTCTAATTTCCTAATTTAGAAAAATTTGTAATTAACAACAATGTGTGTAAATAAGAGAACCCATTTTAATTAATAGGCGTAACCCCGGCGAGATACAATATATTTTTTTTTTATTAGAAAAGAAAGCGAGTTTGGATCAAAAAAGGAACAAGTTGGAACGTCGACGGTGACGTGCACAATTGGCATGCATAAAATAAACGCTGTTGAACGTTGAGGGTCTTTTTCAACCGAACTTTTTGGTCAAAGTGACTGGTTGCTTGCTTTATATAGTCCAGCGGTGGTAAGAGAAATCTCTCACTTCTAAAAAATGTGTTTAAGGTTCAAATTTTTGTTTAAGAGAAGCTCTCGTTCCTAGGAACGTGTTTGGATTTGAATCTTTGTTAAAGTATTTATTAAATTAAATTTATGCTTTAGATAAGTACAAATCTGAAAATAATTGAATTCACTTGCTCAATACTATAAAATATGTTTCTTCGATAAATTTAATTTTTGAATTAATTTATTAGGTAATATAAAAAAATATAATCTTTTTGACTAAATTATGAAGTATTATATGTATATTTTTTTATTTTATCTAAAAAAAAGTGGATAATTAGCTGCTGATTATCGAAGAACAAGATAAATTATTGATAACTTTAACGTCCCAAATTCCCATTTTGGATACTCCCTGTGTTTTGATTATTAATGAAACGAGTAATTTGAGGAGAGATGGCATACAATATGAACAAGAATAATGCTACTTATTGAAATAAATAATATAATATACAAGCATATGCCACTTCTGCACATTGGAATGCATTATGTTCTTGTAATATCATTTGTAAGATATGTTTAGCAACTTTAATTTTTCTTTTTCTTTCATAAACATATCTTGTATTGTAACCCTTTATGCTTATGTGCAAGATTTTGATATTTAATTTTTGAAGAGATACCCGAATAATTTCCTGTTCTACCAAACCCCCCCCCCCAAAAAAAGGAAAAAACAGATATGAATGCTAGGTATTTAGATATCTAATTAAGTTAAAACAATAAGAGGCAATTCCTTCTATATATATATATATATATATATATATATATATTTATTTATTTATTTTTTTTTCTTTTGATTTTTTCAAGTCAACTGCCGAGAATGAAATGAAAATTGAGTCGCCTTTCAAAAATGGGGTGACTAACCATGTGATGTGGGATAAGATTACATGATCTAATCATGCCATTAACTTAAAACTTGTGTTTTAGGATGCAGTTTTTGATGATGGGATTTGTTTATCATCGCATGTTCTAGATTGGTTCATGTGTAATGGAACGAAATTAGACATTTTATTCACATTATAGATGGCTGTCCCCGCGTGCGTCAAATGCTATGGGCCATAGCATTCGTGAGTACAACTGATTTTTCTATGGCATTCCACCAGTTTGGAAATAAACATCCAAACTTTAATAATTTTGACCTGCGCACCTCTAATTATCAATCATTTTCATTTACGCCCCTCCAATTATCCAATCTTCGATCGAATTAAGTACAAATTATTCGAATTGAAAACACTAAAAGCCGAAATTGCACAATAATTATGACCAAAAATTAATATCCTAGTAATTGACGCGGCATAAACACACCAAACTCTCCCCTCAGCCCCAGAGCAGAGGGTGATTCCGTTTTGGCTTCGTCTTGGTCGCAGGCAATTGTTTTAAGCCGTAATAAACAAAGCAAGGGTCGCATCATTGTGTTTGTCAAATTACTCTGTGGACGACAACAAATGAATCTTTGTATGATTCGATATTCGTGGCCTGACACATTTCCGAGAGTTAAGGTGCTATGTAACTTGTGCTTTAGCTAAAAGTAGTCATTTTCGCTGCTTAATAGGGCTGAAGTAAAAATTGTTCGTCAATAGTTTTTTTATTTTTATTTTTATAATTTTTAGGTCTTTACGGTTTTTATTCATTTGTTACATCCAACGATTTAATATGTGCAGTCAAATAATAATTTGAAGGTTATTTTCATTGGCGGTGGTCGCAGGTGAAGTACAATTTATTTATATTATCCAAATTATAAATTGAAAAAAAAAAAAACCCCCCCATTACAAGAAAGAAGCTCAATTTTTACTGAATGCACATTCTTAAATCTCATGAAAAATACGTTCGCATTGCGAGCCAAGTTATTTTTGTTTAAGACCAAAATTCATCTCGATCCAGTGTTCTGGCTTAAATTTAGCCCTTCTAGCTAATTCAAAGTCCAACTCACAAAAAAATAAAATTGGTCAAAATGCACCTTTGATTCAAGGCTCAATGTAGACCAGGTCCTAGCATTCTTTTTTCCAAATCTACGCGTTTTGCCCGCTCGACTCTCCGTCTCGCCCACAATTCTGTCTCATCGACTTGAACTCAAAGAAATGATCTTACGGAAAAGCAGAAAAAATAAAAAAAAATAAAAAATAAAAAAGGGGAAAAAAGAAGAAGAAGAAAACTCTTCCCATTCCCATCCCATCTTGCTTCAATGTGTTTCTCTTCTGTTTTTTTATTTTTTTAATTTTTTAAATATATATATATATACATACACGACCGACCACAGAAACAGAAAAAAGAAGAAGAAAGTGGGGCTACAAACCCATTTTTTAGTAATAGGCCCAGAAGAAGTCCACATTCCTCGAAAGGCCCATTAAAGTTCAGAATGGACCGTCTAACAAGCCCAATAAACCCAATAACATTCTCGCCCAGTCCACATTCCTAAAACCCTTTTCCATGTCGTCCTGCAAACCCAGTGAACAAATGCTAGGGTTTTTAAACTCTGTTCGTGCCCACTACACACAAACTCTAAATCCAAGCAAATAAATCAAAAGATTAAAAGAAAAAAAAAATGGCGATGCCAAGACTGTTTGGGCGGACCAGGGCGATAGCAGGCAGGTCGCAGAAGAAGTACCTCGAACAACCGCTGTTCGAGAAGCTCTTCGAGGAAGGTGGGTCGGAGCTGAGCGTGAGGAGACAATTGAATCGGTTTCTCAAAAGCTCCAAGCATGTCTACAAATGGGAAGTCGACTTTACCATCAAGAAGCTTCGCGATCGCAAGCTTTACTACCCTGCACTCAAGGTTCCTTTTCCCTATAATACCCATTTTCTGGTTTTTATGGATTTTGACACAATTTTTAATCCTAATTCTTGTTATTGGAGATTGCTCATTTACTGGATAATTGGTTGTTTCTTGGTCATCTAGTGAATAATTGGGTGTTTCTAAGCAAGTGCTGATTTGTAATTTGTGAAGCAGTTATGGATAGTTGTGTGCTTTGCAGCTATTGATCTGACTTGATATGGAAGTTGAGAAATGAGAACCTTTTTATGTTTTGTAAGCCTAGATGACTTGATTTTCCACATTTTGTCGGTCCGGTTGACCTTTTATGTCATAATTAGTGGGGTCTGGTTATTAAAAAAAGGATGTCTCGCTCCACGAGACTCTCACAATGTGGTGTGGATTTGGGAAGGGTGGCCTCATCCTTATTTTTCACAAAAAAGCTGTTTTTGCGACTTAAACCCGTGACCTCTATCTAGTCACAGAGTTGGGTCTAATTATGAGAATTAAGGATTAATTTGTGGTCCGTTGGGAAATGGGAACTGCATTTAGTTTACAATTACCCAAGGAGATGGAGGTTGATTGATTCCAAGACTGTTTGGGTTAGTACTTGTTGTATGACTGTCAGTGAATTCAACTTTGTACTTATGTGTAGAACCTCTGGCACCAGTGTAACTGATCAGCAGATTGTCATATTTTCTCATTGAATGATTAATGACTAGGTCAGCTTCAATTCTGCTGGCTTATTTGTTTTGCATGCTGGTTTGGTCTTCAATTTGTTGGATTCTAGAAATGACTAGTACTAAATTTGGAATTAGTAAGCGTGTGGGGAAAGTGATTGTTAAGCATCAAATTTATATAAATCACTTTCTGGTTTCTGCATTGATTTTAATGTCTTTGAATGAATTCCAACCCATTCAGCAGGAACATTGGGCTGACCGATCTTGTGCGCTGCTTTGCACCAGATGCTTCCAGCATCTGGATGCTCCTATAGTGTACTGCTACTCTGGACCAGAGTTCTTCCCCTTTATGCCACCTGTATTGTTTGCTAGTTCTAACAAGTATTGTAGTATCCATCGGTTACAAAGTTTTTCTCTTTCCCCATTTTCAGTTGTCAGAGACTATGTTTAATAGGGGTATGAACAAGACAGTTCCCGATCAAGCCATCCATCTTGATCTAGTTGCCAAAACTCGAGGCATTCCTGCAGCAGAAAACTACTTCATTGATCTCCCCGAAACATCAAAGTATCTCCCTACGTATGGGGCTCTTCTTAACTGTTATTGCAATGAACTAATGGCAGAGGAAGCAGAAGCACTCATGGAAAAGATGAAAGAGCTCAATCTTGGTTTGACTGCCATGTCTTACAACAGTCTTATGACCCTGTACACAAAAATAGGTCAGCCTGAAAGAATCCCAGCAATCATACAAGAAATGAAGGCCAGCAGGATCTTGCTGGATTGTTATTCTTATAATGTATGGATGAGGGCTCTGGCAGCTGTTCATGATATTTCGGGTGTTGAAAGAATCATTGAAGAGATGAAGAGGGATGGCCGAGTTGCGGCTGACTGGACTACATATAGCAACTTAGCTTCAATTTATGTTGATGCTAGTTTATTTGAGAAGGCAGAAAAGGCACTCAATGAACTGGAAAAGAAGAATGCGCATCAAGATCTTTCTGCTTTCCAATTTCTGATTACTTTGTATGGCCGAACAGGGAACTTGCTTGAGGTTTACCGGATATGGCGTTCTCTGAGACTGGCTTTTCCAAAAACTGCAAACATAAGCTACCTGAACATGACCCAAGTTCTAGTCAACTTGAAAGATTTACCTGGTGCAGAAAAATGCTTCAGGGAATGGGAGTCTGGGTGCTCAACTTATGATATCAGGGTTGTAAATGTTCTTATTGGAGCTTATGTGAAGGAGGGACTGTTAGAAAAGGCTGAACAGCTCAAGGAGAGGGCCCTTAGGAGAGGGGTCAAAGCTAATGCTAAAACATGGGAAATATTCATGGGTCATTATTTGAGGAATGGGGATATCAAATTGGCAATTGATTGCTTAACAAATGCTATATCAACTAGTAAAGGAGACAGTCAGGATTGGGCACCATCACATGAAGTAATAGGCACCTTTATGGAACATTTTGAGCAGCAAAAAGATGTTGATGGTGCGGAAGGTTTTATTGACATTTTGAAGAAGGCTGTGCATGATGTAGGGGTGGAGGTGTTTGACCCATTGATAAGAACTTACGCAGCTGCTGGAAGGACGAGCCAGGCAATGCGGCATCGATTAAAGATGGAAAATGCGGAGGTGAGTGACGCTAGCAGGACGTTGCTCGAAGTAATCTGTGTTGAGTGAACCTTAATCACGGGTTGTAATCAGCGTAAGCAATTTTGAATGCTTGTGACTTGCTCAATTAGCCCGCAATTTGATAGACATTGTACACTTGAGACTTTTTAAGTTAATGATACCTCTCGCCGGGGCCTGTTTGGTACATTGGGCACTAAGATACCATTCTTTCAATGCCCGCCTTCCTTATTGTGATGATCAATCATTCATACGTTAATGTTATTACTCCGTTAACCCGCCGCAGGGCTGCACGGTGCAATTGTAGTTCTGATCCGACATGAATTGAAAAATATTTTAAATTTTTATTTGGTACTCTCTCGTCAGTCTAGTCTCACCATTAATTGATGTGCAAGAATTGCGCACCTTTCATTAAAACTGGAACTAAAGAGGTTGATGGGCCACCGACTGACTCTCTTTACATATTGAGTGGCATTCCTACCCTATCTGAATGCAAAGGTTTGCGGTTTAATCTGAATTTTAATCTGTTGTATTAGCTCTTTATGTCTCTCGATGATATGTGCATTAAAATCGAAGTTCTACTAAAATCTTTTAAACCTACCCAGTATGTACAAGATCACGTCAGGAGATGACAATATACATCGTTCTGGTAAAAAGATCAGCGCCGATAATCATACAAAAATTTTCTTATGATTATGTAGCACAGAAGTTCGTTTCTTTTGTTTCGTTCTCACTTAATCAACTTATTTATTTATTTGTTTCTGAATAATACATTTTTACTGGTAAATTCCAATTGAAAGACCCAAAAGAGAACGAAGGAGAAAAACAAGATTACATCTGAGGTCTTGTTTGGACAACAAATATTTTACCATCCCGCACCACGCCCTCAATGTCTTGTGGAGATCCGTACAACTCCTCAATGGCGTTTCCTGCTCGAGCAATGCTAGAGAGAATTGATTTTTGAAAATTTTCATCTGTAATCAACTGATCAGATGAATAATCAAGCACAACTTCCTCTTCTTCATCCATGGGCACACTGCACAACAAAGAAGACCCTCTATATCAGAAACGGTGAATGGGGATTATCAACCGGGCGTATCGAAATGTTGGTCAAATTGCACAATTAGTTTAAGTTTTTTTTCTTATTAGGTAAGCAATTGGTAGGATGTTTTTTATCAAGCCGGCCGTGCAGTAGGGAAAATTGCAGCTAGATTTCTCAGGACTTCATGCCAAAGCCATCCACATTCTCTCTGTGATGGGTCAGATGACTGATAGAAACTTTCGTTGCACCTTTAACAATTTTAATCAATTGAATGGTCCTCATGTTCTTCCTCAATGCTCTCCCAATCCACTTCCCATAAAAAGTAATACCATTTGTCATATAAACAATGAATCATATTTCAAAACGAAACAACCTTGGCAGCAAGTTTACCTATCATAAAGGCCTGCCCCAGCATAACCTTCTAGATCTTCGCCATTGGAATCAGATCGGAAGATAATAGAACATCTTATAAAGAGACCAATTGGTTTGCTTGGGTAACCCAATATCTGAAGCATATCGGAATCATTAGCACAAGCAGTAAAAAAGGGAAACCCACTATATCTGGGAAAATGAATAAAAAGTTGGTTCAGAACTTTTTCTGTCAAGAAAGTTTTCCTACAAAGGCTACCAGCTACTAGAGAAGAAAAAGAACAGGCATTTAATTGCCAGCAATCATGCTTAATTTCTACTTTAATTGAGATCCCAACAAATCAAAGAAATATACTTAACCTGAGGAGAGTTCAAATCATTTTTCCTGCAGATAAAACTCAAAGCACGACCAGGATAGGCTCCAACTAGAGTTTCTCCAAGTCCCCGCACCACCTATTACCAGTAGAGAGTGTCAATTTGACTCTTTTGCTTCTTTGTGACAAAATGATTGAAGCTACAACGAGAGGAAAATTAGCTGACAGAATACGTATTACCTCAGCATATATTTCTGATGAGTCTCCTGAAGAGGGATTGGTTGTGTGGATAACGAATGCATAATCAGCATTTATTACCTCTTGGACCAGGACAGCCATGCAGAGATAGTCATGATCTAACTTCACTTTCTTTGTGCTGAAGTAGGCTCTCTCATTCCACTTTGAAGCCCAGACCTGACATAAATGATGAATCAGTTCTATGCATGAAGAAAATATCTTCAATGTGACCTAAATGTTATGAGGGCAGTGGAATGGCATAATGGAAGACACACTTTACGCAAGCAATCTTCTGATGAGAACTACATTCCATGTGCTATGATTGCTTGAATGTTTAATTTACCACCTCTATGGAGGAAAAAACATGGGTAATCTACTATTTTTCAAATATTTTAACGAAGAAGGTCCTGTTTGGTTTGGTTGACAATTCATGACCAACAGCTGTAGACTAAAAGCTGGTAATTAACAGTTAGAATTGGTACTTGCTAACTAATAGTTGTTGAATAACAGCAATCCTTCAACAACTAAACCAAAACCATGGGCATGCCAAATCTTTAGCCGTACAAAAACTGCCTCCTCATTATATGTAACGAGCCACTGGGTATGCAGGAGATGCTAATTATACAGCTCAATATTAATGAATGATCATATGAATGTTTGCAGCAGTAGTCTTGAATTGTAGTACATGCAACAAAGTTAACAAATTGATAGCTGGCGGCAGCCAAGCAAGAGGTATGATATATAAGTAGAGGATTTCTGCTTGGAAAAACACAAAAAAGCTTCAGAACCAAACCATGCATTACTTTTCTGCACAAGGAAACAGTTTACCTTCTTTATGGCTGTCCAAGCTTGCTCCCATCGTGATTCACCTTCATCACCAGGCCAAGGCATCCCTGACCTTTGCATCTTTGTCTTCAACTCTTGTACCTGTAATTAACTCTAGCCTATGAGTTATCCCTTTTAATCAGTACACTTGTTGAATTCCCCAGTGGACTTTCATTACTCAAACAATGTGGTATTAAAACAACCAAGAAAATTAAAAAGTCCAGGCTAGAATCCACTTTACTGGGAAATCCAACCAGCGGATGGCCTCTCCCCAGGGACATATAAAAACACTTAGAAAATGGTTTGATATGAAACATAAAAGGACAATGCCAGTAAGTTGGGCGGGAATTCGGGTCCACCAATGCTTTGAATGTAGAAAGGACAGAGAGGCGCGGGAGAAGTGGGGAGTTAGGAAAGTCAATGCTACTTGTGCATCAAAGAACTCATCCAGGAAGTACTTTCTTTTGGGACTAATAAACTCTATGACGCATATGAAACCATTATAACTGTTTCACAGGAAATTGTAGATTAAGAAACAGTCAGCACACCTCATTGACATGATCAACCAAGATATGTCTAAGGTGAACCAGCAGAACTTACAAGCTGTGGTGGTGCTGCCATCTTTAGAACTGTTTGACGAATATCCCTAAGGGCACTGAACTCTCCTTCTTCTAGATTTTTCTTCGATATTTGCAACTTCTCATATACTTCCTGCCAATCAGAGAGAGAAATAGAGCATGCCAGTTAAGTTTCCTGAACCACATCTATGAGGATGGAAGAAAGATCGCTGAAACACATGCAATTCAAGACCCTTAATTTATTTATTTTTTTTCTTTTTGAGAAATACCTTAAATTTAGATGTAAGAACAGTTGATCTTGGTTATGAGCAGCTTAGTTTCTTCATTCAGACCAAAACGATCAATATTGTAACATCATCACTAGTCAAAAACAAAAAACCCAGAAAATGGCATAATAATATAGTAAATGTGCATCTTAAACAAATTTCCTCATCAATATCATGTCTAATTCTGTCCCAGGGCAACTGATTTCTATCTTTACAAATTCTCTCTCTGGAAGAATTTCTCCTTTGGTGCACAACTGCCCCAATTAAGCAATCAGGCATCCATATGATTCAAACTTCTCTGGCTTGGGTGCAAAAAGTAGTCAAGCTATTTACAATGTGGGAAAGGAACATCAGCCTCCTATATGAAAATTACCTTATTTAAATTATCGGAGAGAACTTTCTCAAAAACTCCAAAAGGTAATGCAACTGATGTGGGAATTCCAATCCATGAAGGAACTTTTCCTTTGAGATATGAGATATTGCGTGATTTGGCACCAACCTAAGAAAGTAATCCAAGAAAATAGTATGAACTAAGAAATTGAGATCAAATAGTGGCCATAGAAACAAATACACGAAATTTCAAGTTCATTCAAGTTTGGTGTCACTTAAAAAAGGTATAAAAGCATGAATTGGATCCAAACTTGTGAGCCTTACCAATTCACTGGTAAATTCGTCAGATGATATGGCATATCTCCCTCTAAACTGCCTTTTGACCAACTTTACAGGCGATGGGTCAACTGCTTTCTTGTTAGTAGAACTTGAATCTGCCAACTCACCCTCCTCTATTTCACTGCAATGGAGCATGAAAAAAGATAAACTTCCAAGCCACACAATTTAGTTTAGCTTATTGTCATCCTTATCATGAAACAACATGTGCAAGTATCTCCTAATTGACAGGAATTAATTACCTATAGACTACATCTTCTGATGTAGGCTTTAGACGCAACAATTTTCCCTCATTTGCTTGGAGGTCAACCAAAATATTGGGATCAAAGCATGTAGCAAAGCACACCTGCCATTGATCGTTCACTACTCTCAGCAGTCATCAATCAAGTATGTGTAATAAATATCACAATATAGTATCTCATTACCTTGCCATTTCTTGCTCTAACAGAAACATGGGATAAGACATCTGGCATATCAGGCGTCAACACAGCAACTGCACCATCTGGAATTTCTTCTTCTCCTTTTACTCTTTTTGCCACCAAGATTGTAGGGCAGTCGTAAGTTTTATTCTGTACAGTGAGCAACTCATTCACCACAACAACATATCCAACAGCTTCAACAGGGCTGATAACCTGCCAGCTGTCATAGATGTGCAGGTTACAATTCAAACTACGCAGATTGAGCTGAGCAATACTGCATTTTTAAGAAAGGTCAGGCAAAGCAGGCATTTATCTATGTTCCACCATCAGAAGTAATCTCAACATTAACATTGCATTGCTGCCAACAGAGGCATACAACATATCCAACACAGGCGATGCAAAGCAGCATTTATCTATGTTCCACCCTCAAGATCAACCTCAAAATTAACATTGCATTGCTACCAACGCAGGCATTCAACATATCCAACTAAGGATTAGAATTTATTGCATTGCTATCAACCTCAACATTAACATTTTAGATCCTCAATGTTCCAAAAATTTTCAGTTGACTTGCCACTGCCCAACAACTAAAGTACTAACCTTCCAAGATGAGCAGTCTTCCGAAGAACTGGGTCAAGTCGATTAAGAAGTGAGGATAAAGCAGCAGCTGATCCAGCACGAATAATTTCTTCAGTGAAGATGTTCACCTGAAATATGTGATTTTATAGGCAATGTAGTGTAGCTAAATTAAATGTAGAAGGAACAGAAATTTTGTGACTTGTAAAATATTACACATACTGCCCATTGGTCCACACTAAGCAGTTCTCCAAGATACTCAGCTGATGGTTGCAAAATTTGCTGGTACCATTCAGCCTTGTTAGAAAGGGCAAGGCGTGTCCTGTCAAGAACTGATTTTGCATATAGTGCCCACTGATCCCTTTTAGTCCTGAACATACTTAGTGTGAGGTTCCATCCCTGTATGATCAAGGATCACCCCAATGATGATGAAAGTTGCAAACCATAAGAACATATAGCAGACATACAAAAACAGTTCCTTTAAAATGGACACACATGAATCATAAAATGTGGTTTTACCTTTATGCAGTAGATAAGATCTTCATTGTTATCAGTAGAAAGTGCAAGATTTTCAAGAACCATAGCGATGAAATACATAATTTTCTGCAATATGATTGACAGGGTGATCAAGTATATGACAGGAAGTGCAAAGAACTTTTATAGGTATAATTGCTGAAAGCAATATCTACCTCTGGTCCAGCATTATTTAATTCATCATATCCTCTTTCAATAGCAGTCCTAACAGCAGAATCAAGTGCAATATCCAAAAATAAAAGATCCTTCAGACGAGCACTAGATTTAAACAGCAACGGCCTAAGCTCCTGACGAGCCTCAAGCAATCCCTGAATTAAAAAACACATGAAAAGAAAAGATTAAACCTAAATGCAAACAGCAATTGCCATATCAGATATGTAGATCCTTCTACCTCAAGAAGTGCTTCTACATTCTTATCTTCAACATGTTCAAGGACAAATTGAAGCAATTCCTGTTGAATCACACAGTAAACACATAACTCTGTCTCACAGTTCTATAAGACAACACAGTCTTGAATGAGAGATAAAATTAGTAGGTGAAAATGTTACTGGAAATCCAGATGGCAAGCCTGGAATGGGATTTATCTGCACACCAACCATAAAGCCCTGACCCTGAAAGACAGGAAGGAACTATTAGCAAGCACAAGCCAAAAGAAACTGTGTTGGGTAATGTCAGTCAGCACAAGATACTACCTCAGATTTGTAGCCCATACAATTAGTAATAGCAGACTCAAGATCTGCTCCTGAATGAACTGCCTACAATAAGATTAGATTTGAATCAATCTTATGAGGCTAAGAAAAGGAATTGAAGAAAGTTTGCTTTGAAAGTGACATAAAAAGTGTTGGAGTTAATACATATCCGTATCTTGGGCATAACCCAACAACTTAAGCTTTTGGGTTGAATGGTTTCTTGAAATGGTGTTAGAGCCTTTATGACTGAGAGTTTGTGATCTCTAACCATACTACCCACATTCTTCTCATTAAATTGTGAATTTTGGCATCAATGAGGAGAGCTTACACATGAAAGGGCATGTTGGAGTTTATGTGATTCATATACGTTAGAACTCACTTAACAGTTTAAACTTTTTAATTGAATGGTTTCTTGACAAGAAGAAATGAAAGAGCAAGGCAAAAATCTTTCTCATTCAATTCTTTCATCTTCACCGAGGAAGTTTGGTTTCTTCCTGTTTCATCCTCTACTTTTCTTCCTATTTTCTTGAAAACAGAAGATAAGGAAACGCATTTCCCCCATTTGCGAAGCCATTTTCTTCCAAAAGGGAAATTATTTCCTTGCTTCTTACCCTTTTCCAATTTCCACACTTTTTGGCTCTCAAACATAAGAGTAATCAGCCGTATCATTAATATACCGAAGAAGGACTATCACTAGCAACTCCTAAAGTTAGCATACTTTAACAACACATGATTGCCAGATAGAAGTGCTCATTCCACCTATTGTAAATTTGATTATCAACCTGGGGACATAAGTCAAGCCATGATTAGAAATCCAGTAGTCTAACAAAAGCAAATGCAAGAATTATCAAAATGACTAAAAAGAACAAAAGAAGCACAGTTTTCATACTGAACAGGAAATTTATGTAAGAATTGAATGAAACATGAAGTTTTACCCAACATGTTTGCAAACTAACCTTCAAAGTCCTCATATAGTTTCCAAGATCTCGCAAGAGGCCACCCTTCTGATCACTTCTGAAGTGTGGCTCAGAATGGATGGCACGATCATAACTCAAAAGTCGCTCTTTTGTTATTCCATTATCATGCAAAGTTTTCCAGTACACACTGATGTCAAAGTCACTTTTTATGTAATCAATTAATGCCTGCACACATAATTATTTTTCAGAAAATCCCAAAACATGAAAAAACATACTACTTCCAAATTACTAGTTCCAATACCTGGCAGATTACAATGTCATCAGGACTAGTGTTGTTATGTAACTTCTGGTGCCATTCCTCCATCATTCCTCCCTTGCAATCATTTTTTCTCTACAATCAACAAGCAACAGATTGTATAAAATACTGAACTGACATAGAAAAAGAAGAAGAATATGACACAAATCTTAAGAAAGTAAACTGTTGACCTGGATTACAAGAATCTCATCTCGGATACGTTGTCCCACATCCCCTTCACCTCCTCGACCAACAATAGACATAATCATTCTCAAAAGCTCCCGATACTGTGGATGATATATGTATAAATCCTGGAGCAAATCTGTAAACCTATCCTGGGCTTTACTGATCTCACTGCACTAGTAAGAAATTAAGGGTTCTATTAGCATCTAGAGACTTGGCATTCAGAGACTATCAACTGTGGATAGACATAACAATCACAACTAGATTATGCTGAATTTTCAACCATGAGAGAGTAAGAATCACATGCTTGCGACAAATACAAAAATTAGTGTCTGGTTGGGACAATTTAATCTACTGCACAAGTGTGGCTTATGAAAGATGAGAAATTTTTATCACATTGTCATGGCCAGAAGCCCAAAAAAGATGAGCCTCATATTGCTTAAGAATATTCCAGCAATTTTACCGTGGTTTGACGTTGTAGTTTTTATTCCATATGAGCTGCCTCGTTGCCATAAACCTCATCCACACCAAGATCCCTGCAAGACCCCGTATCCCTGAATCCTTGGCTTGATCTACCAAGTCTGCGGCAATATTAAACCTAGAAAAATGGAGAAGAATATGCCTTGTAACCTTCAGAAGAGTAAACAACATCAAATCTGTAGCACATTAATCAACCAAGAAATAGGGTTCACGTAGCAAAATTAATCAACAAAATCAAGATGTTTGTTAAATTTTTGGCTCTCTTCATTGGAAATGTACCAACACATCTTACCAAAATTAAGTGAATAAAGCATGGAATTTGATGTAACAGGGCTTTACAAAACTCTTTTCCTTAATGGTAACTCCTTGTTTTGCAAACCACATCTATGCCTAAAATTAGTCCATCAATGGTCTTGACGGTGTTTGTTCAATTTGTTACAAAACATTATCCCTATAAGCAAGACAATAAATTCAATTACTGCTAGATAGGCTGATTATGAGCAAGAAATATCTGGCTCAGCAATAGAAAATTTAGAGTGAGTGCACATTGAATCTTCAAGATATCTTTGGGAATCTGCGGGAACAACCCATGGCAATGAAGGACTCAATGAATGTTTGAAAACAAAAAAGCTTCGAGTTCTTAAACTATAAGGTGTTATTCTGAGGAAAAGATTTTGAATCTCTACACTTAAATCTAGAACTCAAAACACTATTATTACTTTTAAGACCGCTGTGTCTCACTTGGTGGCTTGAGCAAAACAAACCATCTGGCAGAGCCAGAACACTCCATGCCACTGCAAGCTATGCTTCTCATTAACTCTTTCTTCTTTTTCTGTTTTTTCTTCCTTTCCTTTTTTTTTTTTTTTTTGGATGCATGGAAACTTCTCATTAACTCTTTGATTTGCAAGAGTCTGAGCCACAGTACTTGGCATTTCCTGATCAATCCCTGATGACAAGTGACAAAGGACCGCATCTAACTAGTGCATGCAGTGGGATGACACAATGTGCTAAACTGACTTTACCAGCTCACTTGCACATTTATCACCCAACATTTCTGGTCTCATTTGTACAAAGCATGCTTGCAGTCCAAAGAGGTATAATTTGCATTAGGAAGGTGCAATGTGCTTTTCTAGACATCATGGGAACTTTTTTTTTTTTTTTGGTCCAAATGGAGTGGAGGGGGATTTAATAATCAGTGAGGTCTATGGTTCGAACCAAAGATCTATACCTAATGGTTGCATCATGAGAACTTTAAATCCTAGGGTTCATCCCACAAAAAGCTACTCCTTGAATCAGAAAACTGAAAATTCTAAATAAATAGCGTATCACTGACCTGTGCATAAAAGATTTCTGTGCCTCACTCTCCATCTCTGCAATTTTATTCAACAAGGCTTTGGCAGTACCTCTGCCATCACCAGTATCCTTTCATTGACAAAATTTCAGTTATTTAATTCAGAAAATTGAGAAAAGAAATAGGACAATTGAGAAATATCTGCTTGGACTATCAGACAGATAACAACCTTTTGGACCTGCTTTGATCCACTGCCAAATTCCACGTAGAAGTCTGAGCCATTATTCTTTATCCATTTTCCATTGGACAAAAGAACAAAAGGCATCCCAACAAAAATGTCATCTTCAACCTCAAATTCAATGGCTTGCAGCTGAGAACCAAATGGATATGTGAAGACAGTTTAGTTGCATACCTAGTGTACGAGTATCAAACCTTGATGCAATTTAAGAGTTTAACAAGCAATCAAAGTTTAAGGACCAAGGGTTTGGGCAGTCCATGAATTCTTGAGAATTTAAGCAACATGTGCCAATTTCCTCTTGAACCAGCAGCAACTCTTTTTTCAAATGTCTACGGTAGGTAATAGTAATGTGGATTTTAGATCCCTATGAAACACAAAATGCAATCAAAGACAACTTTTGTCACCTGGTAAGAAAGATCAGCAGATGACTCATTTGTCAGCTGTGTTTCAGCAGCCTCACTAAAAGTAACTGAATTAGAAGGCAACATATTGGGGGGTGGTGCCTGCAAAATATGCAATAGTTTTGCAGGGCACTTAGCAGAAAATATGACCATAGGACAGTGCTTCAAAGCTGTAAACTTCTAGTGAAGAATTTTTCATAGAGCAGTTCTTTACCATCCACTCTCTAGCCCTTTTAGATAAACCCCAGTGGAGAGTGACTGGCTCTTTGTAATCAGTGGCTAGATGAACCTTTATCTTACCAGCAGGCCTGGTTACAATTACCTTAAATATGCATAAGGACCTTAGAAGTTAGAGCAACTCCCAAGGGATAAATATATAATGTAGACCAGGATTATAAGATAAGAGAGACATAGCACATTTGAGATTCCTATCTCACCAGCAGCTTGTTATCAGCAAGCTTGAATATTTGCTTGTTAAGAACAGCACCACCATCTAATTCTTCTTTTGTCTTCGCAAAAAGCTCCACAGCTGTTAAGGCTTCAGGTTCCACTGAATATCTTTCCTCTACAGTTGCAGCTGCATACGTAGTTATAAGCTGCCCTAAGTCCCTCTTTCTACGTTGTATTTTTTCGATACTGAAATATTTTTTATTCTGCAGCTGCTTTGCAACCTTAGTCCTAATCTCTCCTTTCATAATCTTTTTCCGAATATCATCAAGAGAAACTCCCCTCTCCAGTTCAGTTTGCAACTCTGCCCTTGCTTCCTCAAATTCCCTCTGTAAAGGGAAACATAACACCAGTAATGTCACATCCAAGATATCATTGGCCTTCCCTTTAATCATGCGAAATTACAACACACAACTGATAAAATGATTTCAGTAGAAATGCATAATAGAAACTAACTGGCCAAGAAACATGGAAAATTTACCAGTTGCTGCTCTGGAGAAAAATTGGGTTTCCCTGCTTTTTCCCATCTTATATAGGCTTGAATTTGCACAAGATCATCCGGTATTTTGCTTTTTGTTTCAGAGACTGATGCTTCCATCTGATTTCTATCATTTTTGTGTGTTAATTTTTCTTTAAGGTCCTCAATGGAAATACCTCTTGCTAATTCTTCCAATAGCTCAACACGTGCAGCTTCATATTCATTCTATTACAAAGAAAACAAAAAAAAACATATATTTGAATAGAAATAATGCATAAATCCCAAAGAGAAGGATTAGAGCCCTAAAAAAAGCCTAAACATTAAATGAAATACAATGTTTCGTTATACTTGATTAAACAAATATTTGTTTTTTAATTGATAATAACCAACCCCAAATCTCACTTACAGTTAATCCCCTCTCCTAATTCAACTGAACAAAAAAAAAAAAAAACAAAAACTTATAATAATGAAGGGGCCCTCATTACAATATGAAAGGATATTATCTGTCTCTACTCTTACATGATCATTGGGCTTTATTACCCAAGATATATTACAATGTCTGTAGCATGCATGTTTTACTCCAAATTATCACAGAATTAAAATGTGTGAAGGTACTGTCCAAAAAAAGTATCACAGAACTACCTAGAAAAAGAAGCAAAAACTACAAGTGCGAGTTGTTGACAAAGGGGAAGAAACACACTTGTGCAAATAAAAGAAATAAAAAGCCTCAGCCAGCCTGAATCCTTTCTAACAAGAGAAAAAAATAAGGGAAGAAGTAAAAGCCAAACATATTAAGGAACAACAGATTATCACCCAGCAATGCAGGAGTTCATCTCAGATAAAAGGAACATCTAATACTTGCCTTCTCTTGCTCAGGGGTGTACATTGGTTTACCCTTTCTTTCCCACCTAAGATATGCCTGAATCTGTACTAGCTCCTCAGGAACAGAGATGTTTGGGATGATTGACTTTTCTCTCATGGGTAACTTAACATGAAAATTTCCACCATTCTGTTTAAACCTGCAAATGAAATAATTAACTAAACATGGAAGTAGCAGACTCAGATAGCTAATATGTATTGGATGTTTGCAGCAGGTAAAGCATTGCCAATGGAAGCTTACCATTTGTTCTGGGATTCATCAACTATAAGGAACTCTATAGCTTGTATTGCAGGATCATCAATCTCTATTCTGAGGTAAGAATCAGAACCAGACTAGAGAAAAGAATTTGGTTAATAAACAATTCAAGTGCTCATTTACATCAGTCAAAGAATTGGTCACTTCCAGGCACTTACCCTGACAAAAGGACTCCTAAGGGCTCTGTTCTTATAATTTTTTGTTCCGCCAGGACAACGAGAAGGAAGTACCCACTTTCTGACAGGAAAAGAGGAGAGCAGGTAAGTATTAAAGACATTCAAACTTGTTAGCAGCATAAAAGGTCGTCCTAGTACACGATGCTCCCACACTATGGAGTTACCCCTGTTTTTACATAAAGGTCATTTCCACGACTCAAATATGTGATCTACAAGACACAACAGAGTAACTTTACCATCATTAAAGCTTGTCCTTGAAAATTGTTAGCATAAATAAAACAAAATATCACTACTTGCAAATAGGACTTACTCCTTTCTATCACGTATTGCACCCCAGTGCAGAAGTAAAGAGTCACTGCTATTCATGATCTGAATATTTACACATGTGATGGAGCCGGAGGAGGGATTGCTAACAGAGACCTGATCATTTAGAATGAATAAACTTGCATCAAAGGAACTTTCTTTGGTATTGGTTTATAAGTCAAAAGGGGTTTTTATACCAACAGTATTTACCTGCAATTCACTATTTCCATCAAGGTTGAATTTTCCTGCAAGTTGCTGCAAGGAGAGAGCTTGTTAAAACTATTAACCTTCAGAGCCAACACAATTATGCATATATTCTTTTTCTGCCTATCTTTGTGGGTAGCTGATGCGGGTAGAGGCTTGGACTCAAATGGTAACAATAGTATCATTAAACACAACAGTATCAACAACAAAATCTATTGAGTGAAGCTTTTGCACAGATATTTGTCCAATACAGCCACAGAGTTTAACACCATTATCATTGACTGAAGATTGAATGTTTGAAAGCATATTAGCAATAGTTTTAACAAAGCTCAAGTATATCTTCCAAAAGTAAATGAACAATAAAAGAATAGTGCAAGGAAATAATATCATAAGATTAAAACCAGAACAAACATCATGATTCACAATCAAAACAAAGCAACAAGTCCATGTTATACAGTTAATCCCTATTCATGCTCGAGTGGTAAGATGTTCCCAGTCATTTGCAGTTTGGTTCATGAAATGTACTACATGTCTTGATTGTCACCGAAATCCCAATTGCTCATTCTACTCAGAGAAGAAAATGACATTCATCAATAGCTATTCTTTCTGCACCCACCCATGCTAGAGCGGGGTTTCTTTATCCATCGCATAATTACAACATTCCAAATTACATAAACATAGCTACCTCTGAAGCTGGATCTGTAGCTAACACGGCAAGCGGAGTAATCGTGACAGGTTGACGCATTCCGATAGAAAATTTTGATTTCCGGCCTTTTAATCTGTTTCCACAAAAATTCGTGGAAAATGTTGATCTTCGTCTCCACACAGCCGATTGATTCACAGAGGCAGATTGGAAGAGAGAGTTTGCAGGAATGCCTGAAGGCTTGAGTTTTCCCTGATGGTGTAACAAACCATGGCCTATAACACTGCTCATATTCCTTTATACACTTCTTAGCCCCCAAGATAAATCCTGGAATCACAAGAACATAGTAACCAAAAATTTAAAAAAATATAATAATAATAATAATATAACCGGGAAAAATATTGCTAAAAATAATAATAATAATAAATAATAACAGAAAATTAAGCAAAGCAAGAGCTCACGGAGCTATCCTAAAAAGATTCAAATTCAGCAGCCAAAACGTAAAAAGCAACTGGTCATTGCATTTTCTGATATTAAAGAAGCATTCGACTCAAATAATCATTGACTGAACTAACGGCTATTAACTTTCTTTACAACAAAAGTCTTTGCCAAATAAAAAAAAAAAAAAATCATTTCCGAGCCATTTTCTCGGCATCCAAACACAGTATACGTAGACTTGAGCTTGCGATCTTTACCTTCTTCTTGATTGGAAGAAGAACGCGTATACGATCCTACTCGATTCTTTTCAGCCAAATGGCTTTCAAGGGTCAACTTTTTCTTGAGTAGCTAGAGAGGATTGTTTTTAAGCGAGTTTTTGCTAATTTAGATACTTTCGCCGAGAGTTTATTTAGTGCAGAGCGAACGCACCGTAGGCGATATGGCGCTTTATCGGGACCGTTGGACGCGTGTCCTGCTGCGGTACGACCGCGATACATAAAACCGGCTGACCGAAAGCTTCTCACGTGGAAGGAGGAATGATTGAGTAGAGCAGCCCTCCTTGGTGAGCTATGGACCTAACCAGTGCAATGGTGACATCTCAGCTCAATTGAACTCTTCGGCCGCCGCAATCATCCTCGTCTAATTGTTTTAAGTTTTTTTTTTTTTGTAAAAATTTCAATATTAATTAATCTATTACTGATAAAAAAAATAGCACTAAATATATAGTTGGACATTATAAAACCCGGAGGGCTACAAAAATGACTAAATGAGAGAGATATTTAAAAAAAAAAAAATTGTGGGAGAGGAATGTAATGCACTTTTAAGAAAAAAATTGTAAGATTTCCTCAATTAGTTTGGGTAAAAAGTGGCTGGTGACAAGACGTATTTGATGAGGTGTCACCGTCTAATTGGTTCGGTCCATATCGAAAATCATAGACATTAGTTTCCCTAATAATTTCTCCGGGGGGGAAGCGGCACGCATCGATGGGTTCTGTCCGTACCGTCAAAGACCTCGATATCCAAATTCGGAGCCGCTAATTGCCTCTCGTCCTCCATGGAATTTTCAGAATCTGCCATTGTTTGTCTCGATATTTGTATGGATTACCATGTCTTCGTACGATATCCGGAACATAAGTAATTTTTATTTGAACTCTTTTTAAATATATCTGAGTTTTAATTTTATATTATATAATAAGTAATTTTATTTAAAATAAAAAATAAATTTGTATAATATAAAATTATAAATATATTATATTTTAAAAAATAACAAATATCTTTATTTTATCTTCTTCCATTCAATTTTATAAATCATATTTCTAATATAAAAAATTTTATTTATTCAACCCTAGTTCCTATAAGATAAGTATAAGGATACGATTATGAACAAGTTGTTTAATATTTTATATAAAGTGATGAAATTTACGTGCATTTTAGATTAATTCATTTCATTTACAAATAAATTTGAACTGATTCTTAAACAAATAGTTTTATTTTTGGTCATAAAAGTTAAAAAAAAAAAAGAAAGAGTAATATCCTACTACTTGGTTAAAAAATATTATATTTATTGAAAAATAAAATTTTAAAATGTATTCGTAATTTCTAACATAAAAATAAATTATTTTGTTATCATTAAATTACAATGTATTCATAAAATTTTAATTTTTTCTTAATTTTAAATCATCACTTCTTTTTTTTTTTTTAAACCATTTGAACCACAATTCTCGATTAAATCTCGTGGATGGAAAATCTTTGGGGGGCCGGCACAGGCCTCACGGAAGGAAAAGGGAGTCGCATAAAATTTAATATTATTTGTAAGGCGTGATCTGTACGGCTACGCCGACGACTCTGAGAAGGTGAGCCGATCTTCGACGGTTCCCAAGAAAAATAGAAAAGTCAAGAGAGGCGGGCGGGCGGGGTCGGCGTCGAATGTCTTTTATCTCTGATCTACGCCACGTTTACATATTTCCGAATGGACAACAAAAAAGAAAGTCTGAACACGAAAATACCACGATTTTGGGACTCGGCTGGTTTATCATCTTATCCAAATCCAAACAAATAATTAGATACCGACGCAAAAGTCGGATAAGTTTTATTGAATATTATTTAAATTTTTTGTTTTTTTATATGCACTGCTAAATTAAATTAATTTTTAAAAGTAAATCAAGTTAGAATAATCTTATTATTATTTTTATATTTTTATTTTATTTTAATAATTGGGCAAAGACAAGAGGCTTAGCCAACCGCACAAGCAATTCATCGTATCTTCGTGCCCAGGAGCTCGTGATGTGCACCCTTTTCCCATGCAATAACACGTGACAATATACGGTCAGTCGTCTGGAGGTCTGCTTTGGATGATTGACGGACCTTTTGGAATCGTCGGATACTTGAGTCAATGATAAACGGTCGATTATTGGAAAAGAAAGAAAGAAAACCTACTTCTCCTACCGCGTCAGGATGGTAAAAAGAGAGACGGGCGGATCGTCGAGGATGGAAAGCAATTAAAACGGTGAGACGGTGAAAGGATATTCAACCTCAACTAAATATGTGATCCTCATTCCTCGGGGAGGATTGTGGTTTGGATATTTTTATTTTTCAAGTCCAGTCCATCGGGATAGATGGTGATGTCGTGTTGCGATTTGTACGATAATATGACGCTTTAACGAGCACATTAGTCAGTTCAATTGGTTGGAGACGAGGGTTTTAAATTATAATTTATAAATGAATTCTAAAAAATTTTAACTCAAATTTTATTTTAAATTTTAAATTTAATGACCACTAATATTATTAATAATAATATTAGCGATTTTGAGTAAATTGGTGCTGCGCTTATAAGACGTACAGGTTTGAAAATACACAAATGGGGTTGGCGCGAGCTTCAAAATGGGCCAATCCGGGAATAGCCCATCGCAAAGCCGGCAGTTATTTAATTTTCTCTTGGCTCGCATAATGGCCAATCATGGAAATACTAGCAGTTAAAGAATTCGAACATTTACGTTAATAATCTCAAATTCAACTCTTTCGAAATCAACGAGATTTATAGAAAAAAGAGAGAGAGAGAGAGAGAGAGAGAGAGATGAGAATAATTCTTCTTTGTGTGGTTCATATTTTAATGTCATAATAATTTTTTTATTATTATTGTACTGAGGAATATTATGACTATATTGTGTATTTGCATATAATTATTCTTTCAAATTCGCATGATTCTTATGCTTTCTTCTTCTTAGAATCTTTTGATTCATAGACGTCTAGATAAATTGTTGTCCCGACGAAATTGGACTCGTTGATCGAACTAAAAGAATTGAGAATCTGATCGAGGTTCGGGCACCCGTCGTTGAAGTCAAAGAAGACATTTGCATGCAAATCACATTGGGTGTGCACCCATCTGTAGGAAATTGCCTAATGATTTTCTTTAACCGGCACCATGATATTGTGTGTAATGTGATCTTGTTTGTCTATCGGCTTCTCTCTCCCCCATGGGGGAAGGGGAAATAAATTCGTGGTTTAACGTGGCCCCTTTTTCTCACCACATGGAGATTTATGATCGCGTGCCTTATAGTAGGCGCTTGGATTGGATTAGGGGTTCTTCCTTTCTAACGCGTCCTCTTAATTTTAAATTTCATGATTAGTAATAAAATGGATCTTTTATTTTTATTTTTTTTCTTAAAAAAAAAAAAAGAAGCTTTTCCTTGTATTAGTCCCACCTAATCGATTTGGCTTCCACTGATTCCTCCCGCTTAGGTCTCAATTCATGTCAAATCCAACTAAAGAAAATTCACTGTAAATGATAAAATTTCCTTAAAAAAATATTTATCTCAGGGTGGCCATTCGCTCCAAATAATTACTTCGTGTTCGCCCCCCCCCCCCAATTCAAAATTGTGATGATCAAATCCAATTTCCAACTTATACAAACCTTGGCTGGCCAGAAAGAGGCCGCTAGGTCCAGGGTTCACTCATTAGACTTAAGATTTCCTCCACTCATACGCGCATGACCGTGGATCAATTAGGGCGGGCAACTTTTTTTTTTTATATTTAAATATTAACATTTATTTATGAATATTATTACATAATTATATTTATTGAGACACATAATAATGAGAAAAAAATTAAAATAAAATTTTATTTAGTTATATTAAAAATATAATCAATTTGTATTTATTATCCATGTACCCACTTAAACAAGTTTGATATTCCATATGAAGTGTGTGCCGAGAAAGCAGGATCTCTTAAGGTTGGGAGTAAAAAACGGGCGAGAAAGTGGCGAGTAAAAATTAAAGGAGGAAAAGATTTTTCTCAGATTTTTTGGGCTCGATTTGACAATGGACCGGCAAAATACATCCAAAACTGAAAAATTCGATTCTGTCCCACTTCTAATTTGACTCAAATACGCTACCCCACGAGCCTCCAAGTCTGACTTTACGGTTAGAGGCAAACAATTGCCAGAAGAACCTAATAATTTTAAAGAAAAGTTCAATTGATTTTATGTTACTACGATATATGGCTAATTAATCTTTATCTATCGTTTTGAATCAAAGTATTAATTCATGTTCTTGCAAGTAGAAAGATTCACCCGAATACGTTTTCGCTTTTTAGTTTTTGAAAAGAAAAGCATCTTATATTATCATAGAATTATCCTAACGGCAGCACAATAACAATAAATTATTAGCGTTCACTAGATAATAAAAAATATAAAATATTAGAGATTTTTTTATAAGTGTTGTTATTAATTAAAATTTAAAGTGAAAAATATATTATTTAACAACTATTAAAAAAAATAAAATGTTGCATTTACATAAATATTTATAAAATAAAAATATAGATCTAGATCATATAATAAGTAAGAAATAATAAAATAATATAAATATTTTTTAAAATAAAAAATACTTAAAAATTAATTATAAGTTAATTTTCAATTAATTATCACTAAACAGTTATATAATAAATAAAAAAATAAAATTTAATAATAATAATAATATTATTATTATTATTATGTAACGAGTTCCGACGCAAGCTAATTCTGAGGTCCTACATAAGAATTTAAAAAAATAATAATAATAATTTTTTAATTTTATTTTTGGGCCCCATTTGGGAATTAAAGAAAATATTTGTTTGACCTTTACTTTTTGCCCCTAATTCACAGAAAGAAACAAAAAAATAAAATAAATAAAAAAGGGTACTGCGTCAGGGACGTGTCAAAAAGCCGCGTCCCTGCAGTGGCGTCCGAAGTATCCGAACGGCTGCACAATAACAATAAATAATAGTTTAGGGGATACCTCAACTCCTCGGGGCTCAAAGAGTTATTATATGATAAAAAGTGAATATTCAATAGCATCATTGAATATCCACTGGCAGAATAATTTAACGGGCCGTGTAGCCGTTAGGCCATTTAACGGCCTAACTGCCCCGGTTATGAGTAGAGCATGACGATTGCACTTTTTGCCCAGAAGATTGTCATACACGCTCGAATCACGTAAATAATAAGTATTTTTTATAAAATAAGAATAAAATTAACTACCCTTTTTTTATTTTTTTATTTTTTTTACGGTTGAAACGATCTAAAATGTACACAGAGGCGAGCAAGCCAATGAACGGTTCAGTAGATGATAAGGACAAACTAGTCCTTTTACTCTGCGGAAGAAAAAGTCAAAAGAAGAATAACTTGCCAGCTCAATCAATGCGATTCCTCCTACAGTCTACACTTTCTACTCTCTCTCTCCATTGGCGCGAGGTCCCTTCTAAGTTCACAGAATCTAAATATTAAAATCAAGCTTCAGGGGCACTTTCTCCCGACTACTCCCTCTTCCTCGAGTTCACAAAATTCAACGCTTTCTCACTTTGCTTCGCCTGTGGGTACCGTAGAAAAATGAGACTCGGCAGACTCGCAATGTTTGAGCTTCAAATCTGGCCTTTCTTACCTAGAAAAAGCCATTGGTCGAGAAGAAAAGTCTTGTGTCCCTTCTACTTGTTGTATCTATCACGGGTGTTTCAAAGTCAGCTAACCACCTAAATCACTCTGCCCCTTTACTCTAACGAACGACAATCGGTTACGGTTTAACACTCTAATTAACCACGATCAGGCCGACCACTTACAATTATAGGTGCAAGATTTGATTTCGGTTCGATTCGGTCTAATTTGGCCAAATTCGGAACTTTTGTAAAGTTAGAAAATAGTTACCCTGAAAAAGAAAAAATTTTAAAAATATATATATGCCATAAAAAAAATGTCGACTACGCAAGCAAACGGACGGTAACACATGCAAAATCTTGTGGGGGGGAAAAAAAAAGAGAGAAAAAAGAAAAATACATTAGCTCATTGACAGTCTCGCTAGTACAGTAACGGTCCTATTCTATGCCTGGCCGTTTCCTCCGACAGCGAAAGCCGCGTTCGTACAAACGAGGAAAGATTTTTGTTCGTCGGACTTTGCTCCTCAGACTTTTTGTTACACGTCGTCTATAGAGAGAACTGACACTCATTTAATATCGGTTCTTCTTTTTTTTTTTTATTGGTTGTTCCTTTTCCCCAAGCATGTGAACTAGCCGATCGAACTGACGATTCATTATTGTAGTGGGGAAAATTACTAAAAGAAAACAATTAACAGTATCCGGACCGATCCTCCTCGCCGGTTACAATTCAAACTAGACCTGCAGGGTCGATTTTTGGGCCGACCCAGAATTGGGGTTGGGTCTAATCAGTGATAGTGACATTTGACACTGCAAGGCAAGCTAGAGGCCTCCGAACATAAGTGTATAAGAAAGCATGCGATAGCTTCAGACCAAACAAAGAAAAGGGAAAGAGAAACATCTCTCGAAACTCTCTGAACATTCCTTTATTCACTTCCTCCAAGGCCAGGAACATGGAAGTGGAAGGCAGGATGAATGAATCTCAGCCCCAAAAATTTGCTCTTCCGGTGGATTCCGAACACAAGGCAACAGTGTTCCGACTGTTCTCCATGGCAGCACCCCATATGCGAGCGTTTCATCTGTCTTGGATATCCTTCTTTGCTTGTTTCGTCTCAACTTTTGCAGCTCCACCCCTCCTTCCTGTTATACGTGACAACCTCAACCTCACTGCGACGGACATTGGCAATGCAGGAATTGCATCAGTCGCAGGGGCAGTGTTTGCTAGAATCGCCATGGGAACTGCTTGTGACCTTTTTGGACCTCGTCTTGCATCAGCATCACTTATCCTCATCACAGCCCCCGCAGTTTACTTCACCTCTATTGCCTCATCCCCTGCTTCTTTCCTCGTGGTTCGCTTTTTTACGGGCTTTTCTCTGTCCAGTTTTGTCTCCAATCAATACTGGATGAGCACTATGTTTTCGGGCCCAGTAGTCGGCACGGCTAATGGCGTTGCCGGTGGTTGGGGCAACCTTGGTGGTGGAGCAACACAGCTCATCATGCCCCTTGTGTTTGCTTTAATCCGAGACATTGGAGCGGTGAAGTTTACGGCTTGGAGGATAGCATTTTTCATTCCTGCACTGTTCCAAACATTCTCAGCAATTGCAGTTTTGGGCCTTGGCCAGGACTTGCCCGATGGGAGCTTGAGGCGGTTGCAGAAATTGGGGGACAAACCAAAAGATAAATGCTCCCATATCTTATATCATGGCCTCAAAAATTACAGGGGGTGGATCCTGGCTTTAACTTATGGTTATTGTTTTGGGGTAGAGCTGACAATAGACAACATCATTGCAGAATATTTTTATGACAGGTTCGATCTGAAACTCCACACAGCAGGGATTATTGCGGCGAGTTTCGGATTAGCAAACATAGTTACACGACCAGCTGGAGGATTGTTCTCGGACGCAGTATCAAAAAGGTTTGGAATGAGGGGCAGGCTCTGGGCTTTGTGGATAGTGCAGACTTTGGGAGGTGTGTTATGCGTCATTCTCGGGCGGGTAAACACTTTGAGTGCTTCCATTGTAGTGATGATTATTTTCTCTTTGTTCTGCCAAGCAGCATGTGGATTGACATTTGGAGTCGTTCCTTTTGTCTCAAGAAGGTAAGGTTCTACATACATAATTTTACTGTGATCACAGAAATCAATGATTGTTATATCCTGCACAGCCACAATAAAAAAGATTGCAATAATTGATAATAGGACACAAAATATCAGTCACCTGGCTCAAATCAGAAGAAAAGACAGAATTTTTGCTTTGAGTTTTGTTGTCAGTAAGAACCAATAAATAAACAGTAATAATCCTTCCAAGGGTTACAGTAGAGTTTGTCTCCGCCAGGCTGTACAATTTCAGGAGAACGAGGAGCGCATCATAGGAGAGAAGCACCTTTTGCTGATTTGCGATTGCTTCCTGGGCACCAAAAGTTCGAATTCGAAAAATTCCATAGCATTACAGTGAAAATTGATTTGCGATACTAGGCATTATACAGAGATGCATATTGAGTATTGTGTCCTTAATCTATCTGCAGTTTAAAAATGACAAGAAACCATAGTCAACCTACAGTTATTGGAATGATGAGATTTAGGACTTAACAAATGCGTGCCCCATTAGTAGAACAAGGGTCAGCTGCGTAGAGATCATCTGTAGTAGACTGTTGGTTGCCAAATTGCATATATCCATCGATCATTTCTAGTGCATGCAGCATTCTGGGTAATGAGATTCCATCACAAGTTGCAATTGATGTGCGCACACATAAAAAAAGCAGGTTCCTCACTAAAGTTGCTTCATTATAATGCATCTAATTCTTAAAAATGTTTTCTTGATTCCATCTTTATGTTTCATCCCCCAGGTCATTAGGGCTAATATCAGGTATGACGGGAGGCGGAGGAAATGTGGGTGCAGTTCTGACCCAGCTGATATTCTTCAGAGGATCCAAGTATTCCAAAGAAACAGGAATAACTCTCATGGGCATCATGATAATACTATGCACTCTCCCAATTTGTTTGATTTACTTCCCTCAATGGGGTGGAATGTTCTGCGGTCCATCGTCCACAAAAATTTGCACGGAAGAAGATTACTACTTGTCCGAGTGGGGTTCGAAAGAGAAGCAGAAAGGATTACATGAGGCAAGTTCAAAATTTGCAGAGAACAGCAGAAGTGAAAGAGGAAGAGGAGCACAATGTGAAACCATGCCCGCCAATGAGACATCACCCGCGCAAGTCTAACTCATTCCACAGCAGCTTCAACCATCTGCCAGGAATTTTCCCAGCATGTAATGCGTACTTGTATCTACTGTAATAAAGTCTTTGTAAGACATAATTATGTTTATGTTTATGCATGAACAATTAGGCATAAATCAACTTTAACGATGGATCTAAGAACTTCGTTCCTTTTACACAATTAGAAAGAAAACGTATCTTTATCTATATAAGAACTTGTAACAACTTTGATGTGAAAACTAATGAAATATGATTTCTCTCCCTTAATCCTTTCCTTAAATAATGAAAAGAACATAAAACATTATGTTGAGGTTTTCCCCAAGCATAAAACATCGTGCTTTACACTTAACGAGCCTCATGTTTCCCCAAGCATTGTTGAGGTTTTCAATGCGCATGTTTAAGCTTTTTTCTTCAGCAAGTATTCTAAATACAACATCGTGTTTTTCTTGCGCCATCATGAAAACATAGTTTATTTCATAAGAATGTCTATTCTACAAAACGCATTAATAAAGCTTCACAATGGCTTGATACACAAAAACTTTTAATTTGCCTTTCCATTTCATGGAATGGGAAGCCTACTGCCACATAGAGGAACAAGAGAAGTGTTAGGTAAATTCGAGTGTTTGACATAGGAAATGACGTAGACTAACAAAAGTGCAATTATGATCTTTATGTTGCGCATATATAGTCCCATCTCTGTGCAACAAATGATTTTGATTGCACTTTCATTGAACTGCGTCCCTCTCGCGTCAAAAGCAAAGAATCGCAGTCTATTCTCCAAAAAAAAAAAGAAAAAAAAAAAGTGCACGGTTCTTCGAAATGCATAAATTCTACATAACAGAGCTTTAAATTTACAATGGCTCGGCAAACAATAACTAAGTAATTGCTTTCCATTACACGGAATGAAATGCTACGTCCCCAAAGAGGGGATCTGAAGATCCCAGTTGAGAAGTATGGATCCCGTAAAATGAAAGCAACCTTCCATGGCAGGAATACTATATCATGGTCAACTTTAAAAAAATAAATAAATAAATAAATAAATAAAGAGCCCAGGGCTGCCCGGCTGGCCAAAAGAGACCATTTGCATTACGCAATTGAAGCCATCAACATCCTCTTCGTTGTTGTCACCATCCCATCAAGTAAAAATACAACTGCTATGTCAATGCAAAGAAGCGAAGAACCCTTATACCAAAAATGCAGAGCCAACCGTTGCTGACCTTTTATAACAATGTGTTAGATGCCGTTAACCGTGAGCATCATCAATAAAGGAAGATCAGAGACTAAAATTGAAGAAATAATAATAAAAATAAAAATAATAATAATAATAATAAACATTGTTACTCAACTAAAATACAGAAACAATGAGGCAAAAATAATTTTTAAAAAATTAATGTTATTTTTAAAATTAATTATTATATTTTTATAATTAATTAATTATTTATTTTATAATTATTAAACTAATTATTATATATATCAATTATTATCTGTTATATTTTATACTTTATATTATATTACTTTATAAATTATTAAGTTAAGATTATTATAAATAGTCATATTTTTTAGTAAAAAATATTATTCTCAATAATTCAGATAATTACAAAATTAAATTATTTTTTGTTAATATAAAATATATATTAGTAAGCAAATTTACCATATTTTAAAAGTATAACTGTTATAATTTACTGTGTTATAACAATTTATTTATAAATATAAAAATTATTGATAATACTGATTACATTTTAAATAAAAAAATATTAATTTATTATATTACTATATTATATTATTTCATTAATTATTTTCTAACAATTTTTTCCGTACGCCTAGCCGTTGAGGTGACCGTGAAAGTAGTTAAACTGGAGCGTTCTCACTGAATCTCTTGCTTACGGAATCTTCTTTGCTTCTTTGGTTTTTTTTTTTTTTTGGTAAATTTTTTTTTTTTTTTTTTTTTTTTTTTTTTTTTTTAAAAATAAAATTTTTTGCCAATTTGGGTTTTTGGTTTTGAGCCTTGAGCTTTCATATTCGAAGGAGAAATGGGTTTTTTATATATGGATCTTCTCTCCCTGTCGACTTGGGCCAATGCCGCCTCTGTTTTCAGGAGCCGCTGGTTGCTTGTCCTGGAGGCACAAAATGGGTCAGGCCGACCACATATGTGCCATCAATGAACAGTATGCAGAAAACCACAGGGCCTTCAAAAAAAAAAAAAAAAAAAAGTGTGTTGGCAACATTGCACACCCGCGTTATAACCCCAGATTGATCCACACTTGCCACAGAGAATATCGTATGTTTGTATTACAACTCGTTGAGATATTTTATACTACAACGAGTTTAACTTTTTTTTTTAAATTAGAGTTGCAGTATTTTGTTTCTTTAAATTGTTCCAACGTTTTCTCCTCAAGTCATTTGGTCCTCTTATGTTAGTTTGTTATTAAATATGTAACGCATTATGTCACATCAATTGATTGATGTGAATTCAAATGCCACAACATTTGATTATTTTTTAAATTAGAGTTTTTCAAAAAAAAAAATTGGTCTTTACATTTTCATCCATCAACTCACTCGGTCCTTTTCCATTAGTTTACTATTAAATATACCACATAATGTGTCACACCAATTGGTTAATACTGATTCAGATGTTACACTGCAGTTTCGAGAAAACCGGATAAAACATGAAATTGTGGAAGGTGATATAATCAAAATTAAATTTTTGTTAACAATTGTGCTACCATTTGGTAAAATGAATGAAGTTTTCACATCGGCATGCGAATCTTACCTTCTGCCATGTCCTGGGCCACAGTCAGTATGACGAACACGAATATAGGAACAACCAATTTAGATGGACACAGAGTCATCTCCCATTAAAAGCAAGGTTCCAGAATCCCATCAGTCCTTGAAACTATGCCCAGAACTGTATAATGAAAAGTCTGGTTGTGTTGGCACTTGTTCTTCGTGCTTGTGTCAGAAGTTAGTTTAGTGACAGTTAATGCTGTTTAAAACCAAACATATATAATATATTATTTCAGAATAGATAACTTTGATCTAAGTTGCATAAGGGATTGCCTCATCTCTGCAATCAAACATCGGGAGCAATTATTACATGAACTAGTGTTTTTATGGACCCAATAGATGAAATTATGTCATTTCTATTATAAAGCTAATATGATTAAACACTTATGGGATTCAAAGTAAATTTGTTACAGTTCATGATTCTTACCACATCCGATGTTAGGATGTTGGATTTCTACATCGTTTGTGCTTGGCAGATGAATGCCATCGGTGTTTGAGCTGTTCTCTGGCGAAAGTATTGTAACATTATTAACCTCGATTCCACCGGAGATTTCAAATTTTAGATGGCATTAAGGGCCATTTGGGATGTTGAGAACAGTGACATTGTAGCTGGCATAGATTCCCAAAGCATGTAATGAACAAGAAATCCATTATTATATTTATAATACATGAAGAAAAGAGGAACAGTAACAATGATGATGACAAGATATAAAATCAATAGGACGGAGAAAAATCTTACAGTTGGTTTCATATGTGGATTTTGTTTTGATCTCTTCTGCAGAAATGCACATAAAAGACCTTAGCTGCTGTTTTAACTCTTAATGCTGAAGAAAGGCAATTAAGCTGCTGCATTGGCAAACCTGGATATAGTGTGCCTTAGAGGGACTCCACCGGTTAGAGCCCTGACCATCAAGAGTTCCGGAACCTTGAATGGTGGAGTTATGCACACATTTGAAGTCAAGCCATTGAAACCGGCTGGATTTAGGCCATGCACCTACTTCTGGAGGAGCTAAGAGAGTTCCATCTATCTGCTCAAATAACAGTGAAATTACATCAGTTTTGCTGTGTTTGATAGTATTACATATAGAAAAAGCATGTCCTTGATAATAAGGTGAGGCAGCAAAAGAAGAGACAGCAAACCCGAAGAACAAGGTGAGGCATGCATAAACCTTGAAAAGTTACGGGCTTGATGAGGAACTTTAGTACTTATGGGATTTCTAAAATAGCCCCAGGGACTTTGAAGGCAGCTTTCCATGCTGCTAAGAATGCCTGCAGTATAGTTAGACATTTCCTAGGAAGTCAAAATAATAGCTATAGTAATGCAAGCTCTCGGCAAAGATTTCTATTTTACAAAGACATAATTCAGGAAAATATGGAAACCTGAATTGGGTGTCCTTAAACTTCAAGTTTTTTTTTTTGGGGGGGGGTATTACCTTAGAATCATCTGAAACGCCATCCCTATATATTCCACCATGAGGAATAGGAGCTGAGCCCGGAGCATTACAGACATTGCCACTCTGGTCTTTGAGGTGCTTGGGAGGCTTGGTCTGCTTCTCGTTGTGCTTTCTTGCCTCTACAGCGAATATGGAAAATGCAGTGAGCACAGCAACAACAGTTAATAAGTAAAATAGAGCAGAAAAACCCTTTTCTGTTCTCTTCATTTTTGTAGCCTTTCTTTCAGTCGCCTTCAACCTGGAAGTGGAGAACGGAGAACTCTAGCTAGAACTGAGTTTCAGGTGTTACCCTGTTCGAAACTGGGGAGCTGGGTCATTATTGACAGTTTATGTAGTAAGACATTACATAAATAGCCTCCCTCTGGCATACTACTGCATGTACACTATCCAGCTAAATGCATAATGTGTGCATATTCATGTCAATTGCCAATATTTATGCTCCTTTAGTGAGAGTCAATCGTGTGCAAAATTGGCTAACAAGTATGAAATGGAAGCTTTCAAATAGCTTGCAACGAGGCTGCAATATTTTTCTATGACGAGAAATGTTTTCGGGTAAACTCTAGGTTGTTAGCACAGCTCTTACTTGCTTTCAAATAGCTGTTTATGAGGCTGCAATGTTGCAACAATGATCATTGCTACAATAGTACATTGACCATAATTACGGTCGCATTATCCACAATAATGTCTATTTTAGCTGCAATTACAATCAGTTACAATTTTAGTTGAAAATGTCAGCATATATTATTAAAATATAAAAATAAATTATACATTAAATTTTAATTATATTTAAAATAAATTAAATTTTAATTATGTATAAAATAAATTATATAAAATAATTTAAAGTTCAACTTTTATTAATAGTTGATTTAATTTTTAAAACACGTGTGAAGGTATGTATGACGAGGAATATACACGCCTGTCATTTGAGCATATTGTCTTGGGATAGACTTCAGACGTACTAACTTGTGTGACCCTTAGTTGATCTTATCTGTGAAGACGAGTTAAGTAAATCTAAGTGAGCGTCGAACAGTGCAACGGAAGAGACTTGAGAGGCAAATAGGAGGATCTCATGTTGGGAATAGAGTACATAGGGGGACGTTGCAAGTGAGTATATTAATTAGTAACTAAAAATATTTACAGTTGGTGAGAAGTGACCTATTTATAATAATTTCATTATCTCAATGTGTGGTTACAATTTGAATATATAAAATATTTATAAAGAATATTTTAAAACCTAATAATTACATACTGGTAGCAATGTTTTAGGATTGTTCAGCTAGCTTTTGTTGGAAGCTTCTGGACCTTGGTCACTTCTAGTCACTCCTATACCTTTTTATTACCTTTCGGTGCCTTCTGCAGCAGTAAAAAGAAACTAGCCTATGCTGGCAGCTTGCAGAGAGTCATCCTGACTCAAAATTCTACTTTCTCACTTGTTGGACGGGTTAAACCAAATTTCTCATGCTACAATATGCTATGCTAAAAAAATGACCAAACTTAGAAGGGCAAGTGAAAAGAAGAAAATAAAAAGGGGGGGAAAAAGATAAAAACTAAATATAATAAGTCAAATGGAACACAAAACAAGTACTAAAAAGCCCCATATGGTGGTGGTGATAAGCTTATGCCGGTTCTACAATGAAGAGTTAGCAATAGGTGAGGACCTTCCATTGCTACCATTCTAAGCTCTGGCACGGTGAGTTGCTCGGGATGAAAGAGCGGAGAGCTTAGCTTCGGGCCCCCACATTTTTTAAAAACAGTTAGTTAAGCTAAGCGTGTTTTTCTGATTAGAGTGGGGAGGCAAATTTTAACTATAAATTTAAATTTTGAATTCTAAATTTTACTTCAAATTTTATATTTAGTTGCTATTAAATTATACTTAGTAATTTAGTTAAACGTACGCTAAGCTTTTAGTTTCGGTAATGGGTCAAAATCCACACATCAAAAGTAAAAAATTTGTCTAAAGCAATCCATCTATTCGAGCAAGGTTCTAACCTTTTAACACCACCACGTCGCTCCAAAACATCATCCAAAAGCAACTCATTTCCCGTCATAAAAATTAACCAAAATTTAAAAATTATTTTTTTTGTGAGAAAAAAAAAAAAAACCTAACCAGTAGTTTGGTCGAAGCTCAGAGCATGGAAGGAATCTAAACGGATAAACGTCTAAACCAAAGTCCCTCGCCCAACAAGGGTTTGGTTTCCTGGGTCGTCCGTCCGGGTAAGTAATTAGATTAAAATCAATTCTTTTGTTAAAAAAAATATATTTTTTATTATGTAAAAATAAATGTAATGTTATTAAAATAAAATTTTATTTAATATATACAAGTAATTTTACTAAAATAATATAATTATATACAATTTAAAAAAAATTAACAAGAATTTTTTTTAATTAATCTATCAACCTTCTTGGTTGGTTTGTTTGAATTTATTTGAATTTAAATAAAAAAAAACTTCTTCAATTCATAATTTTTTTTTCGTTTTTTTTTTAACCTATAGTCAGTTTATTAATAAATTAAATAATAAAAATATTTTTTATTATTTTTATAAATTTTATGTTTACAATTTGTAATCATTAAAATATACGTGTTTTCAAGATATGATTTAAACTTCAACACGCCGACAATTTTCTTTGCGATTTTTGGCAGCAAAAGAGCTAAACACCACGTCGTGTGACGTCTCTCCGCGTTGAAACTTTTATTTAATTCTGTACAATGGGACCTACGACACCCCCGCGTCAATGCTTCGTTTTCGCGCAACCCATTCGCAATCGGTTATACAAAGTCAGCAACTAAAACGTAGAAAAAGATGTCTGGGCAGCAATCCCATGTTCATCGAGTCTTTGTTCCTCGGCGATTGTCGTTGTTCTCCCATAATTTATCCACAAGAGGAAACCAGATTTCTGGTCAAATTTCAACGGCTGCGTGTTAACAGTCGTTTTCCTCTGGAAAGTTGTCTTTTTCATAGACAACAATTTCCTCGTGTACACATTGTTCCGGATTCGCGCGAGCCCTGTCCTAAAGAGCCACCAACCTATTAGAATGTTGCAAGCCTCCTGCTAACAGATACAGACATCCTTTTTGGCTTTCAGTTTCGGCCTTTCACGCTCATGTGTCAAGGGCAGTGGCTACAATTCCGTCAATGGGTCTCAAAATGAAGTCAAACTCGGTTTTTCCTTTTAACAATGAAGTTGCAGACTAACCTATCATGGGCTCCCGCGCCCTCCACGACTCCATTGAACACGTTGAGGAAAGATTGATGGACGCTGACGAATAGCCGAGCAGAACAATTGAACTCTACGCGTTACAGAATTATAATTATTAATTATATTTTTGATTTTTTAATATATAATTAAAATTATGCGTATATAATTAATCATTACAAGTGGGCAACGCAAGCTCCACTTAATCTCAAAGTCTATGTACGGAAGCAGCTCGGAACTCTTAATTTCGAAGTACAAAAGTGCAATCCGCGTCACCCTCTCTCCGGCCCACCGGTGTTGAAAGTCAACCATTCCGAATATCTCGTCCCTGCCCTCCTCTCTCCCAGTGGCTCTCTCTCTGGATTTTCTCCTCCATTCCCACTGAAAAAACCAAGCCTTTGCCATTTTTAGCTGCTGATCGTAAAACACAAGAAAAGAAAAAAAGAAAAATGAATCTTTGTTTCTTGTCAAGTGCAAGAACAGGTTTTGTATTCTATCTGCTTTATATTTTATGTTTCTTTGTGAATTCTTGTCTATCAGATCCAAGAGCTGCAGAGGCAGCTTTGATATGCACAAACAGAACAGCCACGGCCCCCGAGAGGCAGACGTTCGTAGCAAACTTCTTGGCAGCCTTGGATGCATTGAACCCATTGATTTTGAGGCAAGGTTATGGAGGTACCATCAACGGGACAGGGAATTCTACTGTATATGCCTTTGGGGAGTGCATGAAAGACCTTGATGGAACAGACTGCAATCTCTGCTTTGCTCAATGCAAGACTCAGATTTTGAGGTGCCTTCCTTTCCAAAGGGCCACTCGTGGGGGCACTCTTTTCTTTGATGGGTGTTATTTGAGGTACGATGATTATAGTTTCTTCAACGAGACATTGGGGTTACAAGATAGGACTGTTTGTGCAAGTGGGGATTTTGGGAATGGAAACAAGACTGTTTTCAGTGATAATGCTATGGAGTTGGTGAGGAATTTGAGTGTAATGGCCCCAAGGAATGATGGGTTCTTTGCGGATTTTGTGAATAAAGGGAACGTTACGGTTTATGGACTCGCTCAGTGTTGGGAATTCGTTAATGAAAGTGCCTGTGGGACTTGTTTAGAGAATGCTGTGTCTAGGATTGGATCGTGTGTTCCAAAAGAAGAAGGGAGAGTTCTGAATGCTGGTTGCTACTTAAGATACTCCCCTCAAAAGTTTTATGACAATTCAACAACAGCTGCAAGTGGAGGGAATGGAGGTAAGCTGGGTCTTCCTGGTTTCTGTTCTACATTCTCTATTTTCTGCTTACTTTTGTATCCTCGTCTATCTTGTTTACTATTTCAATTGATTGGAACGGTATAAAGGGAACCCAAATCTGTTCTTAGTCCGACCATATCATAATCACTCAGCAATTTTATGTGCTATGATGGTCTTGGATGCTAATTTTCTAGCTGATGATTAGTCTATGAATACAGAGTAAGTTAATCAGTTGATCGAAGCAATCAACTTTCTGGGAATTTGGAGAAGAAGAGAAGAACTTGTACTAAAACTCTGTGAATAACTATGTGAATCATATGAAATTTTAAGTGGCATACCATATCACAACATAGAGCAATGGATCAACTTCCACATTGAGTACAATTTGACACGATCGTAATGAATTCATGGTGGCAGGAAGCAACCACTTGGCTGTTATTCTGGCTGTGATCTCTTCAGCTTTGGCTGTTTCACTTATTGCTGCAACAGCTGTTTTCTTCGTGAAGAAGAGAATTGCCAAGAGGAGGAAAGGTAAGTAGAGATGCTTTTAAGTTTTCATTCAGTTTCCAGATTTGATGTGAATAGTGAAGTTTAATTTGTTATTGAAATCTGTTGTTTGCCTCAGAAAGGAAGGAACTTGGTGCTCTATCGCCCATCTTGAATAGGTCCAAGCTCAATTTCTCTTATGAGTCTCTAGAAAGGGCTACAAATTACTTCCACCAGTCCAATAAGTTGGGACAAGGAGGATCTGGTTCTGTTTACAAAGTACATTCTGATATCAGTTTGATTGACCTTGCAGAGAACCAACATATTATTCATGGAATTAACTCGGCACTTTTCTCATTGTTTGTCAAGCAGGGAGCATTGGCCGATGGTACACCTGTTGCTATAAAGAGGCTCTTATTCAATACGAGGCAATGGGTAGACCATTTCTTCAATGAAGTCAATTTGATTAGTGGCATTGAACACAAAAATCTTGTCAAGTTGTTGGGATGCAGCATTACAGGACCGGAAAGCCTTCTTATTTATGAATATGTCCCAAATCAAAGCCTACATGATTATATCTTTGGTCATTATCTCAAAACTGAATTCTTAATCTAGATTGTGCTCTTATCTGCAAGGGTTCTTATTGATGTGTCTGAATCAATTTGGTGCAGTTAGGAAGGATGTTAGCCCACTAACGTGGGAGATGAGGTATAACATCATACTAGGCACAGCTGAAGGCTTAACCTATCTGCATGAGGAATCAGAATTGAGAATCATACACAGAGACATAAAACTAAGCAATATTCTTCTTGATGAGGACTTCAAACCAAAAATTGCTGATTTTGGACTTGCTAGATTATTTCCAGAAGACAAGACTCATATCAGCACCGGCATTGCGGGAACATTGTATGTAAAATCTGCCTTTTATTATTCTCATTGATCTTAGATTCGAGTATGTTTCTTGCAATTGTTGCTTGAGAAAAAATATAATAATTTATGCAGGAGTTAATATTGTGCTATGTAGCCATATCTCTCTAGCTCAGTCAATTTTCTTTGGCTGTGCTGTAAAAACGTGAAAATTCAGACTCTGGTTTGTTTGAGAATTCCAAACTATAATAGGCATGCTAATTCCTTTTACATAATTACTTAAAGTACAATGACTGAATTTGATTTTGTTAGAGGTTACATGGCTCCGGAATATATCATTCGTGGCAAGCTGACTGAGAAGGCAGATGTCTACAGTTTTGGGGTCTTGGTCATTGAGGTTATCAGTGGAAAGAGAAACAATTCCTTCTCTCAAGCTTCAGGTTCTATCCTTCAAATGGTAATCATTTTTACTTGCTATATCAAACAAATTATGTGATCTTGCCAATTACATGCATTTAAGCTCTATACTAAACATATTTCTTTTGTCTATTTGTTTCTTTCAAAAGGTTTGGAATGTATTTGGAACTGACAGACTGTCTGAAGCTGTTGATCCAGTATTGGAAGGCAATTTTCCTACAGAAGAAGCATCCCGGTTACTTCAAATAGGCCTACTTTGTGTGCAAGCTTCTACTGAACTGCGGCCACAAATGTCAGTAGTCGTTCAAATGCTTGTTGAAAATGGTGAAGTCCCTCAGCCAAAACAACCACCATTCCTTAATCCTAGCAGTGCAGAAATAAGGCCACATATCCAACACACTACTTACCCTTCCCACCCTGATTCTTACTCCCAATCTTCAGGGAATAACATGACAGAGAGCTTAATTATTCCCAGATGAACTTTTTGGTACAGAATTCAATTCAGACCCATTACATCCGCTCGAATTCATCTTGACATGAATGGATTCTATCCCTGCACCTTCATGGTTAGCTAGAGAGTCATTTCAACTGGGAGAGATGACTGTACTAGATGATAGTCCCAGACATTTTTACAGCCACTTCCTTGACTGCTATGGTATTTGTGATATATTATAATGTGTTTGGAGTTGATGTATTGCATGTTATACCATCATGTAAAGCTCCTTAGTATTCTCTAGCATGTATTTGATTCAGTAGAATTCCCTATTGTACAGATGAAATTCACTTCACGAACTTCACACAGATAGATATGCTTCTGCCCTTATCTCTGATGATTCCATGTATTTGACTATGTAGAGTTGTTCAATTTTAGTGTAGGTGAAACTCTTCAATACATTCTTACATAAATATATAATATACGTAAATTTTGGTCCTATACAACCAAAACCGTAGCCTTGGAGAATGGTCTTCAGACCTCAAGCTACAGTTTCGATATATATAATGCCAAAAACTGAATGTCTGTAACAGTTTGCATATTATATGGTAACTCAAAAATGTACAGTAAATTCTATAAGTAGGTATGCATATGTGCTGATTGTTCATTCTTGGTTAATAGCTAGGAGATAACTCTGAGCGTTTGTTTTAGCTGTCAGGAGGATTAGACAAAAAAAAAAAAAAAAGAAAAATTGCCCTTCGATCAAGCAGTAATCAATTGCAACTTTTAATTGTTAATTAGAAGTCACAAAATTTTAGTAGTTGGGGAAACTAAATAGGCATGATCGTTGATAATTGTCAAATATTTAAAAATTAATAAACTTTACTATAAAATTAAAGTGTAAAAAAAAATAAAATTTTTACACAAATTTCATATATACATATATATATATATATATATATATAACTTTTTTATGGTATAATTTTTTTTTATATTTACAAGAATGCTTATTCACAAAAATATTTATTAAATCTTTATCTATAGAAAAGCTTAAGGAAACAACCATTGACTTGACTGTCCTATCTCCTGCCATTGACTTTGGTTTATTAAGTCTTTCTCCTTCTGGTCCCCACTCTTCTGTCCTCTCCGACCTTTGGATGTGACAAAGGGCAGCACTACATGGGCAGAGAAATACGGACGGAGAGCATAGGCAATGAGCTGGCAAACGAGGTCAATAGAATAAAACAACATTTTTTTTTTCTGAAAATTTAAAGTTTTTGTAAAAAAAAAAAAAGAAAAAGAAAAACCAGATATCCACTAACTATAAACCTTACAAAAAGTGAAATTTTTTTATTACTATATATATTTTATTATCTATATTACATATCAATTTTTTTTGACAAATAATTTAAAATTCAAGAAAAAAAATATTTCGCTCACATGGACTATACTTTGTTGCCTACCAATCTTTTTCTTCTGACAAAATCCTCGAGGAAGTCACAAACAAGGGATTTATCAAATTTCTTTTAGTAATCTACTTCTTTTGTCAAATAAAACTCAAAATCAAAACAAAAAAAAAATGAAAAATTAGTAGACAAAGTAAGTAAAATAAAATCTAGATCTTAATTATAATTAATGAGCGTAATTTATCAATATTTATAATTATAATTGATAATATATATTCTGTACCATACACACCAATCCTCGTCCCCCAATTCCCTCAGTTGGACTCAAATCAGGACTCTTTTCTTGTGGGTATGGATGCAGTAGTCATACGAGCAACTGTAGACATTTGCATAACAATTAAGAATCAATGTTTTAAACCCAGTTCAGGTAATAAGATACAGATGATTATCGAGGATTTGGGAGCCAAAAAAAAAACAAAAAAAAAGACAAGTCATATTTTATATTTCCATAAAAAAAAATAAAATTATAGTAATGGTACGAGAGAAAGAGGCCGACAAAGAAGACAAGCCTTTGTGCGGGGGCAAAAACCCACAGAGAGAGAAGGAACGGAGGAGAGAGAAAAACAACCGCTTGAGAGAGAGAGAGAGAGAGAGAGACAGAAAGTGAGAACGCCACATTTAACAACCTGACAATCGTGTCAGCAGATAAATTTGTCGGAAATGCGTGTAGATTTCGACAAACGAAGAAGGTCTATCTTAAAAAAAGGCAAATTTTTAAGTATACTTAATTTTTGATGGGTCTAATAAATAAAAGATTTTCGGTATTATATTTTTATATTTTATATTATATTGATATAACAATATAATTAGTTAACTCCCAACCTTCCTCTGACAAAAAAATTCACAAATGTGAGTTTTGAGAACTCATATTTTTGAAATATTATGTACTTTTTTACGGTATTTTCATATTTATTATTTTTTAACACTATTTGATTATTATTATTATTATTATAGTATATAATATAAATTTTTTTGGGGGGTACTTATTAGAATTCACCAAATTTGTATCTACCTTTAAACAAATATTAGTCAAACACACCCTTAATTAATAAAATAATTATTTTATTAATAAAAAAACAATACATATTACAATGTTATATTTTAAAAAATACACAATTATTGAACAAATTATATGCATTTAATACAAAAAAATGACATAAACTAAGATTGTAGGTTAAAGAATTAATTTTTTAAATTAAATATTGTGATACGTGTTATTTTATTAATAAAATAATTACACCTTTTCAATTATGCATAATAAATCTAATAAAAAATATGACTAACAAATATTTCCTTAAAAAAAAAAAAAGGTTCCCATATAAAAAATGTAGTTAAGGGAAATCTTGATTTTTATCAACAAAGTTACAGCGAAGTAATTTTTAGAAGCTTCACCAGCCACCTTGTTTTGAGAAGTCGACACGTCAATCGAATTGAAAGACTTGGAGAATCAATCTAGAACGATTAAACTATTAAAAATAGAAAAAGTTTAGAAAAAGGTCACAATAGGGTTAAACCGGAAAAAAAAAATTAGAGAAAAAAAACCCAAAAGAGGTGACCGACTTTGAATTGAAATACCGAACATTATAATTTGATTCATAAACTCTATTTGCCCTTATAATTAAATCTTAGATTTTATTCATATTTATAATTAATTTATATATTTTATCTAGACTTTTAAATTCTATCATTAAAACTAAAATTTAATATCTAAGCAAGTCTCCCTATTAGTTTTTTTTTTTTTAACGTTCACAACGTTTAAATAAGTAACAAAAATGATTACTATTTTAATATCGAAATGATTTTTAACAAAAATATATCATATATATTACTATTTTTTATCTTTTACATTACTAACAAGTAAATAAGTATAAGAGGAACCGCGTTTTTGCCGTCACTATCATTTTAATTATTATTAAGATTTTTTTTTTTGAAGAATTAAAAACAAATAAAATGAATATTTGACTTCGGCTCCTTTTCGGCCAATTTTAAAGCAACAAGAAGGAGGAGGAGGAGGAGGAGATGAAACAGAAACACTAAACAAACATCAAAGCCCAACCCCGTCAACTTTTGACTCTCTGCCGCCGAATGTTTACTCCAATCTTCTTCGATTTCAATTCCTATATCTCTCTTCAATGAACATTCAGTTTTCAAGAATAGCAACTCTCTCTCTCTCTCTCTCTCTCTCTCTCTCTCTCTCTCTTTCTCTAAAACAAACACAAAAAAGAGCTCGCGCAGGTATTCTGCTGTAGATGATGAATACATAGACAACTAACAAACTCTGATCCGACCTCCCTCTCTCTCTCTCTCTCTCTCTTTATTTTTAAAAAAAAAATCTTCTTTTTTTTTAATTGTGAAGTTTGATAAGTTCATGAATTTATTTGAATGTTTGATGATGCGGTTTATATTCTTGTAATCGGAATTCTGGCTCTTCAAAGTCTGGGAATTTTGGAGACAGTTCAGACACGAAACACGATAGCAATCCTATGCGACAAGCTCTGTTATGTTCTTCTTAGATTCAGAGATATGTTTGGTGGGGTTTTTTTTTTTTTTTTTTGTCTTTTCTTTTTTTGGTTGTCTTTTGTGAACGGATTCTCTGGAGTGGTCTATGATATAAATCATCTTTTTTAGTAAAATAATTTAAGGAACTCCCGCAGCCCAGGTTATATCGCATGGCTTCTCTTTTTGTTTTGACATCGTAAGAATTCGAATCTTGAAAATTAATTAATCGCAACAAATCTTAGTTTTGCTCTTGCTCTTCTTCTTCTTCTTGTTTTGTTTTTTTTTTTTTGTTGTTCTCAATAATATCAACGATCGACTTCTGGCCGTTAATTTATTAGGGCAAGAACAGACTTGGGCTGATTGGGTCTGCATCGTAAGTGTCGCAATCCCTTGCGTTATTACCCACTTCAATTATAATTATGTGGGGACTGGGGCGTTGGTGGGAAGGAAGAGGGAGGAGCCTCCGCGCCGTGCTTTTTTGACCCCGGGTGTCACTTATTTATTTTTTTAATAAATATTTATACTATGTAAATAATTAAAATATATTTGTAAATAAATATTAATTTTGTGCACATGATTGTGCGTTATACTTAAATGTAGCATATTTTTTTAAAAAGAAAGGCAAGCAGGGCGCCAGAACCATGCTCCGTCCCCAACCCCGTCCACTCTTAACTTTTTCTTTTTCGTCGTCGTCGTGGTTGTCTTTTTTTTTTTTTTTTATTAATAGATATTTAGATCGGAACAGGAATCGTAGACAGGTGATAATAGGACAAAACAATAGGTGCTAAGGGGCCTACCGACGACGGTTGTTTGCCTGCAACAAAAAAATTGGTTATGCAGCTTGGCTACCAAAAACGTGAAACCATTCCGATCAAATTTGAATTTAGATGCAAATGGTGGACACCCATCTGTGTGAAAGCCTCATATGGCGGTGCCAAAATTTCCAATGCCAACTGCTACTTTATTATATTCCCACCGTCTTCCATTTGACGACTTTCATCTTTGCTTTTTTTTTTTTTTTTTGGGTTTCACTTTTTTTGTTAATCCGGGTGCAATCAGTTGATAGGTGCAAACCAACTCTTTGTTTAACTAAAGTCTATTTTGATCAGAGCAGCATGCTTCATAATCAAGGCCACATATAATTGAGCAAGTGCATATCCACCCAAGATGAGAAACGAACTCCGATCAGCCCAATTGGCGTATATTTTGTTTCTTCTTGCCGTGTGTCTTTTGTCACGAGAAAGAGTGGTGGGAGATCCCAGAACTCAAACAGTCCGAGTTATATGCGGACGACAACTCGAGCACAATTCCTCGGTCTACGTGCCCAATTTTGTTAACACGATGGAGAAGATCAGTGAAAAGATGCGTACTTCAGGTTTTGGAGTCGCATTTACAGGTTCAGGGCCTGATACTAACTATGGCCTTGCACAATGCTACGGAGACATCTCTTTGCCTGACTGCGTATTGTGCTATGCTGAGGCACGTACAATTCTCCCAGAGTGCTACCCTTACAATGGCGGTCGCATTTACCTTGACGGTTGCTTTATGAGGGGAGAAAATTATAGCTTCTTTGAGGAGTATAAAGGACCCCACGATACTGCAGTGTGTGGAAATACAACGCAGAAGAGTTCAGCGTTTCAGGAATCAGCTAGACAGGCCGTGTCACAAGCAGTTGCAAATGCACCAAATAATCAGGGCTACGCCCGAGCTCAAGTGGCTGTTTCAGGGACTAATGAGTCAGCCTATGTATTAGTTAATTGCTGGAGAACACTGAACACAAGCTATTGCAGTGCATGCTTAGAGAATGCATCCGCATCTATACTCGGATGTTTGCCTTGGTCGGAAGGAAGAGCACTTAATACTGGTTGTTTCATGAGGTACTCTGACGTGAATTTTCTCAATGCAGAACCAGGAAACAGAAGTTCAAGAGGTGAAAGAATTGTTTTTCTTGTATTGCAAACTTGATTGAATGAATTAGTAATTTCCTGGTCATTGGTTGTAGAGATGCTCTAGTAACTGTTAAAACTTATTATATGGTTACATTTGATTAACAAAATGCAGGGACAGTGATAGTAATAGTGGTTTCAGTGGTTAGCTCTCTACTGGTTTTGGGAGTTGGATCGGCTATAGGAGTTTACATACAGAAACGCAGATATATAGAGAAGAAAAGAAAAGGTGAGATAGCTTCTTCTACAACTGTTATTAGCTTCTGAGCTGATTATATGTCTAACTTAGCAAAAGGTAGATCTCTGCATCACTAGACAAGCCAATTAACGCCACAATGGAAGAAAAATGAAGGCAGTGTAGAGTTGTAGTAGAATAGTTGCCATCAGAGCTATGCTCATCCTTTGCAATATTGTTGCCTCTGCTCTAGGTTCAAATGATGCAGAAAAGTTGGTCAAGACTCTCAATGATAGTAGCCTAAACTTTAAGTATTCTACACTTGAGAAAGCCACAGGATCCTTTGTTGGCACCAACAAACTTGGACAAGGAGGATTTGGGTCAGTTTATAAGGTAGTCCATTTCGCTATCCTTTGTCACGCGTAATGTTGAAACAGAATCATCAAAATCACTTAAACCTTAGCTCCTTGTTGTGTATTTTCCTTCACAATTATAGGGAGTACTGCCTGATGGACGAGAGATTGCTGTGAAGAGGCTTTTCTTTAACAACAGACACAGAGCAGCAGCCTTCTACAATGAAGTTAACATGATCAGCAGCGTAGAACACAAAAATCTAGTCAGGCTGTTGGGATGCAGTTGTTCTGGACCTGAAAGCCTTCTTGTCTATGAATTTCTGCCCAACAAGAGTCTCGATCATTTCATCTTTGGTAATTTCCGGGATTTAATCCTTTGTTTTTTTTTTTTTAATGTTAAAAAAATCCTTGGTTTTCAGGTTTCCCATCAACAATTACAACTAGCATACTATGTTCATCATGGATGGTTAATTGGCTACTATTCTCAGACCATGTTCTATGATAAGTCAAATAGAAATTGATGATACTTTCCTGACAATGAACATGACAGATCATAACAAGGGTAAAGCATTGACTTGGGATAAGAGATATGAGATAATTACTGGGACAGCGGAGGGTTTAGTCTACCTTCATGAGAATTCCAATATCAGGATCATTCACAGAGATATAAAGGCCAGCAATATCTTGTTGGATTCTAGGCTTCGTGCTAAAATTGCTGATTTTGGCTTAGCCAGGTCTTTCCAAGAAGACAAGAGTCACATCAGCACAGCCATTGCAGGGACATTGTAAGTTCCTGATTTTTGTTTTTTGGCAAATTTTTCGAGTGGGAACCGACCATTCATTAGCTCTAAGCTATTTATCACTTCAAACACCTATGAACAACAAGCAATATTATATCTGCAGAGGATACATGGCTCCAGAGTACCTAGCCCACGGCCAGTTAACAGAAAAGGCAGACGTCTACAGCTTCGGCGTTCTCTTGTTGGAGATTGTAACAGGAAGACAGAACAATACAAGCAAAACCTCAGACTACTCGGAGAGCCTAGTCACACTGGTAAACATTTCAGGACTGCCATTTTTCCTGAGGCTTCATTTTAGTTACTCTCCCAGAAGTTCAAGATCAACTAGCTATTCAATATCACTTTGTTGTATTCTTGTTCTGAAAAACAGACGTGGAAGAAGTTTTGGGCAGGGACTGTGGATGAGCTCTACGACCCGAATCTAATGTTGCATCACCATCATAACAGAAATGCCAAGAATGATATTTTGAGAGTAGTACATGTAGGGCTGCTATGCACACAGGAAGTTCCATCACTGAGGCCATCAATGTCAAAGGCACTGCAGATGCTTACAGCAGAAGAGCGCCTGCCTGCGCCCACAAATCCGCCTTTCTTGGATGAGTCAACCCTGGAACTCTGTGAGGATGCATGCTACCCCCTCAATGCTGGTCTTTCAGCATCAATTGCCACTGTCAGCAATAGTTCTTTCCACCCAAGATGACATCTAGAGACATAATAAGGACTAGGCCAGCGCAGCAAAAATTTTCCAGATTATTAAAATTCTGGTTGAAGATATTTGCGGGAAAATGAGATGGACAAATGAAGCTGATATCTGCAGAAAGCAAATTGGCACCCGGCGGATATGTAGATACAAAACTGAGGGTGGATCTGGGAATGCTATTTTCTATTTTTCTCAACTTATTATGATGATTAAGGAAACTGCATAACCCTCTATAGTTGAAGTTTTCACTGATACAGAACTTTGAGTTAAAATCAAGGACTTGGGTGTTTCGTGAGTGGATACAGTGTTAGAAAATTATAGAGAGGAATTTACGAATGCAACGGAAGCAAATTGAGATAAAGCATATTAAACTTAAAAGTTTTCGCTGTATTGTTATTATTTTTTACCGTATGACAAATATTTTTACTGGTACATATTCACCAATAAGGTAGCAAAAGGCTATACAAACTTGATTTATCCTGCAAGTTTTAGTATGTATGATTGAGAATGTGACTCCGTATCTAGCGAGAAGAAGAATTATCTCATTTATATAATCTCTGGTTAAATATAATGCAGTCAATGCGAAACCATCGTAAAAACGACTAGTTTGACTCCGAAAAAAGGCAAAGCTATGCCCATTTCCAAGCCCAGAGTTCATAATTGCACCAGGCCTTCGTTGGGTGTTTCTCTCTTAGAAGGCTTAAGATATATGCTGTTTTATGTACTCCTATCACTAGGCTATCTTGTTGTTCTTTTTTTTTTTTTTTTTTTCCTTTTTACTCTTTTGTTGTTTTGTTTAATCTTAAGCTCTCTCGACTCTCTTACACGAGAGTTAAAGCCTTCTTTTTTTTTTTTTTTTTAAGTTTTTTAGGAGGTCCATTGGACTGGAAATTATATAATAAAACAGTTCTCCTTATTTTCAGAAATCCAATACTCCTTTCTTAAAATTAGAATCCATGAATTTTAGATAGCAATATAAAATCTTAATAAATGGGGCGTCCCCAAAAAAAAAAAAAGAGAAAAAGTTGAAGCTTTTTAAAATACACTAACACAAAACATATAAGGCCGAATTTAATGGTCCAATTTCTCTATCTGATGGAGTTTAGCTATGTGTCTCCATATCCGATGCTGGCCCGAGCTCAGAAAATAATTCCACGGTGATTCCAAAGGCAAGAGAGAAAATGGGGGGCCGAGCTATCTTGGACCAGAGCAATACGGGGTTTAAAGGATGACTGGCGTTCGTTGGAGGACAGAGCCGGCCCGGTATATGGACCGAGGAAAGGAAAAGCCTAGCCGAAGAGAAGCCATCGGCCGAAAGTTGGTAAACAAAAACCATCAAACATGGGACACTTTTCTGGGGTCCAAATAAAACCCAACACTATATGCCCATTTTAAATCCACGTTTTTTAGGATCCCAGTAGAAAAGACCGTCGATGGCCATTTTATATTTCCAATTGCTCAACGAGTGAAAAGTAAAAGAAAACATAGTAGGCCCGTCGAGCCTAACTGCAGCTCCCAACGCTTTTGGGCTTCTACTATTAGCCGAATAGTCAATTGCGAATTGAATTAACGACGGCCTGCCCCTTTATATATATATATATATATATATATATATAAAAATTCCCTTAGCAAAATATATTTGTTTTTTCCCCGTACACGCACACACACACACACATACACACACACGCACATAAATGTGTATATAATTTTGAAAATTAACGATCAAATTACAACCACAAGAAAATAGTTAATGCTCAAGTGTAGGTACAGAATTCGGAAGCCGAATGACAGATTTTAAACAAGTTTGAAGACATGCTTAAACTTTGATGCAGAAAAAAACATCCTGAAATAGCCTGAAAGATTTAACAACAACAAAGTAAACGTCCGAACAACAATTTTTGCTTTTCGATTGCAGTGTGATGATCCCAAGCCCATTTTGCTTCCTCAACCCTCAGATCAACCGTTCGGCCATTAGGAAGAGTGTCTTGCGAGAAATGGGGAATTAGGATGCAGGAGATGGCTTTTTTGAACAGACCAAACAACAATGGGAATTTCATGTTTCTACATTTGCTTTAGCTCATAAAAATGGTCTCAATTTAGAGACGAGAGAAAGAGCAACTTCTTGGGTTTTTTTTTTTTTTTTTTTGTCAATTAAATGAAAAAGTAAAAACCAAATGAATAAAAAAATAAAAATAATACCGTAAAATCCTATTAAAATAATTACACCCTTGTACCACACGATAAATTAACTCACGTTGCTTAATTTACAAAATAATAAATTTCATATTACCCAATAATAAAACCTAATTACTTTCTTAATTGTGTACCATTAAACGTAATTTAATCTCTTCTAATACTTTAGCAAAAATTTAAATCCGTTGCATGCATAATGCAAATGACTTACATGGAACTACAATGGTTAGTGGCTTCCATGTTTTCCGTGTTTCAAGCTTTACTTATTCTACGATGTACCAGGAAAAATATAATTAAGCTTTTCCTCCATAGTTTGATGTAATTAATTGCCCTTTTAATCATGCCCAGAACCAATGGCACCGACAGGTAAGAAACACAGAAAAGAAAATTTTCTGACTTGTGTTCCTCCATCGTTCAAGAAGCCATTTGGGGAGTTCTTTCTGGGAGAATAATATGCCTCCTGTGACAAAGCACAGCAAGTTCACATTCTCCCAATCATAGATAAAGAAGCTATATTAATTTTTTCGATGTTCATTTGCATTTCGCCCAGGCTATGTAAGCATTTCATTAATTACCAATATTGATCAACTAGGAATATACACGATTGCAAAATACAATTTATCCTCTCCCCTTTCCCTGAGAATAAAAGCTTTTCAATGCCGCTAAAGTTTGCATTGCATTGCAGAATACAATCCAACATAATAATAATATACCATTGAGACGCGTGGGGAGACTGTACACATTAGGCTTAGTCATCAGTGAAGAATTGGCCAGAAATATTATCCATAACAGCAAATTGCATGTTCTCAGAAGGTTTCCAATGGCGCTTCCTCTGATTTATGAACCAATTATTGATTTGCTTCTGATCCAGACCCGTTGATTCAGCTAAGGCTATCTTATCAGCTTCCTGGATAGTTGACAAAAATTAACAACATTATTATCGACCACAACCCCAAGTTGGTGTCTAATCCGTTGCAATTTTTTGTAATCAGCTTAATCTTTGTACTTCTATTCTAGCATTTGGGTATGAAATTAGAATTGCAAACGTCTGAAATCGACTGGGTGAGAATAGTAAACCACAAACCATTCACCTAATTACGTTCATAGTCACACAGGCAATACATCCAGCGAAAAGCAGAGGTACTTACAGTAGGGTATGGCCATTTATAATGAACTTTCCACCACTCGAATAGGGTTTGCCTTGCGTCTTTGGGTAACTTTCCCTTCTTTTTCTTCTTGGAGAACTCCAGCTTCAGAGAACTAATGTGACTTCCAAACTTACGCAGAAGCCTATCTTTCAGATCTCTTTCTTCGCCATTCGATTGACCTTCTTGTACCTCTACCTCTCCTCCGCTCAAATCCTCATCCGACGACAAAACACCTTCCTCTGCCCAGATGATCACACAACGTGTCTCAAGTTTTTCGATTTATATCTTGTAACGGAAAAAGAAAATATATAACAAGGCAAACATTTAGTAAGTTAACTATCATAGACATGGGTTTGATAATTGAACCCAGCGCAGCGGCAGGAAGAAGATCAGGAATCCTTTGTTTAAGTTCACCCTACCAGAACAGAAAACTGCAACAAATTCAGATTCTAAAGTGGCTAAGCGACGTGGCTTTACCTTATGTTCTCAGACGACCATTTTCCCTGGGTTATCAAATCAGTAGTTGGTACACTAGCATTTAGGATTTTGACAAGTTGACCCCATCTATTTTCTGTTAAAGACAAGTGGAAATTAATTAAAGTGAAATAACTTAATTGCATGCAATACTACACTGCATCTAGTTCTGGGGGTTTGAAATGCTTGGGTTTTGTGCGTCTACAACCAGTTCTGTTTCTTTCCTTCAAACTGATAAGGCGGCACCACCATTGTAATGTTATCAAGAGCACGTATAGGCCGATGAATCCAGTCCCATCCAAAGAATTGAAGGGGGGCCAATCAGTTTAGATCAGACTGTTTTAATAATTTCGACTAACACTTATCAAAGCAGAAAAAAGAAGACATGAAGGAAGAAGCTACGACTAGGGTTAGTAGAACAGGGGACCCACATAAACCCATCACAGCAGATCAACGTACATGAGCCCGGTACAAGTGCGGAAAAGAGTGGCGTAAAGGCAGTGCTGCGCCACGCACCACGCAGTCTGGTGGCGTTTAGTTATGTCCTTTGTCAGAGGCAAGAGTCCCAGTGGAAAAGATGGTACAAGGCCATCAAATCAGGCATGGGGGAGGAGAGAGAGATCGGGACAAGAGACGATAAAGCGCCAGAGTACTATTCATATTAATTTATTCTTAAAATCTGGGTTTGAGATAAGATTTTTCAGAAATTTTAGCAAGCCCAGCCACTCCTTGTCCTTACCCCCGGACTCCACACACTTCACAGTCCCACACCCACTACAATCAATCAACTTAAAAAATCATCCCTTTTTCCGAGATAACTTATTCAATTCCCTATAGTCAGGGTATGGCCCAGGATGCCTGCTTTCGACCAATCCATTACGTTAGTGGCCTACAGCCGCTCTAATGACCAAAGTAGCCCTGATAGTGACCGTTGTTGCCGCATACAGCTAGGCTTAATTCAATGTTTCACAAAATGATGCTGGTGACTGAGAGTCCATTGCATTTGAAACCACTCATTTTATTTTCTTTGGAGTATGGATTTTAATCACTAATTTAAAACAATTGGGTCAGAATGCCTCCACATAGTCACCCAGAAAAGAAGCACAACTTTGATAGCAAGACTTTTGTTACCGGTCCACCATCAAACATCCCATGAGAGTATCAAGAGGAAATTTCCTAGAGAACAGCACTCCTCTCTTCAATAAAATGTTTTTGGCCAAATGGGTGACACTGGACAGTTAACCCACGTGAGAGAATTCGCTGCATTGAAGCCAAGAACTCTTTTTTGTCACCGCTGGGCCGAAGAGAGAAAATAGTGGCCGAATCCAGCTCGGGGAAAATGATAGAATGGCACAGTTGGGACCCGCAACAACTCCGAGTTCGTAACTAAAGACTCGGACACGTGTGGTGCACATCAAGAAGCACGAAGGCCCACACACACACACACACACACACACACACACAAAGACCACAAAGGAACAAATGCCCATCAAACATGAAAAACCACTACGCAGCAGGCAGAGCAGTAGAGGCAGTTGCAGCTGCAGCTCTAAGACACAGAGAAATGGCATTGAATCATCAAAGCACTCTTTCTCTAAGCAAAAGCTGGTGGTATCACAGCGAAATCCCCGGGAGTCCCATGTGGGAACTCCGACCACCCGCTTTACCCGGGCAAAAAGCACCATTAAAGTCTTAGTTAACCTCACCCGCATTTATCATCAGCAGTCCCACAATCCATAATATCCTTTTCTGATCGGGTTACAAACAGCCCCTCTTTTTCTCCTGATATGTACCGCACGCCTGGCATTAATTCATGTGTCCTTTACGTGAATGCAAATCTTAACCCAAAAAAATAAACTCCTCGTGCCATTGCCCCTAGTAAAGCGGTAAAGCTTACAATAGGTTTTAGGTTAGAACTATCGACAACATCGCCTACAGTAACCTACTAGCCTATGTGCATATCTACTCCCTTCTTAGTCAACTCAATAAAGCACTCCCCCCCCCCAAACAACTTTTATAAAATAGAAATACCTAAAGATCCAAATCTGGTTTCCACCTTCTATCTTTTTTGTTTCTTCTCGACAAGGGCACCGCCATCGGTAATCATGATAAGTCAATCTTGCGAGAATTAGACATACAAAATCACCAATATCCCTGTAAGCATGACTGATACAGCTAACCACCAGAAAATATAATAGAAGACACACAAATTGGCAAGTTGTCGTCCCCATGCAGCGAACCGTCACAAAAGAGAGAAAAAAGGTACATCCCAAAAAGACAGTCACGCATAGATGCATCCAACATAAAATAACGAAAAAAAAGATCATATGCACTATAAGATGCTATCATTGCCAAACCAGCGTTAGACAACAGCAAATCTAAGAGCCAGCAAATTAATTTGGCAAAGCCTAAAAATGTGGAATTGCTGTACTTCAAAATGTACGGTGGAAATTGATCTTGTCCTGGAAAGCATTAAGGCATTGGCCTGGCATATAACTCATTCATGCTTGGCACGCTAATGATACAAAGGCATGCACGTAATGACCAAACCCCAGCACCTTCAAAGTAAGATGGAAACAAAGGTGCCGCAACAGAATATTCAAGGGAGCAATATAAAGCAGCAACCTGAAGCTTACGCAAAGACCAAGGTGATGTTATAGCAGCCTCGCAAATAAAACGTTAACACGATCAAAGCATGTGAATATATGCCCCTGCATGATATCCAAGTGGGCATTTACGTCGGTCGGTCGCATGTCTGAAGAATCTCAACTTTTTCTTTTTGATTATTAAATAAACCCAGTTTTATCAAAAAGAAAGTTCGAGAAAATCCGCCAGAGCAGAAGACAAAATAAAGAAATAAAAAGACTAATTAAAAATGACAAGAACACATCACTAGAAAAGTGTATTGCACTTTTAAATATAATAATATCGATAATAATAATAATTACCAACCAAGCATATTTTAGTTACTTTTAGCACTGTTACTATTAAACAAATTTAGTTTGATAAGTATGATATGTATAAAGCTGCTATATCATGTCATGTACAAGACTTTAACTCGACAATAAATGGAAATTAACATCAGCAGCTCTCGCTGACAGTATTGCTACTCAAAACAAATATTAGAAGCTCGAGAAGCAACCTCAAATGTATTTTTGCCGCAAGTTTCCCCGACGGCTTAAACAGTAATCTATGCCTGTTGATTAGTGATAGTCGTATGTACTAATATATTCTGATGTGGGTATATTGTGTACGCCCTTGTGTACTATACATTTGTTAGCGCACTTGGACAACAATTTTATATTGTTATTCAAAAATAAGTTATAACAAGTTACAAACCATGAGGGGAAGAAAGAGTCAAAAGCTAGTCAGCTCTTAATTTCCGAAGTACACTTTGCACAACCCACCGCCCATTTTCAGAGCTCATGTTTCATTGGAACTTGAAATTCTTTAAAGAAACAAGATCACACAATTATTACACGTCATTGCTAACTCTCTAAACTTGGTAAGTTTATTTATTCTAAAACAAACAGGTTCAAAGAATGCATAAGAATAATAAAAGAATGCATTTCATTAATTACCAAATGTAATTACTTCTATACTTTCACACCAAAAAGTGACTGAAAAAGATTAAAACGAAAAATAAATCAATGTAATCAGACTTGACCAAAATAAGAAAACAAGAGATGGAGCACCCAGATTTGCCATAAGATAGGAATTGAACGAAGATATCATGCAGGGTGCAGCATAAAATGAGAGATTGAATTCAAATAGACTAACGCAAGCTATTTACCCAGTAAATGCCATACACCATTTGTTACCCTAACAAGAACAGATTTTATCATTTGCACTTAAAATGAGAAGTTCAAGGTAACATCATCATCATTCTTTGTAAAAACAAAAGACATATTTAATTGAATAAGAGTGTGTGCGTTTGAGAGAGAGAGAGAGAGAGAGAGAGAGAGAGAGAATGGCCGCCTATGCACAATAACTAGCTATCTGTGATGTTAATGGCAAGAACAAATTCGGCTTGAGGACTCGGAGGCCAACTAGTTGTCTTAACTGCATTTACTATAGCCTCTATGCATTCCAGTTTGTACGGCACTGATATGCCTCTCTGAACAACCTGCCTAGCATAACTGGCCACCAGTTTAAGGCTAGGGAAGAGGTTTACCTCTACCTCCTCCTAAAAACCCACAAATGTGGGATTTGGGAGCTTTCCCTCCTGGGGTGCTAAGCGGTCCTGCGGTATCTTCAGACACACTCTCTCTTTTCCTTTACACATAACAGGTCAACTAATGATTATTATTGTAATGATATATATATATATATATATATATATATATATACCTCTCTTGTATTTGTTTTTGTTACTAAATCTATAACATTTAGTGACAGTCAGATTAAGGACTTCATCTTGTAAAAATACTAAAAAAAGAAAGATTATCCACTAATTTCCATGCCATCACACAAGTATCATTCTTCATGCCAAACACAAGGGGTAAAGATACCTAATTACTCAGTCTAAGGTCCTTTACCTATTGATCATGTATCCTTCTAAGTTGCAAGATATTTTCAAATGAGCATGCAATTGACTACATACTACTGGGGACTAAAGAACTAAAAAACTTTTCAACTAATAACTGTTAAATCCCGGCCAGAGCCATGTATGATTTAAAATTGGTTGCTGCAAGTAATGAATAAATTCAGCTTCCATTTAAAATTACTTGGAAACCAACAATGAAGAATGATTACTTCCAGTAGTTGCTGGAGAATGTTTTTGAAAAACCCAAGACAGCAAATTGGCTGGTTAGGTTAAGGAAAAAAATAAAAATAAAAAGCAAGAACATAACTTGGGACTTTCTTGATAAGAAAACTTTTGGAAAGTCTGTCACTAGCCACTGTACACAAACCATCAAGTCGCATCAGTTAACCGAAAATTCGAAATTTAGTAATCTTAACTTAAACCAAAGGATTGGACCTTCAAGCCTTATTTTCCTCTCACAATCTAAAAGAAAAGTAGGAGAAATGTTTAAAATAAGAAAAAAAAAATCACAACAAAGCAAAAGATGAGAGAGAATATGCAAGTAAATTAAGCTCATGCAGCATTATTCTGAAAAAGAAAAAGATCCACAACTGTTCAAATGTCCATCACTGCAGAGTTTATGACCCATTTAGTAGTTCTTTCCCTCTCATGTAGAAAACACCGGAGAGAAATATAATGCAAGATCACGCCCAAATAGACAGACAATAAAGACAATAAAGCATTGTAAGAATACTTTCGCAGTAGCAGGCATCAAATTGAGCAACAGTCCACAATTGTAAAAAGAATCGAAATATTCCTAATTTCTAGGGCTTTTGCTATTTGTTTGTACCACCATTGTCTTACCCCAGAACCTTTGATTGTTTTTTCAATAGTTGGCAATGTCCTCAACAAGAAATGGGTTCTAGCAGGAAATGGAGGGTGGGGTGTGAGTAGAACTATACAGGAAATTGCCCGCCAGACTGAGGCCTGAAGCGTTGATAAGGAAGCGGGTTATCATAGGGTATTTCTGTTTCCCAACTACATTGCCCAGGTGCCATGGATGATAATGTGGTAACAAAGAAGAAAATGTAATAAATAAAGGCACGAAAATCAATGGAAGTAACTATTTTAACTACAAAAAAAATAAAAACTTCTCATTCAGGAGAGAGAAGAGAAGGAAGGGATGCTGACCAGAGAGGCTTCTCCCGATAGAGGCACCTGTGCAGAGATTGCGTAGCTGCATTTCAGTCTCGTTCAAGAAAGTGGTCGCTTCATCGAACGGCCTCTCGAGATCGGATTTATACTTCACCAACACATCACAGTAGGTTTTCTTCAAGCAAAAAAATAAAAAATAAAAAATAATAATAATAATAATAGTAATAATAAGACGATCACACGCCAGAGATCAGACAACAAATCCAAGAAGAAAATTCGAAGACTCTAGAGAGAGAGAGGGAGAGAGAGAGAGAGGGAGACCATGAACTCGTCGAGCTCGGGATCGGCTCCAAAGCATGTGGAAGCGGCGTCTCGCCTGCACAGGTCATTTCCTCGTCGGATTTCATCCAAAAAACCAGCTATCTCCGGCGGCGCACCGACCTTTCCAGAAGAAAATTATGAAAAAAAAAAAAGGAAGAGAAGAAGATTTTATTTACGTACACAATACATAAAATAGAGGCTTTCCACGGATCAGTCAAAACAAAACCATCTTCCATCTTTCGTTGAAGGAATTTAAATAAAAAAAAAAAAAGAGAGAGAGCCGCTTTAGTAGCCTTAGCCTTCACTCTTGAAAATCAGCACAAAAATATAAAGAAAGATTAAAAAAGGACGAAAGGTAAAAGCGACCGAAACCGACTCCAAGAAAACAGCAGCCAATGATCAATAATGACTGAGACACTACTACTTCTCCATGAGCTTTGCTGAAAGCAGCATGAATTTCTTTCTCTCTTTTTTTTTTCCGTTCTTTTTCTAATTAAAATAATTCCTATTTTTTTCAGGTCGAAAACCTTTTGCTTCAACTTGTTTGGCTATTTGCACAAGAGGAGCGAAATTGCTAAAGAAGAAGACGGCGGAGGAGGAGGAAGAGAAGAGAGGCTTTTCGAGCGCTCCATCACCTTCTGGCAATCAATATAAGCGTCGAGCAAGCGAGGATAACAAGGATGAGAAGCAATTTTAGATTTAATCAAAGACGACGCGTCGTCGCCTTCCTGCTGAATTTCGGGAGTGATCGAGGCTGCTTCTGCCTCCGAGATCAGCTCGACGTCGGATCCGAAAATCGGTATCCGATCACGGAACGCATCGGAAGAAAGGAACGCGGTCTGATAGTCCGGCGTCAGAATCAGGCTCTGCGGTGACATCAACGGCTTGTCCGAGTAATCGGCCGCCGCCGCTGCCGCCGCCGCCGCCGCCGTCGAGTGCAGACTGTACAGTCCATCCATAAATGGCTGCCGAATGATTTGAGCAAGCAAGTTACAGAAACACGGGAGACTCCTTCCCTTTTACTATCGAAAAGAGGAGTATCATGTAAATATAATTAACTTCTTTTTTGCTCTTTTCTTTTGTTTTTTTGTTTTGTTTTTTTTTTTTTTGGCTTCTCCGCTTTTCTTCGGTTTGCTTTACGGCGTCGTCTAAATACTCTGAGTTTCGAACTGGGAGTTTTGGGATCTGCTTGCTTGCCGGAGGAATTGGGTTATGCAGATAGAAAGAAGAGGCTCTGAACGTTTTTAGGCGTTGCGGTTTAGAACTGGCGACTCTGTACGCCCCTTTTTTGAACCCAAAAAAAAAAAAAAAAAAGTTATTATTATTCATGTCGCGTACTCTTTTATTTTATTATATTATTTTTGTTGTTAATTGTTCATGCAGAAAATCTACGCAGCACTTTATTTTTTATTTTGCAAATATGGACAGTGCCTTTTATTTTCTTCAAAATTGTGACTCTTTACGCTCCTTGTTAAAAGAGCTTGTCTTCCACAGTGATTTCGTTTGTTTATTTATTTATTTATTGATGAAGTGAATTTCAATAATGAAAAGTTTGTGTTTTTTTTTTATAATTTTTGAAAGAGTAATGTAATTTTTTTTATGATAAATTAAAAATCTCTTTTTTTTTCGTCAAAATCACTATAAAAGCTATTTAAGACCGTAAATCTCCCAATTTTATTACATCTATATTGGTGATTCGCGTAACACACAGCCCATTATAGAATTTTGGTAACCCAATGTGTAAAATCGATAACTTGCAACCAATTCTTTAATTTTGGTGAGCAAAAATATAAAATCGATTAATTTTGGTGGTCAATATTTGAAATTGACAACCTTGTAACTCACGGTTATTTTGACAACCTAATGTATTAAATGCAAACCCGAAAACCAATTTTCTAGTAGTTGTAATCCAAGATATAAAATCGGTAACCCCTAAATTATTTTCCAATTCCGGTAACTTAAAGGCCACATTTTTTTGTAACTTATCCAAAAAATTTTTGGGGTCATTATCATTGGTCACGACGAATGCCTGTAGATTACGCAATGTGATTATTTTGGTATGAACATTCGCCAGATCTAAGTTTGGGAGTGAGCCCTAGGGGGGGGGGGGCTCGGGCAACGACCTAAATTAAGAAATCGAATCTCTTCTCGCGCCAAAGAAATGGGAACTGAATTTCACCTTGTTTTGATATTAAATTATGTGGTTAAGTGCCCCCTGAACAAGCAAGATTTGGGATCCCATCAAGGGGTGCAACGAAGAATTACAAGAACTGGAGCAAATGACTTAACGATCCTTAACCTTTTTCTCTTGGAAGAAAATTTGCTCCAATTTTCTCACTGGAAATCATCCACACTAAGTGATAATAATCCTATATATATATATATGTGAATGAAATGTGATTTGTGTCAATGTTTTTTGAGCTATGGAAGAAGAAATATTAATCCAATTAAAACAAAATTGATTCCTAATGAAAATAGAAAATCTGTTCTGATTAGTCAAATGCTTAAAACGGTAGAATCACGGAGGATGAAGGCGGGCGGAGCGTAGGGGAGAAGGAGGCATAAATGGCAAACGACGCCGTATTTTGTAAGATTATTATTATTATTATTATTATTATTAAATACCGACTTTGCCTTAACTTGAGTGAGTATAGATTTGCTTTCTCAGCTCATATTATACATCGAATAAAAGAAAGAAAATTTGTGCTTCGCAGCAGCTTTTTCTGCGAGGTCGTATTAACGTCTAAATTATTAAATTAATCCACCGGAGCATTAAGAAGGGTTAAGGGACCAAAATAGTTTTGAACTTTGTAATTCCAAAATAAATGCCTAAATTAATCATTGCCGTGTCTCCTTAGCTGTAAAATAAGAAAAAATAAATTACTTAACATATCACTTCCAACAAAAATCAATATCCTTTTGTTCATAAAACGAGAAAGAAAAAAAAATATCTTACAATTTCATTATAAAAAATTATACTAATTAAACTGCACTATGAATTCATTTATTCGACTAAATTTATAAAAAATAATAATAAAAAAAATTTTAAATACTCGGCTGCTAAACAATAGCAAAAATTATTAGTTTACGACATCCAGGGCCATTAAAAGCGGAACATTCATGCCCATATTCACTATAATAGAATCCGTAATTCCATATTCTAGTATTTGACGTAAACGATATATATATATATATCCGTATTTGAACATTCATGCATTATCGGGAGTCTCGCATGACCACCTCAATGAGAATCTGATGGAAATAGTAACGTGAGATTATCACTTTTTAGCAATTATAAGGATATTTTTATCCTTACTTTACACAATTAATTAATAAGAAAAATATGAATATTTATCTTATTTTAATATTTATTTTAAATAATTTAATTATATGTTGCTACTACCATGTTCCACGTATATCAAAAATATATATTTTTGGCCAACTGTTATTTATATATATTTTTTATTTTATTAATTTATATAATTACACAAAAAAAATTTTAAGCAATATCCTACTTATTATATATAGTTATATGTACACATATATGCATTTATCTCTATTATTGATTATGCGTATTTTATGTTAAAAGTTAGACATTATACTCTTTAGATCTAGTTTAAAAAAAAAGTTTTGATTAAAAAATTTTCTTTTAGAAAGCAGTTTTTTCAACTTTTTTTGTAATTTTTTAAGCAAATATTACAATTAATATGTGGAAAAAAAAGCAGAATATATATATATATATATATATAAATTAATGGCGTTATGGTCATTTTGTGTAAGTTCACTAATTCGGATATAAATCAGTGGGGGGGGGCAGGAAATGAGGTGTCCATCGGATTTAGTACAGTGTAAAAGCACTGTGATAATTATGTTGGAACATTTTGTGATAAATGAACTAGTCCTCTTGATTTTGTTCTGGAAAGATGAACCACTACTTGCCAAAAGTTAGCCAAAATGGGTAAGGTTCGGACACTTTTTAGCTCGCTTTTATCAGTTTTACTAACTAAACTTGATTACACACAACAGCTGGAATTAATTTATTACCGACAAAGATTCTTTACGCAAATCATTAAACTACTTCGAAATCGAGAATGCTTTTCATTATATAATGACCCTCGGGACATCATCGAGAGGTAATTAATTGTTGTAAACGTACAAGAAAAGTTACATTAATGTAGTTAAGTCGAGGTATTTTAAGCTTAAGGTTATCCGTATTATTTGGATGATTCCCTTTTTTATTATTATTATTATTTTATTTTGTCTTTCTATGCACAAGGATGATATATATATATATATATATAACAAAAACAAAGTATTTAATATATATCAAATTAACTAAGTTCATGTAATAAGATTTTAAATTTATAATTATCATTTTTCTAGTTCATGCCAATTTAAAGTTAACCTTAAGTAACTATCAAAATCAGTTTTTAATTTACGTAAACATCTTAGTTTTGAGATTTGTCTTGAACATACACTTTCGTCTTTGCGTTTTTATCTCTGTGATACTTTATTCTTTACACATTTAAAACATATCAAATTTAAGATTTAGTATCAAATATAAATTATCCAACACGAAAATTCAATAATAATTTAATATATTTTTATATATTAGACTTGAGTTGAAATCTTTTTACTATATATTTTTCTTAAAAAATAATCAAATATAAGTTAAGATATATTGTTGAATTATATATTTGATATATTGCGAAACATTTTATTTAAAATTATTAATATTTAAGTTTTTTTTTTTTTTGGGAAAGATTTTGATTCAAAATATTAAAAGACAATATATGAAATTTTAAAAAATAATAATATATAACAGCTCTAAAATAATTTTTAACATTGAAAATAAAAATTACCAGATATATTCCATCTCTAATTGTCCAGAGGCACACGGGGCACCCACAGCTCCGAAAGCACTTCAACACGTCTTGAGGCTGCCTGTCATGCGTTCGAACGACTTGAGATCTCATCGATGAGACGAAAAACATAGACAGCTTTTGCGATTTATCGGCGTACACTTGCATATCATAGCATTAGTAGCTCTACTCGAATACCTCGACAATAATGCAGGAATAAAATCTCACTATACAATGACGAACTTCCATATAGATTCAATAATAGTATTCGGATAATTAAGTCAATAAAAATAATAATAATAATAATAAACAACGAAATAATTTATATAGAGTAAATAAAGAGAAAATTTTCTTACTTTTATTACGTCAACATGAGGTGTTATTGTACTTTAAACGACACGAAACGTGTGTGGTGATATGGTGGGAACAACAGCCCATGATTAGTTCAGATTTTCATTGTTTGGAGCTTTTTCTTTTTTCTTTTTTTTGTTGGTTGAATAACATCAACACCCTTCGTTTTCGCGAACAAAATTTCAAATTAAAATGTTCAAACACCGCGAGCATTATGGGCTCATTGCCCAGTCCTTAATTTAATTTTTAAAATTAAAAATTAAAAATTAGTTAAAATGAACTAATAAAAAAATAGACTCATTAATTAATTAATCCAGTGACCATTTAGCAACAAAAAATTAACGAAAAAAAATTGTTGGACATAGAAATAATAAACATGATTTGACACAATTTAAAAAAAAAAATTTATACTTTTCTCTTTATTCATTAAGTCAGTATATATATATATATATATTATTTTTTTTTTTCATTAATTTGGAGATCATGACTGTGATAAGGTGCGCCAAAGCCCTGCAAATTTACTTTGTCAACCAACCTTCCAAAACCCGGGATCCAAGGGTCCAAACAACGTCAGCCTAATAGACGTGCACCCACGGCCGTCGATCTTGGCGTGGGAGCCACTTTGATAGTATAGTATTATTCTCAGAGAGGAGGACGAGATCCGGTTGGTGAACATTGTCACATGCGGAACTGTATGTTTCCTTTGGAGGGGATGCCAAAATTAGAAACTGAACTCTTTGTAATCTTATCTTAGTTGGAAAGAGTATGTTACCTTGTCATTTGTCATTTTTGTAACAAAATTTCAAAGACCCCAACAAGTCTTATATATATATATATATATATATATATATATATATTTATTTATATATTTATTTATTTATTTATTAAGATCAGTTATCGGAAGCCGTTCTTGTCTTGAGAAATGGTTTGGTATGAACACGCGTACATGATCAAGTCACATAATATTAACAATTGATCCAACTGTTGAAGTTAGTCATACAACTTCTTTGCAATATTATTATAATTATAATTATTTAATATATATTTATTATTTATAAATATAATTATTGGCACCAAATCTGACTTTTGGGATATGTATCTAGTTCATTTGTGCTTATTGTTCTAAATTATACTTTTCCACTTTGTATTATTATTATTATTTTGAGAAGTCAGTGCTGTAAATTGCCAAAACACAGTTTCTCTCTCTGTTGCACAAATCATTTGCCACAAATCAACAGCACAACTTATTTATTTTGCCATTTACATTAGCACTGGTTATAAGCCTGTTTCAAATAATTGACTAAATTGCCTGCGAAACGCAAGAGTGATATTGACAATATATATTTGTTAGGCTCAAATGTCCTTCATCAGTTAAAAGAAAGAAAAAAAAAACTTAAATTATTTATTGAGATATAATTTTATGTTATTAGACATTTTTATAATCATATTTATTATCAAGGAGCTATACTAGAGTTTAAAGAGATTGCTAATAAATTTAACCAACAATCTCTTTTTTAAGTATTACGTAAAAGATTTAAATTTGTAATTTTATTTTAATATTAATTATTAAAATTAAAAATACATTATTACATTTAAAAATTAAATTATTAATTAAGATATAACTTTATTTTATCATACTTCTTCGATGCTCATACCCAATTTTAAAAGACTATACTTATTATAAATGTCGCGTAGAACTATTAATTTTAGGGTTTAAAAGGAATGCAAACAAATTTAGTCGGAAATTCAAATTTTCTCTTCACTTTCACTCCCCTCTCTCTTTTTTTTTTTTTTTTTTTGTTTCCTTTCCTTCCATGTTCTTTTTTTCTACCTTTTTTTTTTGTTTTTCCATATCCAAACAACAATCATATTCTTTCCACAGCCTTTTCTTTTTCTTGGCTTGTCACCCAATTCGAACAAAATAAAGGTGTTACAAAGGGGAAGGGAACACGGACAAATTTAGTCGGAAAAATCAAATTTTCTCTTCACTTTCACTCCCCATTTTTTTTTTTTTCCCTCCGTGTTCTCTTTCTACCTATTTTTACCATATCCAAACAACACTTGTATTCTTTCCACGGCCTGTTCTTTTCCTTAGCTAGTCACCCAAATCAAACAAAACAAAGGTGTTCGTAAGGGAAAATTGTAACCCAAAAAGAGACTTTTACCATTCACCAGTTCAGAAGGCCGAATGGCTTATGGGCGGATTGGATTCTTTTTAGATGGGTAGCTTGTGCGTCTCTTTCTTACACGCAACGGAGGCGCTTATCTGGTATTTGTCAACTGACAGATTGATTGATTGATTGACCTATCAATTTTTTTGGGGGGTCCTTTTTTTCGTGGACGAATAATTGACAAGCAAAGTAGAACGTGCCTCCTTGGCTTCTTGCAGATAGATAGCACAACCTATAGCAAACAATAGTCACCAATTTCAGCGGCATTGTTCGCCCCTGAGTTTTGACAAGCACCGTCCGACTGTTTCTCTGAAAAAAAACAAAAAAAACAATAAGTATAAAAAAAATATCTATTACATATAAAATGTTTTATACTATATTATTATTTTACATATAATATAAAATATCTCGTATATCTATTAAAATTAATTATTTTCATATTTAGGCAATCAATTTAAAAATAATAAAAAAAAGACTCCATTTTCCTCAAGTGCAACAAGCAAATGGATTGGTCGGGTCCTGAAGAATTTGTTCTTACAATGAAGATATCTTTCATTAACTTAACTCGTCGTTCAGGACTAACGTTGTCTGAACGAGTCTCTGTACCCCACTCCTTTCTCCGGATTAATGCATTCCTATCTTTTACCTCCTTAACATGTGCCAAATAATTAGAGAAAATATTATGCAGACGAAGGATTTTTGACAGAGAACATAAGAAAATTTGTAAAAGATATTTTATTCCATTATTATAATTATTAATTATATATTTATAATTATTTGATATAAAATCAAAATTAATACTAAAAATTATAAATATCTTATTAACAATTGCAATCGTTCACTTTATCTGCGACTGTTTTGTGATAAAAGAGCCCCGAGTCCGTTTTCAGCGAGCCTGCTCACTAGTTTGAAGTACATACTAAATGCACAATTTGTATATTTTAATTACTTTATATATGACACAGTTTTAAACTTTTTTTTTTTTTTTTTTTTTTACAGATTTACAGGACACGAAGTATCCCTAGCGACAGACCATAGAATTATTTGACTTTTGAGGGTTGTGGGATTTCAGGATTTTATTACTTCTACATATTGGCTATGCCTAGCCAGCCACCTATGCTATGACATTGTATTGGTTATACAGTAGCAATGTAATAAAGACACGACTCCTATATGGTAGGCTAATGTAAACGTAATAGTAATTGAAATCAAAATAAGGTTGAAACTGTCAAATCATAACCCTCTCGGTATAGCTTTTGAGTTTCCTTGGAGCCACAGCTTCTGTTTATTTACTTTGCAGCCCTTTTTCTTTCCTTTTTCTGATTGGACATGTTACAGCCTTGCGACTTCGGCCGATGGAGTTTATAACCGAATCTCAGCCCTTACTGCTGGACAAGAAGATACAATCTGGGTTTGGTTGCCATTGATGAATTGGGCAGGCAAGAAATGGAGAATTGGTGGGGCTTTGCGTGTAATTGGATGAAAAACAGGCATTATGTGTACTGGACTAGTGGGTTGTTTTTGGGTTATCTTTTGGTTCTCCTTCTGTGTACGGGGGGACACTTTGGGCGGTGGCAAATGCGAGAGTTCGGTTGTTAAATAATGAAAAGTAAATTGAGGTGGTGTCCGTCGAGCCAGTCTGGAGAACGTGGCATGCATTGGGTTTTCCAGGATTTTGACCTCTTAATTTTTTTAAATAAAAACATACAAGTGTGATTAGTATCTTATAATCTTATTGAAGATAATTATATCAAATTTATATTGTAAAATGAGTTAGATCATTTTACTTTCAAAATTATATAAAATCAAAAATATATATTTAATATCATCAAATATCATAATAAGAATTTTAACTCATAATTATATGCTAAGAATAAAATATTTTAATTACTAAACTACAATCAACGGTGCTCTTAGTCTTCTGTGTAGAGTTCAGCCTTTGACTGATATATATATATATGTCGCAATGCATAAGATCAACAATTGGATCTCAAAAAGAGTACAACGTATCTTGTATAAAATTCATGCTTCAACAATAAAACAGCAACTAGATAAACAAACCTTTTACTGAACACACTATAGATAATTAGTAAAAAAAAAAAAAATCACAAATTAAAAAAGCGATATTTCACAATACTGTTGTTTATTAATAAAGAAAATATATATTCATCGTGTATAGTTAATCCAACAAAAAGTGCATCAAACAAGTATTTTCCCAAGAATAAGGTTTAGCCTATGGTGACAAGACCAAAAAAGTGGGTTTGCCGTATCGTTGTAAAGATTAACAGTCTCTTTTAAGCTTCCATTTCTAGAATCGACTTGTTTCGCCTAGTGATTTTTTTTTTGTTTTTTTTGGTTGACACTCCAGTGATATTTCGTATTAAGAACCCTTTCTGAACAAGTACTATAAGAATCCTCTTTTGCATCGTATACTTTAGAATTGTAGTATTCCTCAAGTTATGTTATAACAAATATAATTTTACATGTACATGGTATTTCGCTGGATATATGCGATGCTTTATGTACCTAATGTGCTGGTACCAAGCATGAGAATTTTGGATCGGCAATATTATCTGAAGGATACACTGTAAGGCACCTCATTTCTCTCTGTTTTTTTAGTTTTTTTTTTTTTGAAAGGATTATACGTCGGTTTGTATGCTTCATATTAAAAGTCTTCAACTCAATTTGGTTACGTACAGCCATATTCATGTTAGAGAATTCATAAAAATCTACCTCCATCACTCCATGGATTGGTCTGAGAAAGAGAACCTAATATTTCCAGCACTTTTTCTCCGCAGCATATTCGTAAAGTTGGAGGGTGTAAGATTCAGAAATCACATTTCTCAACTGTTCATCTTCTAAGCTCCCCGTCGGTCGAGGGTACGCACGTGTGTTTTGCTCAAGTGTACCTTTCTCGGAGTTCTGTAGTCATAGCCAGGGTTTCCCCTGAAACAAGGTGTTTGTGGTCCATATTTTAGACAATGGCTTTAATGTGACGATCGTGTAACGAATACTTAAAACACTTAAAAGTTGTCTTTGTGTGCGCGCGCGCCTCCACACCCATTGTGGTCCTGACTCCGGATTCGGGCTTTTCCTAACCATCAAAAACATGTCTTTCCCTTTGTTCCCCAAGGAAAAAGAAAACAACACGTCAACTTCTTGATAGTCACCAGTCACAAAATTGGCCTCTCTACTACAGGGGGTTTCACAAGAAACCCCGCCAAGCAAGACCCAGAAGTCCATTTCCAAAATTAAGCGGAGAGAAAATTATACATGGAAAAGGAACTGTTGACACGCGATCCTATGAACATTGAGAGAGCTAAAATCTAAAACATCCTTCCACACGGATTTTGGAAGGAAAAACAAAATCACGTTAGAATCCTAACAAAGTCAAACAAAAAGTCCGAAGCCCCAACCTCAAAATGGCGTACTATTAACAAAAGTAATTGATTATCATCTCGGAAAATTGCAATATCAACATTCGTGGCAACATTTCGTAACTTCATATGGACTTTCTTTCTTGTCTTTTCTTCTTCTTCTTCTTCTTTTTTTCTTAAAAAAGAAAAAAAACTAATTGACCTTTAACTTTGAGCACATATCACGATCAGTCTAAAGCCACGTCTAAGAGGAAGAAAAAAAAAAGGGGGAGGGGGGGATTTATATAACAATCCTGAACGAGTACATCTTATCAAGATAAAAGATATATTGACTCCACAAAAATGTTTGTGCTTCTGCAAAATAGGGTCAATAATTTTGGTTTGTTATGCTGTAATTGGCTCGTTGGGCCAACGAAAGATAATTAAATTCAGACAACCTGCATATAATCATTGCCTTTTAGGTGGAAATAATAAAGAATTGCAGACAAAACCATTTGCTTGATGGAGGTCAAGACAATCATCAGGTGGGACTTCAGACTTTCAGGAATGTGTCTGATCCAAATAAACGACTTTAACAAAGCAATGATCTCGTGCACGTTCAATTGGCATTTGCATTTTACCAAAGATTATCAAAAGGGTAGGTGGTTGGTTTTAAGGCAGTAATCAAATGGATGACAATGGGTTGATTTGACCACGAAGCAGTGCGGCTGATAGGATACTATTTGACGTGCAGCTGAAAGCCCAAAATACACTGCACTTTGAAAGGAAGGGGTGCCATCCGGTCAAAAGGAACAAAATATTCTCCCAGCTCATTTTAGAAGAAAGTAATATTATTGTATAGCATCTTGGGGACACAAAATTGGAAGTGCAATTAACTTGGAGGTTGTTGCCAGACTAAGATGTTTAATTAATTAATCATGGAGGTGAACAAGAACTTTTCCTTTTTCTTAATCAATGATGCAATTAAATAATCTGCAAGTAGTGTCATCATGTACTTCAATTGAGGGCCTGATCTCAGTGGAAAAAAATTAAAAAGAAAAAAAAAAAGAAAAGTCAAAAAGTGTTTTCGTGATTTGTACGTGGAATTGCTTGCCTCAGTACAATTTGCACACTTTTCTTTTTCTTTTTCTTTTTGTTTATCTTTTTTTTAAACCAAGAGTTCTAATAAGGGTGTTTCAACAAATTGTGCTAGAAACATATTATAATATAATTTGCACATTGAAACATGTAAAATAGCCCCGTGACCTTGTACTTGGCCATGAAACAGATGAGCCTCTTGCTATAGAGTTGTTTTTGTTTTTGTTTTTTGTTTTTTTTAAATTACTTAACTTTAACTGAAATTTAAATTTAAAATTCTCAGTTCCAAAAACAACTCAAATGGCAATAAGTTAGAGCTCAATAATTTCCTCTTGGTGACATGTGCGTCAACCAAGACAAGAAAGCCCTTAAGACTAAAAGTTGGGCCAAGAACTGAGGTCCAGTCTCTTGCTTTCCCATGACCTGGGGCCTCTCCACAGCGCAGCCACGTTGCTTTTCTTGATGGCCTTTATTCATTGAGTGGGCTTAGCACGCACTTGAGGGCAGGCCACAGTTTTGCATGGAGACAGTCTCGTAGTTTCTGCACTGGGCAGCCCACGATTCGCTTAGAATTTCAGGCCCACTTTTCATTTCTTTTCTCTGTACTTACCTTTGATTGGGTTACTCAACATCAATTTGTTGCAATTAAATTCTTGAACTTTAATTACCATTTCCATCAACAAGGATCTCCAACAAGTGAAATTTGTTTCAACTTTCAAATATGTCCCTCGAGACAAATTAACATTATGGTAATGTATTTTTTTTTTTTTTTAAAAACAGAAAACTTTATCTCATAAATTCACATTATGTTAAAAATTTATTCTTTCTTTCTTTGTTATAAAAAAAAAAAAAGGAAAATCTATTCTTCTTTCTTTACCACTGTAGTATCCATTTAATTATTAAACACTCACGCCTAGTTTATTTCAAGTTTTTTATTTAGCCTGTCTTGGAACTCCTTTATTATATCTTGTGATGATAGAATGTAATAAAATATAATGGGATGCAATTGGATAAATTGTTTAAAAAAAAAAAAATCAACACTCATATGATTATAATCTATTATGTTCGATAGGTTCTACCAAGCATATCTTCATAATAATGGCTATAAATTATTCTCCAAAGTAACGCGTTGAAAAAGGGCAGCTGTATAGAACCATTCAACAAGATGGTGTCTTTTCGACACTCCGTTTCTTGTTAAGAATGGGAACACAGTGGATATTCCTTTAAGATTCTATAAAAGAAATAGTGTTGGAGATCTTTAGCTTCAATAAATCATGGTGGCTTTGGCACAGGACTTGGCTGGACATTCCAAAGTGGTATATCAGAGGTTAATTAATATATACATCCTTTCTTAGTTGCACCTCTTAACATAATCTATTGGGTTGAATAATTTATTAACACGATATCACGACATGTATCTAATCACATGGTAAATGGCGAGTTTCCATACAATGTAAAGAGATTTTTGCGTACCATTCTTGGCTTCTCAAATTTCTTGATTAAATGAAGCGGCTAGTGCCACGCTTGCCACAATATTGTGCAGCATGGCCACAGCTGAGATGGCTTGGCAACTACACAAAGGCAAGAAGCCTCCAACAATCCGGAGGATTTAAGAAGGAAAGAGCAGTAGACGAGAATGGGTCAAGGGGATAACGATGCATTACAAAAGCAAGGAGCCTCCAACACGATCAAAAGTAATGCACCCAGTAAAAGCAGTCTTGGTGGGTGTTTGTCGTTTTCTTGGCTGTGCTGACATTAGTATCCTTTTCTAATTTTTCTACTTCCGAGAGATCTTGTTAATTATAAGTGATCTAGATATTAGCTCGGAATTTCTTGTTGACCTTGTCGTTTTCTACAAGCATGTAAACGTAATCCGGTAACAGAGAGTTGTCCACTTTTACAAGCTGTCAAAAACAGTTTTAACTAGTGACAATAGACTTTATAGTATAAATAATTTTTAATTGTTATGTTTATTCACTTTTATTTGAGTATAGTATGGTTTTATATTTTATATAATTAATTTAATATATTTGTTATTTATTAAATTTGACTTGAATTATTTTTTTTCCGTAATATTTATTATTAAGTAAACTTGACTCACCGAAAAGAGAATTCAGTTGAAAAACCTCTATGATATAAGCATGAGAGACAATTAAGTAAAGAGTTACATAAGATAAGCCTCTCATGGTGGACGGTACCAAGTTATTGGGAACTTTACCTAAACGATAGCAACTTCTTAGTGCTGAAACTGTGAAGGAAAGATAAGGATTATTTAGGACAATAATAAAGTCAATGTTCTGTCCACTCTCACCTACAGGTCACAACTTCTCATTCGCCACTATTTAAGCGCTCTGGGAGTAGACTTAACTTCCCCCACTAGCTTTTATTAAGAACCCAATTGGCTATCATTTGCCAACCCTTCCCTGTCAGTTTCCTAGAATCTGATAGGCAAATGGAAGTCTTTTCTTAAAGAATCCAATCATGGGTCCTAAAAAGCATGTCGGGGGGTTGGAGTGAAAGAGGGATACCTCTTCACCCTCCTCCAAAATTCAACAGTTTTGCTTGGGCTTGGCCATGGGCGGTACGGCTGCAAGCAAAAAGGATAGTGTTTTGGCTAATGCTCGGCAAAACCGGCAAGTCACAGAGCGGCAATGGGCTGGATCGTGAGTCTTTCTTGGCTCTTGTAGTTTTACTTTCTTTCTGGTGTTGAATGTAGTTTTCTTTTATGGGAATTCAATAAAATTATGTGTGTTCTAAGCAGAACTTCAGCCTGATATTACCCTGAATGTTCTTGTTTGCTGTTGGATAAACTGCTGAATGTTCTTGGGAATTCAACTTGTTGCCATTTTATAGTCCCTTTGATTTACAGATTGCCTCAGTTGTACATTGGAAGGCTTATTGCATCAGATCTCTGCCACCCAACAGATTCCTGATCCATAGCAATCGATCCCGTAATTCTCTTCCTCTCATATAAAAGTGAGTTCGAACGGTGCAAATCTGATTTAGAAGTTGAACTCTTTAACATTGGTGATTTGGTTGGTCCTCCCATCCCTCCATCTGCATGTGAAATAAGAGTAACTGTATCCACCGTTTACAGCAGGATCCTTTCACATAAATTTTTGGTTTAGCTTCAAACTTTCTTTGTAAATGTGTGAACTTTTTTCACACTTTTCCCTTGTATCGATACCAGACATGAGAAGAGAACTGAATCTTCGTTGTGATTACATCCCTACAGGCAGCCCCGAGGAACTGAAAATTTTAGCCATCAAGATGAACTAGCAGATGATTGGGTATGTACACCAAATATGTACAAATCTAACACATTTCCAACTTTTAAGAAAGCAATCAACTCAACTGATTTCCCACCAAAGAACAAGATTCTTATACATGATTTCGTTTTTCCTTTATACAGATGAATACAGGCATTCGACAGCCATGAACACCAATTTGACAATGTAAATCACTGCAACTCACGTGTAAATTGCAGCAGAAGTATAGAATGGTTGTCATCGAGGACCGGAAAGTTCCATTGTTTCCACAACATGAGAAGATTCGTCTATAAAATCAGAATAACTTTGACCCTTGTAATCATCATATGAGTTGAATCTTGGGGTTTCAACCCCCTGTGAGGCCTCCCATTTCTTGGCTGAGCCCTCACCTTCTAACATCTTCAGTATTTTGGACATCTTTGGGCGGTAAGCAGGATTAAACTGCGTACATAAAAGAGCAACCTGAACCATTTCTTCCAATTTTATCCTGTCATAATTTCCCTTCAGATCCTTATCCACCATTAGACCAAGCTTTGCATCCTGATGGAGCTTTTTCACCTGTAAAAAGGAATTGGATTTCTGCACCGTAAAAATCCCAAATCTACTTGCATCGGAATATTGAATATATTTTCAAAACCACTCTAATCATTTGTGTGATAGACCATAATGGAACACGAGATAAAGTGAGGGAATGAATTTTCTTTAAAATTTTCTGCAAACAATTCATTCCATTAAATTCCCCTATCTTCCATTACAGTCTACCTAATCCAGAGTACATATCCTGAGTGCATGCAGTGAGAAAAAAGATTGCAGGTTAAAGAGAGAGCACCCAATCAAGCAAGACACCCTTCTGCTTTGCTGCTCTTCCAAAATCCATGGCTCTCTGACCCGTGATAAGCTCAAGGAGCAAGATCCCATAGCCAAACACATCAGTCTTCTCGGATGATTGACCCGTCAACAAGTATTCTGGAGCAATGTGACCAACAGTGCCACGCACAGCAGTGGTCATATGAGAATCTCTGTGATCCAAGAGCTTTGCCAGCCCAAAATCTCCAACAACTGCCTCAAAGTCTTCATCCAACAAAATGTTGGCTGCTTTGACATCACGGTGGATAATTTTGGGGTCACACTGCTCATGCAGATAAACTAGCCCCCTAGCTGTACCTAAAGCTATCTTTTCCCGCCTTCCCCAATCCAAAGCTGGCTGGCCATGAGTATAATCTGATAAAAGATATATTTAGTTTCTGCACAGGCTAGACAGGAAAACCGTTTTGTTGCAATTATGATGGTAAAGCAGAAGAGAATGCACAGAACTTTGGTTTATTCACCAAACAACACAACGAGACTAAGACAACAATGGCATAAGAAAATCTCAAAATTTTCAAAACAATGAAGTTAGCTGATACAACAAATTAGAATTTGATAGATTTAATCATCTTTAAGGAAAGTCGGAGAAATTATATATAAAAAGTAATGTAAGCTGTAAGACTTTTAGCTGAATTAAGAAAAGATCTTTTCAAATCATGATTTGCCCAGGCCAGACTCAGAATTTATGGAAAGCAAATGTCATCATATGAAGCTACATATCAGACAGTCGCTTGCTTCAATGGTGCATGTTTCCTATTCTTGGTGGTTCTGACAAGCAGTTTTTCAAAACATATGTGTAGTCAGCAGTTTGGTATAAAAGCAAATTACTGGCAGCTTAAAGCGATTAATTGTGGCTAACTCCCCACCAGGTTCTTGTTGATGGCATAGGCTGCCTTGGTGGTTTGGTGCTGCCAGTTGCAACCTCTGGTAACTCTGGTGAATTTATGGTAATGCCAATGCAATAATCGCTTCTGAAGTCAAAGAATGATGTTACTGTTGGAAGCACTATTGTGAAGGTGATGACATGCAGTGGCTATGATACCCTCTTTCCAGTTACTAGATCCATTATTTACAGACTCTATGGTTATTATTTTGAGAATATGAATACACTAGATTGGCTAGGAATTTAACAGAAACAAAAGAAAAAAAAAAGAAAAAGACTGAATTAAAAGTTTAAACAGACCTTTTAGTCGAGATGCGACACTTCCATTTGACATGTAGGGGTAAACAAGAAGTCTTTCATCCTCAGTCATGCAGAAACCGCAGAGCCTAAGAAGATTTCGATGGACGGCCAATCCTATTGTCTCTACCTCTGTCTGGAATTGGATTTCACCACCAGCTGCATTATAGTCCTTCAGCCTTTTGACTGCCACCAGGGTCCCGTCATTCAAGCATCCCTTATAAACAATCCCAAAACCACCTTTTCCTAGAATGTTTTTTGAACTGAAATGATTAGTTGCTGCCCAGAGCTCCTTGAATTTATAATTTCTCAAATGGCCCAGACACACTTCTGGGTCATATTGCTCTGCCAAGCAATGTGTAATAGTCAGAATCCAGGTGAACTAGATAAAAGAAGATAATCCATAGACATGAACAATCATAAGTATGTGAAAAAAGCAGTTATACTGCTATGTGCAATGAAGCTACAATTTGAGCTTCTGAGTACTAATTTACTTAGTACTTGGGTCAAAATTATAAACCACAACATCAAATACAATGCCTACATCATTGTGTTGCAAGACCTTCTGCTTATCTTTCATCCTCAACAATATTCAGGAAGCAGGGGCACCCCTCAATACGTGATTGTATTTGGTTAGATTTATAGGACTGCATATTGCTTAGCATGACAATATGACTATGGCAACTTACTAATTGCATTGACTAGAAGTGGTACGTGCCTTTGTCTTTTGTACAAATATAGCTTGTGGAGGAAATAAACCAGTGACTGAAACTAAGCATTGACATGAAAAAAAAAAAAAAAGGTTCTGATTGTGCAACTAACCATTGAAATGAAAGAATATTTGCTGATTGCGTCTATATCGCCCCCAAACAAGTAAGCCGACAGAGATTACAAGGACAAAAGCACCACCGAAGCTTGCACCAAAAGCAATTGCCGCTCGGTGGCTATTTGATCCAGAGTCTGATTGGGCTTCAAAACCAAAGAGCATCAACGATTATTCATATCCCAGGAGGAGTAAACAATCTAGCAACTATAAGAATGTGGTTAGCCACCTTTTAGACCATCTGGAGGAAGAGAAAGAGGCTCTAGGAGAACAGCAGAGCAGTTGCTGTCAGCCTTAGCTCTGCATATTAGGGGGTTGCCTGTAACCCTGAAAATGAAAGAAAGAACCCATAGAGTTTCAGTTGGACAGAAAATTAAAACAAGTACATGATACAAGAAATTTAAAAGACAAATAAACAAGAACTCACTTGAAAGTTTTCGCTGATATTTTAGGCAAGGAGCCGCTCAAATTATTAAATGAAAGGTCCCTGCAGGGAAGCATTATATGTAACAGTGAATAAGTATATTCACAAACTAAACAATCAATCATGTACTTCCATAAGAACATCAATGTGATTGTAGCTGAAAAACAGTCCTTGGGTGATACGTACACAAGAGTGAGACCGTTAATGGTGGACAAAGACTCGGGGCAAGGTCCTGTAAGGCTGTTGTTGTTTAGCCGCCTGAATTGGTGCAATGAAGAAAATAAGAGGAATGAGAACTGGAATCATTTAGTACTCTAAGTCAAACAAGGACATTTTAACAAATAAACAAGGTGGTAATTTAAAAACTCACAAATAATTCAGGTTCCCGAGGTCTCCCAGAGAAGTAGGTATTTGACCACTAAAAGAATTGTTGGAGAGATCGAGCGTCCGCAGCTTCTGCAACTTCCCGATGTTCACAGGTATAGGACCCAAAATGGCGTTATTCTGCAGCAACCTATATATTTGGGCAGACAAAAATTGCATTTCAACTATGGTAACAACATAGTAATCATGCATTATATGACCAGAATAGACAAAATAAAAACGTTCACACTGGGGAAACACCAAAGACATCGAAGAAGCAAATCTGCAAAAGGTGTGAAAGTTCATACGGTGAACCCAGTGCCAAGAAAGGAAATACCAAAACATTGTTGGAGATAAAAACTCACACTGATTGCAAGTTACTGAGGTTACCAATTGAAGGAGATAAGGTCCCAGACAAGCTCTGACTGGGAAGTCCCCTGCTTAAAGAAAGATTTCATCAGCGAAGACTATAACCTTATTTGTCACACACACACACACACACGCACACACAGATGTAAAGAAATGGAAGGGAACCTACAGAGCAGAAACAAATCCATCTGGGGAGCATGTAATCATCCTCCAGCTACAAGGATCAACGAAGTTGACATCCCAATTCTCCATAACATTGTAAGGGTCGTGCAAGGCACTTTTTATGGCCATTAAAGCTACAACTGCTCGAATAGCAATAAGCAACACAAGCAGCAAGGGTCAGGGCTGTGAAGTTGATGTTCCCAGCAGACACAACACAGCGAAGAAGGCCCAACAGAAGAATTTAAGGCCACAGTGGTTTTCCTATCGAAGGAGAGACTAAATGAAGCAAATTATAATAAGAAAAGATTTAAAGATAAAAGTCTTTGCTATTGCCAAAAGCAATTGATAGCAGACAAGAAAAAGTTCAATAATTCAAATATGGAACCAACTACCAAATGATGCTTGCTATGCAAAACAGAAAGAATTGCTGAGAGAGAGACGGATAGAGAGAAGTATCAAAATAGAAGATGAATTGACCTTCATAGTTTACGCCACTGGTAGAAAGGGTAGCAGAAGAAAACTCCATTAATGCCAAAATCAAAATCCCCACTTTCCACAGCCTGAAGCACCTACCTACCATATTCTTCTATCCACGTTTCACTAACACTTATACTTTCTTCGTACAATCACTATGTTTTGGTCAAAACCACCATATCGCACGATCCCACAAGCCCTATTCAAATAACATGACAAGAAGAATGCCACTGCTTTGAGACCTCTCGCTTTGAAGAAAGCAGATAACTTTAAAACAACTAACCCACTGGACGCAGAGGAATATGAACTGAGAGAAAAACAGATAAAAAGAAGAGAATTTTCTATAGAAAAAAGCAAAAAATTCGAGCCTGAAATTCTGAGAAATCCTAGAGATCTGAGAGTGCTTGTGTATGATTCTCTCAAGTTATGGCTTGATCCTCACAAATTCCAAGTGGGGTTTTGTCATTTCTGGAGTTTTTTGCCTCACTTTAATTCCCACTACCATTATCTTCTTTAACAGTCAAACAAGCTCAAGAACAAATCAGTGAAAGTTGCACTCATAAAGAACCAAATGCCAGAGTGTTCACAGATGCAGAGGCACATCAGTAACAATTAGACCCGTTCTTTCAATTTTTTTCTTTGAAGAAAAAAAATTATGGGTTTAATTTTCAATAGATAGCTATCTTTTATACATGTTAATTATTGTGAAATTCAGTGAGTTGACCGAAGGGATGTGAAGGATTCATCAGAAGGAACAACGGGATGTCTACTGCCTAAAACAATGGGCGAAAAATAACATAATTTTTAATAAATAACTATATTTTATACGTGCTAATTATTGTGAAATTCAGTGAGTTAGACTGAAAGGATGTGAAGGATTCCTCAGAATGAACAACGGGATGCCAACTGCCTAAAACAATGGGCCAAAAATAACATAAATTTTAAATTTAAAAATTAAAATTTAGTATTTTCCTTGCTCTTTTGGCAGGTCACGTGCTTGGATTGTGTTGTCCGTTGGTCGCTTATGGCTTTTAGTTCACTCGCAATTGGGTAAATATAGTTTAATAGATGGGAAATTTTGAAGGATAAAAATAATAAATTTAAGTAAATATAATTAATTTATATATTATATATGTTATATAAAATATATCACATATTTATTTAAATTCATTATTTTTGAATTTACTCAATTAAATTTATCACATTCTGTTAAAAGTTCTCCAGATTATGGACCTACTTTGCTAAATCACAGATCCTTACATATTGTTTTTATTTCCTTTTTCTTTTACATTGACCAATTTTGCGTCAATTGAGATTAAAATTAACTGTGGTTGATTAGAAAGAAAGCAGTTCCTTATTAATAAATTTTAATTTTGATGATACAGGAATTATTCTTAAAACTAAAAATTTCAAGCATGAATCTCAGGCAAAACTCAAATCTTGATATCATAAGGAAACAGTTCCTCTGCTGCCAATGTAATAAATCTTTGTTGATTGTTTTCCTATTTTATTCTATCAAAATTGTCTATATTTTTATCCATTTAGATTTTACAAAAAGATTAGGCTGGTACCTATAACAAGAAAATTTCTTGTATTAAGAAAAATGGGATTTCAACATTAAACAACTTTTCATGAAAGAGTTGTGCAATTATTTTAAAAAATCAATTTTATAATTAGTCACTACAGTTCGCTAAGCAACCATGAGCTCATAGGCAGTGAGCATTTATGGAATAATATTTGACTTCTGATTTATTTTAAATTTTTGAAGATCGAGGAGAATCTCCAAAATGGTTCCACTGGGGCACATTCATGGAATTGTGCCCTTTTCCTTTATTATTTTAAGGATCTACCAACAATTTTCCACATTTTATTTACCTTACAGAACGCAGGAGTTGTTAACAATTTAATTATTTATATTTAAAATTTCTTCTTTTAATATTTTGAAAAAAATTGAAATTTTAAAAATAAAAAATTAATTTTATTATATAATTTACAATTTAATGAATTTTTAAATAAAATATTTTTTGGCATACTATCATTCCTCTACAAGAAACGTACTCTTATGTTAAAAAAATAAAAAAAAAAATTGCTCAAAAGAGGGAAAAAGAAGTTCATGAGCAGTGAAAAATATTAGTGTCGAATTCATTTCTCTTTATATATGTTATGATTTAGCCATTAACTCACCCTCATCACTTAAAAACAATACTCAATCTATTTGTCAGGCCGAGTACGCAATTAACTAGAAGGTTAATCTCAATTTAGTTTTGATTCTAATTTCTGTTCTCAATCTATCAATCCTAGTTTTACGGTTAAGAGAAATTAATCAAGTTATAGGTAGATGGTTCCGTTCGGGTTCTAGATTTGAACCAATTTTAATTCATGAAGTGAGAGACTGTGATAACGAGGGTGGTTGTGACAACTATACGTAAAGAATCCCTTATCATCGGAAAAATGTTTTCAACTTATCTTATCATATTCTTGCTTATGGACAGCCTCTTCTTTCCAAAAGAAAAAAAAAAAAGACTATAAAGTGTTTTTTTTTATTAAATTCTTTTCACAAAAAAAAAAAAAAAAGAAGAAGAAAAAGAGAAAAACAATGGTGCCCTGATGTGCTATAATTTAGAACGCAAGTCCGAGAGCATTGGGAAAACTGAATATTCTCCAAGCTATCATTATTCATTATTTAAATAGGTATTTAATATTCATTCAGAAGATACTCACAAACTCACTATTTGCGCCCCAAAAAAAAAAAAAAAGAAAAGAAAAGAAAAAAGAAAATCGCCCTACTACAAAGAATTAAATAAAGACAATGCTGGGCGCTCCTCCTAACTCCCAAGTCATATGGGCATCTTGATATCATTCATAGTTCATAGTTGATGGAGATGGTTCCTCGTGCTCTCCGTCCTTTCCTTCTTTTTTTTTTTTTTCTTTTTAAATTTTGTTGTTTAATTGCATATACACGAATTTTTTTATACATACTCTTTCTGGTTGGTCGATGGTATACTTCAATCTGGTGCGATGATATACCCTAGTTAACTGCTCGTCCGGTGCTACATCACAGGCACACTGGGAGCGTCATTTATAGTTCGTAGTTGGTGGAGATGGTTCCTCGTGCTCTCTGTCCCTTCCCTTTCCCTTTTTCTTTCCTATTTAATTGCATATAGATTTACTTTTGTTACTCAGTTACCTACAACAACAACAACAACAACAACCAAAAAAGAGAAAAACCATGGAAGGCCCACCTTAGCTCTTGGGCGTTTCTGTTGACTAGGATAGTTGCTGGGCCAGTTCAACAGAAGGTCCAAGATTCGAGCCTTTGTACTGATTGAGGTCCGAGAGAGGTGACATTAGTATGATAAATTCAATAAGAAGAATCTTAGTTGTTGTTGTGGGAACCCGACTTAGAGATAATACCACAAATTTTACTTGCACAACAAAAAGAAGAAAATCTTTTTACGTCAGGGATAAATAGATTAATAAGAAATTAGCACTTTGTGATTTGACTCAAAACTAAAATTTGGTTAATAATACGATAGAACACTTAATTTTTCGATTAAGTTAATGTTTGGGGCTTTTCTTTAGTTTGTCAGAGACATAATTTTATCACTGATAAACGGAATTAAGAGTTTAACAACTCTATTGACTATGATAATTAATAATTAAACAAAAGGTCATCGAGATAATAGCTGGGTAGACATGCTTAATTAAGTGATTGAAAACCTTCAAACAAATTACTCGTTATTAATTATCTAGTTGCGATCAATAACCTAATAAATATAATAGCTTGTTTGGACCAATTAAAATTTTTAAAATTTAAGCACTTTTTTTTTCCTTTTTCCATTTCTTTGTTTGATTTTAGAATCTTTAAAGTATGAGAATCAATTGAATTCTTACACTTTAAAAAACACATTAATGTTATAAACTTAATAACTTTTATCAAAACAAGTAAGAAATGTACAGAATAATTCAATTCAATTTTTATTTGTAAAAATTTATATCCAATAAACGATTAAAATTAAAATTTAATTATTAATCCAATAATTGATTTTTATTAAGAAAAAATAGTGATACTAAATTAGTAAATTAAGTCATCCGACTCATTCCTAGTTCCAAGTCTGTGACTGTAACTTTACAGAATGAGATAGGATTCAAAACCCGAAAAGAAGTCATAACTTTTGAACGGATCCCGACCCCATTTAAACAATGAACCGTCCTCAACACCAATTTTTTATAATTGATTTTAACTGAAATTTGAAATCGATATTCTTAATTGCAGGGATAATTGAAATATCAATAAGTAATTTTACACACACACTCCAAGGATGCTGTCTACTTTCGCTGGCTTTTGGGCTTTGCGACTCAACTTACCAAATACTAATGCAGTCTTTTTCTCAAGACAGAAGTGCGTGGACTGCCTTTAGAGATCATTCTAAGCTTGTTACATAATGGACTTTCCTCGTTTTTTTCCAACTGGATTTTTGTGTAAGGCTCAATTGCCATTCGTTTACACGGGCCACTGAACAGGCTCGTCTTCTACCAGAGTCAAGTGGACCCAAGGCAATAATAGATATCCAATGGTTTCCAACCATTATGGCTACAGATTGGCGTTTGAATCATTGCTGATTCAGCTGAATCCTCGGTTTTGTTTTAATCCACGCGGCGTGCAAAAAAGGTCTTCGAGCACATCAATGAAGTGGGGGCGGGCGACCGCTTTGAGCTCATCCAAAACCAAAACAATGAAGATTGTCGAAGTTTGGCAACTGTCTGTGTGCTGCCCTTCACATGTGAGAATAAGTGGATATTGCCAATCATTAAGATCGACCTCTGCCTGGCCCAAACCTTTCATTTAGATACTTTTTCGGAAGGAAAATGCCAACTACCTTGAAGTGGGGTTTCTTTCTTTCCTTCCTTTTTTTTTTTTTTTTTCTTTTTTGTTAATACAAAAAACGACGTGAATTCACACAAAATTAACATAATTAAGTTGTACATTGAGAATTTTATTTATATATAACTAACGAGTTTAATTATACTATTTGTGAAGTTACATCATTCTTTCGCCCAAAATCTTCGTGTACGTGATAAAATTCTTTTCAGAATATATAGAATCCTAGTACTTTAATCCTCTCAATCTCTCTCTCTCTCTCTCTGTGGGAATTATCGTTTCTTTTGGCGTTCTTTCTCGCGAGCTTTTGCACTCGTTCATCTAAAGAAATGAACAAGAAGAAAAATCAGAAAGAAGCTTCTAAATTAAGAGCACTCGGTGAGTTCCATAAGCAGGGAGAGAAATTCCCACATGATGTTTTAGACGCTTCGGCACATTAGATGATTAAATTCTGGCCTAAATCCTTCATTCGACATGAATGGGGCACTTCCAGGGATGTTTGTTGAACCACTTTCTTTTAGATAAAATATTGTTCAACCACAACCAACCCACTATAGCTACCCCGTCAAAATGCAATCTAAGTGAGGGGAAAGATATATAATACAAAAAAAAAAAAAAAAAAAAAAGTTTCTCACTTCAGTCAACTTACGTGGACAGCAAACCGTACGCAGTTGATGCACGCATATGTCAGCCGCGCAAATGCCAACTCAAGTAAATCCAATTTGCTTCGAACATAACAACCAGGGGACTCGCTAGCAAAGCTAAATCATTGCAAACTACGGGAAGCCACTGAAGGAGCCATGACATTGAAGTTGTCAGCAAATATACATCCCTAAAACGTGGATGAAGTGCAAAAGTTAATTAGCCAAGGGGTGAAATGGAGGGACACAATCGAGACAATAAATTATTATTTTCTTTAAAATTGTCAGAGTTTCTTCGCTTGTTTTCTTCAATAATTTGTTAACCAAGTGACAATTTACCATCTTAAAGGTATTGCTTTCTTTCATATATTAATTGCTTTTTATTTGGTCAAATAAAAACTTTATAATCTAAAGAAAGTTACATTTATATATTAATTGTTTTTATTTGCTGTACGAATGCTTATCAAAACACAGTAATAATTAGTTGTAGAGGGATCATGGATCGGGCAAAAGTGCAAGAAAACGAAAAATAATTCTTCGTTCGAGTTTTGAACTTTTGAACAACTTCCAACAACCAATTAAGTCATCAACATTAAGATATGCAAAAAACAGATCATCCCCTCGTCCTTTGACATATATTATATAAGCTTTATTTTTAATTCTGTGGATCCTGTTATACCAAACTCTTGAAGTATGTTTCACACCATACAAGAACTTTTCAGCAAATTTATCTGTTCGGAAGATATAATAAAAGAACTTGATTTTACCATCTTACAGATATTGCTTGCTTTCGTATATTGATTGCTTTTATTCGGTCAAAGTAAAAACTGTATAATCTAAATGAAAGTTACTTTCATGTATTAATTGTTTATATTTGCCGTACGAATGCCTAATCAAAACATAGTAATAATTAGTTGTAGAGGGATCACGAATCGGGCAAAAGTGCAAGAAAACGAAAAATGATTCTTCATTTGAGTTTTGAATTGTCGAACAACTTCCAACAACCAATGAGTCATCAACATTAAGATACACAAAAACACAAATCATCCCCTCGTCCTTTGACATATATTATATAAGCTTTATTTTTATTTCTGTTGTTGATTGATCCTGTTGTACCAAACTCTTACCAACCACTGGGAACATGTTTCACACCATATAAAAACTTTTCAGCAAATATATTTTTTCAGAAGGTATAATAAAAGAATTTGATTTTAAAATTTTTATAAATATAAATTTCTGGCCTAGCGAACTAAAAGAAGAGGAATACGCTTGGGCTTAAAAATTGAAGGGTATGTTAAATAAAAGTAATTAACACAATTTTTGGGGGAAAAAGGTAATGTCTAATAATAATTAAACTGAACTAATACTAATTTTGGTTGACTTCAATACGCTATATATCTATTCCATTAATTATTTATAGTCAAAAGGTGTTCACCCCAAGTCGTTTTCTGAATCATCCGGTAGCATTGAACCCAGACTAGGGAGACCATCCACCTGACTTTAAACACAAGTGCTAGAAATTATTGCATTACCCAAACATGTCCGGTGAAAAATCGGATCAAAAAAAACAGTATCACACATGCTCGATGTTACTGCTCAGCACGATTATTCTTTGCATTCATTCCTACGGAAAGCTTAAAAGTCAAAAGGATATGGCTTCGACGGCGACCTTGCAATCTTGGGACATCATGGCCCTGTGCAAATCGCCCAGCCCCACGTTGGCGCAAGTAAAAACAAACCTTTCGGACAACAAAGAATCATCGCTGGCGACAATATTTTTGACGGTGCTCCAACTACAAGCCGTCCCACCGTCGCCGAGCTCGCACAGGACAATCTCTCCGGGAGAGGAACTGTTGTTTATGTACACCAGGTTGCCAACAAAGTTCAAAGATATAGAGGATATTCTACATCTCTCGCCTTTCAGCCTCTCTAAGACTTGCTCCGGCATGTCTCCCATCTCCCTGACAAGCTCGAATGATTCGCGGTTTAGCTCCCATAGTTTCAGGCCGTTGACTTCGACGGTGCCGTAATTGTTGACCCCGATCAGACCAATCAAGATCAAACGGCCCTCGGAAAATCCAACGAGGGAGGAACAAACACTTGTGTCGGGCCGTATGTCGCACGGTCCTCGCCAGGCCTTGGTGGCGGGATCGAAGGTGCAGGCCAAACCTCTGCTCTTCTCCACCACGTACATTTTGTTCGAGTCGACTGCTACAGAAAGCCACGTGGAGGCCGCCCAGTCCGCCAAGATCCTTGGCATGGAGTCACAAGTTTCCCAATTGTGGACCTCCAAGTCATACACCTCAACCGCCAAAGGATCATCCTCGAAGTAGCACCCTCCGCCAGCGACGACCACACGATTCCCGAAAAAGGCCACGATGGGGTCGGCCCTCCACACGAGCGGAGGGTCCACGTGGTGCCAGGTGACGTGGAGCGGGTCAAACGAGAACGAGAACTTGTTCGGCGACAGCGTGTAAAGGAGCGTGGAGTGGGATGATAGGACGACGGAGATGCAATTGATTGGGGGCTCCATCTGGATCCGGACCCACATACGGGACCGCGGGTCGTAAGCGCGGGTGGTGGTGGAATAAGGGTGGCGGGTGCGCTGGGAGTGGAGCAGCAGCCAAGGCTTGAGCTTGTTGCAGCATCGGAGGGAAGTGTAAACGGCGCGGTTCCAGGACTTGGACACGCGACAAGCTGGGACGAGGTCGATGAGGGGCACGTGACCGAATATCGACTCCAACATGTCTCCGTGGAATGGAGCTTCTGCTTGGCCTGCCACTTGCACAATCTCTTTCTTTTGTTCTGCCATTTTTGATTTGTTGGGGTGGTGGGGTTGAGAGTATATGTATTTTCTTTTTCTTCTTCTTCTTCTTCTCATCCTTGCTTTTTTCTTTTTTCTTTTTTGTTTTTTATTCTTTTACCTTCTCTTGTCGGTACAAGTGGTTGGAGAACTTGAACTTGTTGAGGATGGAAGGTTATGTCGCTTCTGCTGGCTGTAGGCCCCGGATTGAGCATAATAACCAAGAGTCGGGTGGATACAATTACATTATGGTTTATTCATCTTTATATATGCTTTTTTTTTTTTTTTGGTTCTTTTTGTTTTTAGATATTCTTTTGTTCTTTACATTGTAGATTTCGAACACGTGGAAACTATGGATGGAGTCCACCTAAAATCGTTGAATCTGATCCACGACACACCCCTTCTTGACATGAAACAAAAATTTAACATGTGGAGCATCAGTGGATTTACTTGATTATTTTTATCTTTTGTCTTATTTTATAATTATTCAGAAATAATTAAAATTAGTGCCTACAACTTGCAGTTATTTGTTAATTTTTTTTGACGTGTTCCTTGCGTGACCTTGAACAGGGATATAGCTTATTCTTTATACATTGGCTATAATAACTAATATTCATTCGTTTTTGGTTAATTACGTTATGAATTCCTTCACAAAAAAAAAAAAATTGCAAGTAATTTAAAACAGTGGACTAATAGAAAATTCCATGTTCATTGAGAAAACACGGCACTATTCCACCATTAGTTGGCTTATGAATTAGTAGTGGGCTTCTCCTAGTGTTTCGAACTCCAGACTTCAGCTGATCACTATAGAGCTTATGGGCTTGATTTTGTGCCCATTCAAGCTACGATTTGATGTTAGGCCTGTAGCCCACGCCCAAGCGAAGTATCATAAAGCAGGTGTGAACAGCCAGCAACACAGATGTGATTGATTTAAACCCAAACCCCATGAAAAGCTAGCACTACAACCACCGGCAGAACCCCTAAATAGTCCTCAAGATTAACTTGTTAAAGATTGTCAAATAGTTATCATCAGTATTCAGTTTATTCTAACCAGCCATAGCCATTTCTCAAGACACGAGCTGCGTATTAGCAAAAGACGTAAATTCTAGAGTATTCAAATCTTTCTGAAGATTAAGAACAAGCGCAGTGCTAAAATATTTGGTGAAAAGGATCAAGAAATTAATACTTATATTCAAAGTTCCCTCATGTACTGAATTGCAATCTGTGGCCAATTTTCTAGAATTGATTGCTTCACCATCTGCACGCCTAGACGGATATAACCTGACCGATTCATAGCTGGTGGGTAGGCGCCGTAACATTTAACATCAATACATACAGCTCATCTGATGCTGCTAATTTGAGCTGTAGCAGAACCGTTGCTGCCGTCACCGGACTCGCCAATTGTTGCTCTGCTTACGGTCGCCGAACTGCCCCGTTCAACAGGTGAGGAAACACCCGTTTGCCTTTATTTTGACTTGATATCTCGTCTGTTAGTGGGGGCAGTTTTTTATTTTCCAAGAAATTACATTTGTTACCTTCGGTACATCGTGCGACAACGACGACTAATGCTTAAGATTTAAAGATGTATCGTTGGGAAAATTTGAGAATTTAAAATTAAAGAGAAAATTGAGATTCATTTATTTATTTATTTTGTTGGGTTCTTGAGGGCTTCTGGTAGATTCCGAATTCAATGAATTATGGACAGAGAACATTATTTTGGCCAAAAGAATAAAAAAAAAAAAAGAGAAGGCAATGCATTAACTTGTTTGTAAAGGATTTGCCTTACATTTTTTTAGTTAGACTCTATTATTGCACTCAATTGATAAAAGCAATAGGCACAATGTCCCCGAAGGCTTATAGTAACTTTTTCAATGTTTTTTTTATTTTTTTATTTTTTTATCAGCAATAATAGGTGTTTTGAGTATATTAGTAAGAATTTTAATTCCGCGGACAACTGCTTAGTAATAGAGGATACCGTTAGATAATTTAGTCTTATTGTCTTCTTAATAAAACTCGATTCTTGTTATTGAAAAAAGAAAAAAAAAACTGTTCGTAAACAGACGAAAATGCTTTAGTTGGATTGTGCGCAAATATCGGTGTAATTAAACATATAAAAACACATAGTTTCATAAATAATCGTTTTCAATCGACTGATGGGATGTTTAATTGCCAAAAAACTATGGGACTTTCTTTAGCTTCTGTGTTTACTTGTTATGGTGGCTCCCGTGCCTCAGTAAGGACCATTGCTTTTGTTTTTAAGATCAAAGTACAATTTCTTTTGGATATCCTTTTAAATGTATTGTATGTGTGAGGGTCGAAATGGACTTCATATATTCCTTATAATTATTGGTGAATTGCCTTTTTCGCTTTTTATGGTTATATAATTGATATATCACCATACGTTATTAATAACTAGAAGTTAGGGATATAATTGAGCTTAATATGCCTTTTGTTTTGTTCATTAAGAGGCCTTTACCAAGGGTAGGGTAGGTTCCCAGTTCATAAATATGACACTCATCTTTTTTTAAGGATTCGAATTTAAAATTTTACGTGCGATATCTATATATATATATATCTAGAAGTGTCCTTTTATAAACCAATGAGGGGTCACCATGGGGGACGTTGGGCTCTGTTTTGGACTTGAGAATCGCAAGAGAACAAACGATTAAGAATCGAAGGGGGTCTTCCTTGTGAGTACCCTAACGAGCTTATTTATAGACTCGCAGAGCAATGTAGCTAGTGGATTTTTATGGTGATGGGACAGATAAGACGACCATAATCTTGAGGTTTGAGCTAAGTTTGTTGCATGACCCTAGACTCTCGACGGGAGAGCTCTGGGGAGCCTCGCCTGGTCCCCAATTCGCAGCAAACAGACCCCAGCTCGTAGATCGCCTCGTTGTTCTTTGGTTTGGGTCTCTTGGGCTTGGTATTTGATAGGTCCTAGAGGCCTGCTCTTGGTTCCCCGAACATAGATAGACTGTTAGAATGTTACATGAAACACTCCCCCCCCCCACCCCAAAAAAAAGGGAGCATTGCATGAAACACGAATATACAAAATTAACGTGGTTCAACCTTCCGGCTAATCCATATATCAAACTTAAAGCGCAATTTTTTTGGTCTTAGATAAATAGTTGAAAGCCCAATTATTGGTGGTATAGCATCTCTTTTTTGGAGAATCCTAGGGTTTCAGGGGCGGAACTCCAAGATGGGATTGTCTTGGTTAAAAACATCGATATCCATGGCGTAGAATCATGCAATTTAAAACATGAAGGAGTTCTAAGAGATAGGGAGTGGACTCTGGAAAATAGAAATATGCTTTACACCCTATGTACAATTATTGAGCCAGCTTAGTTATTAACCTGATCGGAGGTTGCGTCGCAGGATTAACAAGCTTAGACTTACTCGGATGCAAACAGGTCCAATTCATTAAGTCGGCCCTATTTTATGCTTAGGTAACCACTAGTCTTGGCATATGGACGCCATGGAAAGAGACGAAGCTTTTTCGTTTTTTCCTTTTTTCTTTAATGGGTTTTGCCTTTGAACTAAGGGACTATGGCTTCCTGGAGCTATCGCTCCCTTTTTTTTTTTTTTTTGGATAAAAAAATTAAATTAATAAAAATGATTTCAATCAGTTTTACAATTAATTAAAAGAGTATGTTATTATATAAAATTTTTACGTTTATAAATATGAAAAATAATTAAATATATGTAAATTTTGTTTTTATTTTTGTAATTCATCTTTATCATTACACCAAAATTTCTTTTTTTTTTTAAATTTAATTTTACATTTATTATTAAAAGATAATCTCCCACCCACTGCCTCGATGCCTCTTCAGCGTCAGAGGTCCGGTTGAAATCGTTAACAAATAATGCCAATGAACTTTGGTTGATGATACCGGAGTCGTCCCAAGATGAAGGCACGAATTTAAGTTCTAAGTCACAGCCAATTGACTAAAAGCAATTGTTAACAAACCGTATGCTTGCAACACTCCATTGGACAGGGCTGAGAAAAGCTTCCCTACACAAAAATCCAAAGATTCCAGGAGCAGGTCCTACTAGCTTGGCCATGTATTTCTGGAGTTTGAATCCCGAGCCATAGTCTACATGTTTAATCGACTTAATTTCAATGGAATTCATTAATTTTGAATTAGATAACCAACTTTTAGGTAAACGACAGAGATGGATATGCGCAGGTTGGTGTGGACATTTAAACAAAATAATACGATAATGAGTAGGTTTCTACCGCTCATTGCCGGTGGCGTATTCCACTCTACGGGTCTACTTGTTTAATTGACTTAATTTCTCTAGAATTCATTAATTTTAAATTAGATAACCGACTGTTAACTAAGCCACAGAGATGGATAGGCGTAAGTTGGTGTGGACATTTAAACAAAAGAATACGATAATGACCATGTTTCTACCACTCATTGCTGGTTGCATATTCTACTCGACGGAAAATATGGAAAACAACATGACTCCACGACCAAAATGATGCTGGATCTGCACCTTATCCCAATCCTAACTTGTATGGAGTTCCAATTTTGCTGCATATCTCAAACCAGGCAATTTTCATTCAACAAAAAGAAATATAAGAAATTGAATAGTGATGATTTCAATATTATAGTTTAATTAGTTCTAATATTATTGTTAGAATTTAATTAATTCTAATAATATTATTAAATAATTATATAATAATTTTTCCCTTTTATTAATATCACATACTAATAAAAAAACCCACGTAATATAAATATAAAATTTTAATTATCAACTTATATAATAAATTCAAATATTTAAATTTTTGTATATTAAATAATAATAATAATAATAATAATAATATATTCCTAATTTAATACTAAAATTATAATAAATACAATTTAATTATATAAATTTTATTTAAATATTAAATTTTAATTTATAACAAAGTTGAATTAATTACCACATTTAAATCCAAATAATGTTTTCTTGATTACCTTATCGATGAAATGAATCAAATCACGAGCTCACGCAATACGTCACTTATCGGAAGAAATTGACGCGAAAGCAAATAAAAACAAGAAAATAACATGATCGAGCTATAACTAGCCATAAGGTAACCACTAGTCACTAGAGAAACTTGAGGTCACTACGAAAGCCCCGTCACCAATCTTCATCTGTACAGACCCATAAAAGGAAATTAATTAGGAAGATCAAGAAATATACTTAACAAACATCTATCAATTATTTCGCTTAATTATATTAAGTTGGTGGGTGGGAACAAATGTAGTGGAAGAAGCTTCCTTCTCCATCGCAGATGTTGAAGGAAGAATACTTGATCGACATTAATTGTCATTCCTTTTTTTTTTAGTAAAATTTCTAGTATCTTAAAAGGTGATTGCTCTGACTGTAAATTTCCGATCCTGAGAAGTCATGGCTGCATGCAAATCGCCCAACCCCACGTTCCCGGATGTAAAAACCAGCCTATTCGCCAACAGAGAATCATCGGACCCCACAACGTTGTGTACATTGCTCCATGTACAGGACCCACCATCACCGAGCTCGCACATTAGCACTTCTCCGGGAGCCGAAGTATTGTTTATGTACACAAAGTTGCTCATAAAATTTGCACGTATGGACCGCATGCTACAACTCTCTCCCTTGAGCATCTTCAAACACTGCTCTGGCATGGCTCCTATCTCTCGGATGAACTCAAACGACTCGCAGTTTAGCTCCCACAGTCTCAGGCCGTTGACTTCCTCGTTGCGGTTGCTGTCGTCCCCAATCAGACCAATCAAGATCAAACGACCGTTGGAAAATCCAACGTTCGAGGAACGAACACGTTTGTCGGGCCGCAGATCGTACGGTCCTCGCCAGGCCTTGGTGGAAGGATCGAAGGTGTAGGCCACTCCTGTGCTCTTCTCCGCCACGTACATTTTGTTGGAATCCACCGCGACCGAGAGCCACTTGGAGGCCGCCGAGTCCCTGAAGATCCACGGCATGAAGTCGCACCGGTCCCACTTGCGCATCTCTAGATCATACATCTCAACAGACAAGGGATCGTCCATGAAGTCGCACCCGCCGCCGGCGATAATCACTCTTTTCCCAACGGCCGCCACGATGGAGTCGGCCCTCCACACCAGGGGAGGATCCACGTGGGTCCACGTCAAGTGGAGAGGGTCAAACGAGAACGAGAACCTGTGGGGCGACAGCATGTAAAGAAGCGTGGAGTGGGATGATCGGAGGGTGGAGAGGTACCTGATGGACGGGTCCACTTTAATGTGGACCCACAGGCGGGAGCGCGGGTCGTAAGCGTGCGTGGTAGTGGAATACGGGTGGCCGGTGCGCTGGGCGTGGAGGAGGAGCCATGGCTTGACTTTGTTACAGCAACGGAGGGAAGTGGAAACGGCAAGTCTCCAGGACTTGGACACGTGACAAGCGGGGACGAGATCGATGAGGGGCACGTGAGAGAGCATGGACTCCAAAACGTCGCCGTAAATTGGAGCCTCTGCATTTTCTTCCACAACCGCCTTGTCTCGCTCGGCCATGCCCTTCTGATCTTTCGTCGGAAAGTTGCAGTCGAAGTTATTGTTCTGTAATGAAATTAAGCATTTGGTTTTGGTGGTTATATATCCACACACACACACACACACACACACACACACACACACATAACAAATCGAGCCTTAAAAATATATAAATATATGTAGATTGAAGAAAAAAAAATGAGATTTATTGAATATAAAATGATATGATATGAGCTTATTCTAATCATTACGTCATATTATTTTTCTTATAATTAAAAAGTGACAAGCTTGCAGAAGGTGATTCGAATTCTACCAAAGTTACGTCACCCAAAGATATTATCGCCCCCTAGACATTCGATTTTTATAACTTCGCCCATACTAGTGTTAATGTTACAAATGGAGCCTAGGATATAGAGCACTCTATATATTCTTGGACTTTGTTTAAACTTTAAATTTTTCGAATTTTTCTTGACTGCCAATTGAATCCTTTAGCTCCTATTTGTTCAACAACTTTAGAATTTATTGTTTTTATTATACTTTGTACGAAGATAATTACTATTTATTTAAATTTTTTGTAAGTTCTTTTATTCAACTTATTAAAAAATCATAATTAATAAAAAAATCAATTTTTATGATAAGTATTTTTTTTTTCAAAATAAGTAAAAATTATTATTTTTAGATCTAATAACAAATAAGGGAGAGATAGTCTAACTTAAAAGAGAAAAAAAATTTATTTTCAAATTATCATTAAATATTAGACAATTTCATCGTTATTTTATAATTTTATTGTTATTCTTACTGATCATTAATTATTAATTATACGATAATTTTATCATTAACATAATAAATATATTTTTTTTAAAGTTTAATATTAAAATTTATTTTATTTTATAAAATACTAATAATATTTTTTACGCTTAAATTTTTTTATATTTTTTTTTCAATTATTAATTTATATCAAAAAATTTTGACTATGTTATTTTAGTTTTATTATATGATAATTAAAATTAATTTTTTTAATTATATAGTCAAATAATAAAAAAATATTTATTTATAAAAATATTTTAATTAATATTTTTTTATAAACAAATTACTTTTTAATAAACAAATATACCCTAATAATATTTTTTTCAAAATTTGGGACAAACTGCTACTTAACATCGAAGTTCTTCTCCAATCAAACGTGTTTGGAGTGGCTATCCCTTGAGGTGATTAGTCTCTTTTTCTTTTGTGTTTTTGCTTTTTTCATCTCTGTTTAGCTTCTATTTTTTTTCTCTCCATCTTGTTGTGTAAAATTTTCCACAAGTGATTTTATTTGAATTTTAAAAATGCTTTGGAATACTAAATTTAAAAGCGACTTTGACTGGACAAAAAATAAATGAAAAATATTGAATTCTAACTTTGGACCCGTAATAAAAGTCCAATAAATTCTTTTTTTTTTCTCAATTTAAATTTTGGACACTCGAGTCATAACTAAGAGTGGAGCAGTTCTAACCAACAACTCCGACAAGAAATTTATCTCTAATAATTAAAAAAAAATTAAAAAAAACTCTGACAAAGATTAAAATAGATGTCAAGAGCATGAGTCTAGAGATTAATAATTAGATGTCAAATCTCGCATCCCATCAATCTTGGGAGTCGAAACAAGCGAACAAGGCCGACACAGTGTTCTAGATTGGAAAGTATTAAATTTGTTGTTCTTCTGTCTACTGTTGCAGCTGAAAGAGTCTTACTGTGTCACCCCATGCGCACACACACACACACACACATATATATATATAGATGCGCACACGCACACACGCACACACACACACACTAGTTTATAGCCCACACATTGTGCAGATTATTAATATTTGTGGGATGTTGCCAACTTTGCAATGAAATTAATACGAATATCAAAGTGTCAATGCAGAAAGTAATGAGAACAAAAGGAAAACTTCGCCATTTTCACGAAAGAACAAAATTACTAATAGGAGACCGAAATTCTCTGCCTCATATGTTATGTATTCTCAACCTACATTGGGAGGCACGAGAAGCAATCGATTATGGTTACGCTATGGCAACCCACTCTGACGAACGAATCCAAAGCTTTGCCGAGGCACATCAAACTTTCTATTTGCCAGCCGGGAGACGAGACAGTGAGTTATTGAAAAATTTAAGATGTACTAGTTAGTTGAGGAAGTGTACGAGAAGATAGTACTTGCATGTCTAAAAAATATATATATTTTTTAAATATATAAAATCTATAATAAATAATATAAAAATATACAATAATTATCATATAATATAAAATAATAACTATCATATATAAAGTAGGTATAATCACTAATTATTACACATTTTTCTTGATTTTATTGCATATTATTAATTTTTTTAAAAATAATAATAAATTATATTTTACACATAAGATGTAAATCGTCTTAGGTACATAATTGGATCCGTCGAGACAATCAAGTCACGCAAAACACAAATAGAATGGAACAAAAAACGGGAATGAATTAATTTTCAAAAACGGGAATTAGAGCGAGCTAGGGTTTTCTTTAGACATAGTTAAATTTGTATACAAGTAGAATGAAACCAAAAAAAAAAAAAAAAACAGAGAGAGAGAGATGAAAAATTCATACACAAATAGAATGGAAAAACAAGGGATTAAAAAATGAAAAGAAAACGATGCCCCTACCTTTTTTTTTTTAATTTTTATAGATGGTATTACTGTTCCCTCCTCCGTTTCTCTCGCTACTCTGTCTGTCAATGCCTGCAGCTGAGAGGGCATTCCAATAAATGTAATATTGATACGCGTTAAATATAAATTTTGGTTGCCTGTGGAGATGCAAATGAGAATTAGTTGCCGTATAAATAAGGATAAAAAGATAGTAAATATTTTAAATTTTAAATATTTGACGGATAGATAAGCTTTAATTGTCGCACATATAAAAGCAAAAAGAGTATGTTATTCAAAAAAGAAAAATAAATTTTTTAAACGAGAATTATATCTCACGTTACCATCCGCTTTCATTCCCTTTTCTTTTCTTTTTGTGTTAGTTGCCACAATATGTACCTATGCAACCCTCCAAAAAGTACGTCAAAATCACATCAAATAGATAAACAATCACATTTTAAAGATTAATAAGTATATCGAAGTCTCTCTAAGAAAGTTAAAAGGCAGTTGGGAAGGCGTACAGAACAAAGAGAAGACAAATGGATTGTCGAAAATTATAAGATGTACCGTGTGGTTGGAGAGGTGTGGAAAAGACAAGATGAGACCGTGGGGTTTAGATCTAAAAAGTAATTTTTTTGTTTTTTTAAAGTATGAGATTGCATAACTACCGTATAATAGTGTAAGATATATAATAATTATCACATAATATAAAATATATAACAAGCACACTATAATTTCAATCACTAATTATTACACATTTTTCTTAATTTTATTGCATATTATAATTAAAATAAATAAATAAATTATATTTTATACATAAGATCCACCTTTCTCGTCTACTTCCTGTCAAATCATCCTAGGTACATGATTGGACCCGCCGAGATAATCAAGTCACGCAAAAGACAAAAGACCATGTCGGCGATTGGCTGGAAAAGAAAAAAAAAAAAATCACATTAAAGTAGAAAATCACATAACTGCCCGAAACAAAAAATAGAATAATGGGTAAAGGATTTTCTAATGATTTTGGAGAGAATAAGCCGCTGGGGGGAAAACTGTTACACAAACAGATATGGTAAGCGAGTGCGCCTGCTAGATTGCCCCACCAAACATGGTCATTCTTATCAATTTTCAACAATGGGGATTAAAGCGAGCTAGGGTTTTCTTTAGACATAGTTAAATTTAAGAGAGAGAGAGGGAGGGAGAGAGAGATGAAAAATTCGTACACAAATAGAATGGGAAAAAAGGAGATGAAAAAATGAAATAAAAATAGTGCCTCTACTTTCTCTTTGTGCCGTAGATATTCTCTGTCGTGCAGGTTTTTGGATGGTAATGACTGCTCCCTCCTCTATTTCTCTCGCTACACTGTCTCTCAATGCCTCGCAAAGGATTAAAACTGGAAATTTTAAAAATAAAAAATTTAAAATTTTAATTATTTGAATGTCCTCGAATGTATTTTGGAATACAAAATTACAAGATTTGTTGGAAAAATAAAAAATATTAGAATATTGGCCTTCTTGTTTCAGATGATATAAATATTCTCGGGGTATCAACATTCCACCTTATATACCAATATAATAGCGACAAAGATATAAAAATATATTATCTTCATTTAAATTATGTACTAAGTTTATATTATACGTGTAAACAAGTCAAGAGATAAGCATGTAATATATGCATTATTTACTATAAATTGAATTCCTTTATGCAATTTTTTTTTTATGAAAATTGATAATCGAGAAACGTATGAAACAAAAGTAAAAAATATATGTATCATGTATGAACTCCTCCTTCTTGATAACCGATCACCCTTGTTGATTAGATATGTCTTCAGCTTTTTACTGCGAAAAGATGCATCCATGAAATAATCAATAGTTTCAAAATTTATATTTTGTAAATGGTATTTGTTCAAATGAAAGGTATTTTTTTAAATACAAACGAGGGGTGTTTTGGTTTGTCTTTTGCTTAAATTTAGTATCTTGAAAATAATTATAATCCAATTTAATTTTCTTTTTGTTCAACAAAGGTTGTCCGATTCCCGGCACTGTGTTCTTCCTCAAACTAAAAAAATAAACAAAAGTATTGACTAAAAATAAGATTATAAATCAATAAAGGCGGCTTTTATTTATTTATTTATTTATATTCTGACAAAAGTGACTTTAGTTAGTTGTCCTGATAAATGGAAAACGAATCTTCCCACTTTGTGAGGCAGTTGACAACTCAACTGAAGGGGTTGATTATGCTTCACTTGCAGACTCCGGTTTCTTTTTCCTCGTGGACAATGCCAGGGATGCTTCGGAAGAACAGGCCCACCAAGACTTCTACTGCAATTTGTTCCCCCAATTGAATGCATTTCGCGACCATGGTGTATTCTACTCGGAAGCAAAACTCCATATGACAAATTAAAATTTTTAGTCTACATCACATGTTTTCTGTGTTAACAAAAGAGATTTGATAAAAAATAAAATTGAAAAAAAAATATATTCAAGTATCCTTAACAGCAGTGATGTTCGTTTCAGCACTTAAAAATCTTTGCTCATATTGTATAAACACATGCAACTTAATACGATTCAAATAAAATCTCATATTCCGCCATCATTGTAATTGGATGAATATCAATCATTTTCGTGGCTAACCATATTCACACATCTAATATTTAAAATTGTACTAATTAATTAATATATAAGTTCAAATTTAAAATATGTCACATATCATATAAACACTCAGCTTAACACGTTTCCAATAAAATTTTATATTTTATTATCATTACAGTTGAATGAATATTAATAATTCTCGTCGTTAACTACATTCCCGCATCGGATAACTAAAATTGTGCCACTTAATATATATATATATATATATATATATATAGGCTTAAATCTAAAATGTGTCATGCAGCTTTTCCCTACCATGTGCTTGACCAGTGCAAATGATTTTTAAAATAATGGCAGGATGTTGGGTGCAAAATCGTGACACAAATGGGTCTCAAATAGCGTTATATACACAGTTCCATCATTTTATCACACCCCCATCGAATATGATTCACCAGAAAGGGGTAAGAGAATCAATGCTTTCGTACAGAGAATAATACCAATGCGATGGAAATTGTAGAAAAATGGTTATCGTGCAAAATGTTGAACGCAAATGGTTCTTAAATGAGTTCATCCAAGAAGTATTCCATTCAGCAAAAAGTCAAACTACAGAGGAGACCACTAGATGCTAGCTTCATGCTGAATTTTCACGTCTGAACTAACACAGAACTTGCATTCCTCACAAAAAGAAACAAAAAAAAAAAGAAGAAGAAAGGGAACTTATATTTCTCTATATCAGCAAAAAACCCAGGCATCAACTTGGCCAAGATGCTGCTTTAACTGCTATTCAAAGCAGTTACTTCTCCTAAAAATAAGAACAATGTACAGCAGCCAATAATGCTAGTGTGTTCAGGAGCCTGATTCAGAGCCAATACAAACACTTGGGTTCTGGTGAGAGCTGGCTGCACTAAACATTTTCTGCAGCATTAGCTGCTTTCTGCCTTCTCACCTAAAACCCTGATAGGATTCTGGAAACGATCTGGTTAACCAAGTGTGCTTCAGCCTAATTATCAAGGCAAATATGCCATAGCATGGGATATGCATCAATCCCACTCCTAAATACCTGTAAAGTCCAAAGGAGCAACACAAATGGAAGCCCATAAATGCCAAGATTATATTGGAATCGGGACAACTCGAATTATTCTAATTGCCGTAAGCTTCCTGTGGACATGCTAGATGCCATGCAACTCAACAATGAAAATGCAATGATGGAGGGAATGAAAGTAATATCTTTGTTCCGTATAATTGAGGCAAGTGATTGCTCACAGAAAGCTACTAGCAATCATTTTGAGAACCACTATAAACAGAGTGAGCAACAAAGAACCTAACAATCCTTTGACTAATTTTAAGCAACAAATGGATGACTTTTGCTTTCTCCAAGTACCAAAAGCCTCAAGTTCAAGTCGCTGGTAAGAACTTGCAACATCCCTAATTAGATCACTACATTCTTAACAAATATGAAAATGGTTAACCGCTACAAAATGGCTTCTTGAAATTGTTTCTAGAGTTTTGAGATAGATAAATGTGCTGCAAGGGAGTATAATGATAATTCACATACCATAAAGGAGCATATGGGGATGATAAATCAAGAAATGGATATGGCCACCTGTAAAAAAGATGGTCATTATGGATGAAGAATAAATTTGTGTAGAGACAGATCAAAAGAGAAAACCAAAGAATGGGAATAAAACTTTTACCACATGGATACACAAACATGGATGATCCATTGAAAAATCACGAATCCACTTGTCCACAAAATAAAATATGCAATCCTAAACATAGGAAACCGCTGCAAGTGAGAAGAATTGAAGTTTGTTATTGCCATGAAGGAATCCAAGAAATGAAAATGGAAAAGGAAAACAAATTTCAGCAGTACTCTCCAGGAAAAAGAGTTACCAAGCAATTTAGAGTTGTGTCACCAAGGATGAAAACAGCATTGACTGAATGCATGCAAATGTTGAGCTGCAATTGACAGAACATAGTTCTAAGAAAATTAGAGATGGGAGAAGGAGCAGAAATACTTAGCAAAATAAACTTTCACTCTAGAAAAGGGCCATTGGTTTGGCATAGGGATGTTGTTATCCCATTATTGCTGTGTGTACCCTGGCTATGGCCAGATACGCTAAATTGAAGACCAGGGTTTTACTTTTTATACCAGATTATTGAATTGTTCACATAAGGTTACTTGAGTGAGAGAGAAATCAGAACTGCAGCATATATTTGACAAAATATCCATAAAAAATTCTTGAATGGATAATAGCATGATAACATTCAATTCCAATTTTAAAAAATGAAAATCCAAATTCAGGTCTAAAGGGTAGTAGAAAGTGAGAGCAAATCAAAATCTAATGGAGACTTTTTGACCACACAAATAATGAGTCCAGACTTTTGTTCGTTTCAATTAGTGCTCATGGATGGAGTGCAAAGTCAATCTAATTGTACAAGTATCACATGAAAGGCTAACTTTTTCTTTTGTGGCCCAAAATCTTGTTATTATCATCCCCCCCCCTTTCCTAGCCCAAGTGCCTGTTTGGCATTTGTGAACTTGTAGGAGCAGAAGAAGAAATATAAGCTAGTTAAGGCTAGGGCTGTACTTACAAAATCAAGAGTAAAATTTTTAGCCGTCAAAAATGGATAAAGAACGAACCAGAATACACTATCTGTAAGCACTACAGCACCTGCACACATCTGTTCAGAAATAGGAAATAAATGAATGGTTCAAGTAGAAAGAGTGAGCCCTTACTTCCTTATGCTTTGTTCACAGATGCTCAAAAATTACTTGTGCACGTCATCTATCTTCTATCTTTCTGTTAAACAACTACAGAAATTTTTGGTGATGCTTAATTTTTTCCTTTGAACTACCAAACAATTGAAAATCAATGATGCAATTTTTCCAAAACACTCAGGCAACATATTATAAATAAAAATTTACCTGAAAAACAATTTGAAAGACATAACCCCATGCACTAGCAATTTGGCGAGTATGGGGTTGATGATGAGTGTTGGGACTTTTGGGCAAGTTGATATCTGCATTTTCCCCAGTTGTGGGAGCAATATAGGTGCCTTGATACTCTGCATCTAAGTTCCCGTTATCATCCCAATCAACATCCAATTTTTGGTGATTCTTCACAAATCCATAAATGGACATGGAAGATCCAAGCTACATATTAAAATTGAGAACATGAGAAACTTGTGCATCACAGTACATCAATCTTGAATATAAGAAGCTGCAATTTTCTTCTGAAACCCCAATGAAGACTAATGGGACACGGATAGATGGCTCTTATATTGATGGGTCAGATTTCCACGATGAAAACCTTGATAAAAATTACGCCTTAAACAACTTTTGCCTAATCCATAACAAGACTTGCACAAGAGACTTACTGCAAAATAGAATGTGACCAGAGTAAATGTCCACCTGCACAACAGAAGAAAAGAGGGAAGCTTTAAAAACGCAACAAGCAACTTAGCATTTTTTTCCCTTTTGCAAAATGGTTTTTATGAACATCAAAACTAATTGACTAGAAACCATCTGAGATCAACTTTAACGTTCAATGATTTCTGAGTATGATGGCTTACTGAGTGTAAAAGTAAAATATGCCTCCCCCATCAACAATGGCATTTGCTGTGATCAGTGACAGAAGAATGACAAAAGCAATTATTCTAAAGACAAGCAGCCAAGCAGGATGGATTCCTTTGAGACAAGTCTTCCATGCTTCATCCCTGTACAAAGTTCCGGGTTTTTCTCGCTGATTTTCCCCCCTCTCAGGTACCAATTTCTTGGATCCTTCATATTTCCAAATAAGAATTGTGGCTAAAATCATAGAGATCATAATAAACACTGCAGAGAGGAGGAACCTCCAGTTCAACCAATAACTTGGAGCAGTTGTATCAGCTGTCATGATGGGCTTCCAAGTATGCTTTGAGTTTGATGGTCCTGTTAAGAAACTCCACAAGTTACTCCAATTCACACTAATGATTGCCATTTTTCCTTTTCATAATTATTCTGCAATGCTCTATTTGGAATGAGGACTGAGTGTCTACACTAGATATACAGATTAAATCAGCTTGAACAAGCTCAAAAACTTATTTCTGAAAAGCAATTTATGCGGGATGCATAAAAAGCTGAAAGAGATTTTCATTGTAAACATCTAATTTTCAGTTGCCCAAAGAAATATTTGAGAAATATTAAAACTCTATGAAACAAAGAAGGGCAGTGTATAACAGAAACCAAACTTATGTCCTAGCTTGTCCCTCCCCCCCACCCCAAAGCCAAACAGATAAAAGAAAAGCAGAAAAAAAGCTCTAATGAAATAATAATAATAATAATAAGCAAAAACAAAAAGAAAATGTAATTACTAAAAACGAATAAGAAAAAAGGAAAATAAAAGAAAGCATCTAAACAAAGAAATTTAAAATCTCTAAAATAGTTTCCAACAAAGAGATGATTTGACCATAAAAGAATCCATGAAACCAAGAAGAATTAACATTAAAAAAAAAAAATCAAAAAACTAGGACGACTAAAAAGATTCCGAGTTCAAGTCACTTAATTTGACCATCAGCCTCACTAATGAATTAAAATTTCACAACTTTTTAATTTCACATGTACGCGAAACACTCAAGGAATCGATACTAGAAGTGAGGAGCAATATGGGCACACTATACACACACATGCACATTGACACACAGAGCATCAAAATAAACACACAGATTCCTTGCTTTAGATGGGATTCACCAGTAAAGCTACAATCTTTGCATTAAACCCAGATAAAATCATACCCCCAATCTTCCATTTACGAAAGAGAAGGGCGTGGCTCTTACAATTCTTATAGCAGAACGTAGATAAACAAACAGAATTGTGGGGTTGTGGGGGCTCCCTGCAAAAGAAGATGCTTTGCTTCTTTTTGTGAATCCTCTATAAGAGAAGGAGAGGCAGAAAGAAACAGTGAGCCGCTTTCTGTATGGAGAACTGGATCGCTGACCCTTTAAGATCATATGTAGATTTCTGGGCCGAGGATTTTCTTAAGAGAAGCAAGACAGATAGAAATTGTGTCTTTATTATGTATTTTAATTTTTTTAATAGTTGTTGGAAATTTTAATTCCAATAACCAGAAGTTATCGGGAATACGAAGGAGAAATCATACAAAAAAATGGAAAATAATTTTTTACAAGGAAATTTAGGACATAAAAGTGTAAAAATTTTCTAAGAATTATGAAAATTAAGAATTAAGACAACATGCATTTTTTTTAATTTTTTTTAAGGACATAAGAAAATATAGCTACTACACTACAGAGCCAGCTCTGAAACAGAACATTTAGCTCCGCGTAACGCATTTAAAGGTGTACTGGTTGACCAACTCAACACATTCCAGAGATGGACAAGCGGAAAATGGGACAAAAGCAGGTTAAGATTACATGGCCCGTGGAAATTTCCACGACAGGGATAGTTCAGTCTGCCGGTAGATTTTCATGCGCCATTAATTTGAGTAGGATTTGTAAACTGCCACCCATACAACGAACGCGTTCACATTTATACTCTTCCTTGTCGTGTCTATGTTTAGAACTCGTTATCTATAAATATTTAGCTTTTACCGTTTGATATATCCCGGTTACATCAATCAGTTTTTGCAACGCGTAATTAATTTGCTTCCTGGCTTCCGCGAAGCACCGATCGGTTGTCTTTGGTTCGTACTGGTGACATCATGGATTGTGTCGGATGCGGAAAGACAGCCCCAAGGGTTTTTGTAAAGACGCAACAATTCGAGAAATTTTGGGATGACTCGTGTTTTTTGTCATAACAAGTTTTACTTTATCGCAACCATTTTATTAAGCATATGCAAGAGGCAGATTTACCAGAAAAAAACCAAACACAACCACCCCATTTCCCCTCCCTTTTAGTTTAACAGTCTAACGCAATTTCCAGCACTCGACTAGAGACGGAAATTACAATCTCATGTAAGGTGCACAGTACACCCACTTATAAAGTTCAAGTTCTCCCTTTTTTCCTTGAGGATATAGGGATGGACTGACCGCGACCCATTACATTCTCCTACACCGAATTCATCGATGTCCTCGTCGATGTTCTTAGACATACTACACCAAGTCAAGATCCCACGTGGGAGGAGTAAGCTCTAATATCACTCTGTGGTATCATTACGTTCTTTCCAAAAGATAACCTATTGGGATGTGCAATACACCCGCTTATAAGATTCAAGTTTTCCCTTTTCCTTAACGATATGAGAGTGAGATGACTATGACCCGTTACATTTGACTGCTAACGGAATTTGCTACCTTTTCCTTGTCTCTCTTTTCTTTTTTTTAACTGAGGGCAAGAGGAGGAGGTAAATCATGTAAGTGAGAACTCGGTTACATACAAATGTACACCTCATACGAGCTTCCAGCTAATTATAATATGCATGTACAAGGCATTCACAACTTCACTTACGTTGAGCAGACATGGGGCAATATGTTGAGTTCCATTCCTCACGCGGCTCTTACCACAGACATCGCCAATCTTCATTATATCCAATCTTGAAATAGCAAGTGCTTGTTTAGAGTTCTGATTATTTGCCTTGCATTTTGTTCATCCCCGATCGAGCTTCTCTGCTATTAGATCAACTGGTAATGGCTCTAGAGGGACTGCCATATCCACATCTTCGAAGGTTTCACTATCGTCATAATCATCATATTCATCCTCATCATCTTCAATTTCATACTCATAATTGCTATTTACATCATCTTCACCAAGACTTTTGGTGAGAGAATAATCATCAAACGGGGATGTGGAATTGTTGGAACTACCTTCACCGGACAACACTAACACTGGATAGGAGTGTTCCGTGGACTGAGAAACACCCTCAAATTCCTCCACTTTTCTCAGAAGGTCATCTGGACCAAGATCCATATTATCCAGCAAAATTGCCTTGCTCGAGTCAATTGCACGCTGCCACAGGGACATCATTTTAGGACTTGAGCTCACTGCTTTAGGTTCAGGCTTACCACATTCATCATCAGACTTCCCTGTAAAGCATCAAAAAAATAACAATGAGGACCAGAGCTGTAACATAATGGAATAAGCTGCCAGTTGTCCTTTGAATAGTACTGCACGAAACTGATTGACGAGCAGCAACAGTATCAGGAAATAACACTAAACTGTTGTGGTTTAGAAGAGAAAGAGATGCATTTACAGAGCATAGCACATTCCAAATGACCTTGGAGAATGTGTATGGGAAAAGACAAACCGCCATTGTACCACTGTGGTAAATAGAACAATATCTTATCTTTCTTGAAAAGCAAAATGTCAAAAAAAAAAAAAAAAAAGTTAACATCCACAGCTCAGACGGTCGATGCAGCTCTTGAGAATGTAATTCCTAAGGAAGTATTTGCTCTCTTATGGCATCTGATCTGATGCTTTATGATCTTCAGGTCATTGGAGTATTACAAGCTTTTGATTAGTCTCAAGTGCTTAAATCATTGAAATTATTCCATTGTCATTTACAGAAATCAACCATACATGTCTCTAATTACGAGGGAGCTCATATGGTAAATCACCTAACCAGTAATAGTAAGTGACCATTGCAACTCTTTGGATTTAGAAAGCCAAGAATGATTATTGGTTAAATTGACAGTTAAGATCACCAGTGAGGAACAAAATCAAACATCTTTGAAATTTAGTGCATGAGAGTTAAATCACTTCAAAATCTGGATTTGCACAGCAGTATCAGTCAAGATATCATCATGTATTTGAAGTTACTATTATCATTTATAGTACTTACCAAAATCATCCAACTCAATAGAAGAATTAACTACAGCAGGAACTGAACCTGATGGGGTTTCAGGATACATTGATTTCCAATTCTCTCCCCTCCACATCAATACTTGCTCATCATCAAATGACAATAGCACACAAGGTACCAATTCCTGACCAAAAAAGAGAAGGATATTAGAAGAAAGCTACGACTGTGTTAACAAGGGGATTTATTTCCAGTAACGTCCACATGATAGGGAACATAGACTTTCACAAGGATGTTCTGTCACATGCACATTTAATACATCTTTATATTCTTAAATCACAGTTCAGTTTGCAGGGATGCAAATGACAGAACCCAACCAACAATTTAAATTATTATTCAAAGCTTTGGTGCTTTGGAAGTAGTCCAAGCCTTGCCTCAGGTCCTATATACACACATGTACTTTTCATTAAGTTTTTCTTTTTTTTTCTGGTCAGTTTCATGAAGCTTCTGTTTAGCTACTTTTATGGTATTTACTTGTTCAATATTACCTACTGGTTCTCTCCATTTGTTGATAACACCCCATTTTTGTTGTTTAGAGTCAACAATGTTTCAAGTGATAAGACACAAAAGCAAACAAACTTAATCAGCACAAAGGGATGAAAAACAGGGAAGTTTGAAAGACCTTAAGCTTGGCACCCAATTTCTTGTAATCAGTTGCATGCATCCCTTTGCAGTCAATCTTCACCAGCGGACTTCCTTCAAAGGCAGTCCTAACATCTCTCACTAAGGTAATGTACACACCATTCTTTGCTGCAAGTTCAACACATAAGGTGGTCTTCATCTGACTTCTCAAAAAGATTAAAAAAAAAATTATTAAGTAAAAAGATCATCATTCTCAAAGATGGACACCAAAGTTTTTTTTTTAATTTTTTAAGGTAAATTAGTATGCTAATCAGATCATGATGCTAATCCTAGATGACTAAATTGCAAACATAGGCCCTATGATGGAACAAACAAATTAGATTTCCAAATCTTATACTCCACATCCAGAAGACATGGAAATCAACAAGTACATTGAAAGGAGAGTATAATTTGAGCTGTCCTTTTGGAATGAACATCTGTTAGGTCCGCTACTTTACGCAACAATGCAAGCCTAGTTACTTACGAAAGGAGCAAAACAGAAACTTGTTTATTCTTAGATGGATGAGAGATCAATTATTTACCTAATTTACATATTGGCAACAGGTTCTTGCCCTTTCTTCGAAACTCATCAGCTTCATCCTTTGTCAATCCTTCAGGAGCTTCTTGGATAAGTTTTGGGTACACTGGAGCAGCTGGTTTCCAAAGCATCAATGGGTACTTTGGACGAGTTCGATCATTATAGTTTCTACCACGAAAAAGATAAACAACCCCACCAACTCGATGGATGACTTTACCCCCAGATTTTTCCTGGCCATCAACATGAAACCCTTAAACAACATTGATTACAAACAAAGGCATCAAAACAAAATTGATGAACTGCCTATGAATACAACTACAAAGTAAAATTAGAAAAGGCCATCCATCACAGATTCACAAAAACACCCAAATAACATAGAATCATGGAAATCATTACCTCTAAATGGCGGCAAACGTTATTCATATCTACTGTGGGGACACCTTTACAACGAACTTTACACACACGCCTCCGCTTCCAATGGGTATGAATCAATTCCAACATATTATGTGTCAGTCCATCCCTTCCTACACGCGCAAGAGAGCATCACATTCATCAGTATTTGCCCATTGGACTTAAATTTTAAGAAAAAGGGGTCACATTGATCTTTGAACAGAACAAAAAACAGCTATAAACTGACCGAGATTAACTTGTCGATTATCGGACGCCATGGGCTTAACAAGCTCTTTAATCTCCCATTTTTTCAATGGCTCCCCCAGTATTTCCTTTCTTGTCTTTGCTTCAACTGGAAATTTCCCCATAGGAAAAGGACCCGGCATTTCCACGTACTTTACTCCTTTCTTGCCCGGCGGAGGAGGATTGAACGAATCGAAGAGCGGAATCTTTTTCTTCGACTTCTTCAACGGGGCCTTCCCAGTCCACGGCCGCGGCATTTTCGGCGGAGCGAACGGCAAGAAAGCTGGCTCCCGGATGGCCACGGGCTTGACACTGGGAGTCTCAGAGTAGCTGTACTGGAACTCGAAGGGGGCGCCGGGAAGGTGGTAGGAGACGCCGGACTCGCCGATGAGAACGGAGCGGTCACCTTCCGAAGAAATGACATCACCGTCTTTGACGGGCTTGTAGTACTTGGTGCGGCGGTGGGGGATTTTGAGCGCCGGGTTTGGAGGGGGAGGTTTGGATTTCTTCAACGGAGGTGGGTATCTGGGAATTGGGATAGGCGGCGGCGGAGAAGCGGCTTTGGAGGCGGAGGCGGAGGCTGCGTCGTTTCTTGGCGTAGCAGCTGGGAGTGAAGAGAATGGGTTGAGCCCCGCTATTGAAGCCACAATCGCCACCATTGCAGGAGCTCCAGCTTCTTTTTTAGCTCTTCGGAGGAAAGTGGATATCGCTGCGATATTTTATCATATTTTCCAAACGACATCGTATAGAAGGTTTAACTCTCCAGATTATGTCCAAAATGAGTTTAAATCATTATTGATTTTTCCAATACAATCTTGTTGCTATTTATTTTGTTTTAAAGTTAAAAAAAAATTTAAAAGAGTCTAAAATTAAGAAAAGTTCTGAGCGCTTCATGAGAGATACAGTCTTTTTTTAATAAGATTTAGATAAATAATAAAATTTCAAATTTAACAAATATATATTAATTTTAAATTTTAAATTTTAAAATTCTAAATTTTTTTATTTATATATTATTTATTTATTTATATAAAAATTTTTAAGCACATATAAAATCTCATCATCATTTTTTCAAATAAAATTTAAATTTCTGGAGTACATTTTTATTAATTACAGTATTTAGTTATAAAGTTTATTTTATATACTAAATTTTGGAATATATAGCATTTAATCAAATTTATTTTTTTAACATATAATAAATTTAAAATGAACAAACATATATATATATATATATATATATATATATAATAAAAGGTGATAATACTACGTTAAAAAAAAATAAAAAGAAATCTATATACAAATTTAGAATTGACTTAAGATGTAACCCTCTCCGACTATGGGCCCGATATGGACTAGGCCGTCAATTTTGGGCCCTCGATAAAACAAGAGCCAGATCGATGGCCTGCAAGACCATCAACAACAGTGAACACGAGAGACCACCGAATCGCTACTCCGCAAACCCTAAGCCAGGGGGGATCCTTATAAAAGGCGATGCACGATCCCACCTCCGTAACGCATCCTCTAATTTAACAGCCACCGGCCGCGCCTCTGTGGCTCTCCGTCTCTCTCTCTGTCTGCAACGATGCAGATCTTCGTGAAAACACTGACGGGGAAGACGATAACCTTAGAGGTTGAGTCATCCGACACCATCGACAATGTCAAGGCCAAGATCCAGGACAAGGAAGGCATACCGCCGGACCAGCAGCGGCTGATCTTCGCCGGAAAGCAGCTGGAGGACGGCCGCACCCTCGCCGACTACAACATCCAGAAGGAGTCAACCCTCCACTTGGTCCTCCGCCTCCGCGGTGGCGCCAAGAAGAGGAAGAAGAAGACCTACACCAAGCCTAAGAAGATCAAGCACAAGAAGAAGAAGGTGAAGCTCGCCGTGCTCCAGTTCTACAAGGTGGATGATTCCGGCAAGGTTCAGAGGCTTCGGAAGGAGTGCCCGAACGCAGAGTGCGGTGCCGGAACCTTTATGGCCAACCACTTCGATCGGCACTACTGTGGCAAGTGTGGCTTGACTTATGTTTACAATAAAGCCGGCGGCGATTAGGCTTATTTAATCGTTATTTCTATGTTTTGGAACCTTGTGTGTGTTGTTTTCGGATTGGGAATAGATTTGTTGGGATTTCTATGTCTTGAAGTTTCCGGATTTTGCTGGTTAAGCTGCTTGGATTGATTAATGGATCTTTAAATCTTGCTGCTTGATTTGCTGTGTTTTGGTTAATTGTGATTGTTATGTGGACTAGCATGTATGCGAGGTGGAATATTGCTATTCGAGATGAAGCTTAGTGCGCTAGTAAATGGTTAGAAGACTAAGTTGTGCTGGAAAATGGTTAGAGGACTCTCAGGGTAGACCTTATCGAGTGATTTGACCAATCTCTAGTTTAGTCGAGGGGGATTACTGATTGGTTCACTCTCTGGCAATTAGATGCAACGGATAAGGAAAGCAATTGCCTCTTGATTGATATAATCTTAATATGCTGTTAGATCTGTTAAACTATCAGTCTCCAATGCAACAACTTATTGTTTAACACTAGACATAATCCTGTCGATTATAAGTGCTTGTGCTGGCTAGCAGTTATTCTGCTCTCTGTTCATTGCTTCTTTGTTTTGTTGTTGACAAGAGGCATTCCTTTCTAAGGAGGCCTGCCATGAGGCGTCTCAGATATTCTCACGGTTTTTTTTCTGTGGGGATATGATGCTTTTCTGTTGTGTTTTGTGGAAAACGTTCTTCAATTATATCTGACTTGGGAAGTCCTGCATTATCACTGACCACCTCATTCTTTTGTTTCAAAGTCTCACTTTTGTTCATGGTTTCTGGCTGTATGGTTTAGAATTAGTTCGTCTCGGTGTATTTTGATGATGAAGCGACGAATGGAATGCTAGCATTTGGATAAAGCCCCTATCATAAATTTTCAAGTTTTAGAAGCCTCTGGCAGTCACGCATGTTTTACAACATGTTGGTACACATAGCCGTAGGTGTATTTTATGGCTGGTTTCTTCAAAGGTTAAGACAGTACGAGGAAATCAAAGGATGAGGATATATATGTGGAGGGAGAGTGGTGAACATCAATCGCTCTTCATCTCCCAATTGCTTGCATGAGGACCCCTGCAGATTTGCTGTGGTTGTAGGAAAATTTTCCAGAAATGTGGGGGTCCTCTGTTAAAGTTCTCAACCGTCATTTTTCGTATCCACGAGCATGACGTTTATACGCAGCGTAATTAAGCTTTGCCTGGTGGACAAGAAGTTGATCTCGATCCTCGAGGGGCTCGTGACAAGCGCCCAATTCTTCTGAATTTACCGTGCTAGCCAAGCTACCAAAATTTATTTGTTACTGAAGAGGCCGAGCCTTTTTTAGGTGGGGAGATGCTGGGTTTCTTGGTTAGATTCGAACCTTCTTTTTGTTTTTCTCGTCCGAGTCAACCACGTACCTATTGTTACACAGTAGGCATCCGAAAGTAGATTCTCAGGTAATAAAAAAAGTTAGATAATGGAATAGAGTTAGTTGAAATCCAGCATATGGTCTGTCTCTTTCTGGGGGCCTTAAGTATTCTAGGTAGTTAAGAGGTTAAGGATTGACATATCCATCGTCGACTTGGGTAACCGGGGACATAGATATAATGTGTTGAATTGTTGCTCTCAAACGACCTCTCTGTTACTCCCATCGATTAAATTAGCTATAGAGGTTTTAGACAAAAAATAATAATAATAAAAGAAGAAAAAAATAAAAGTGATTTGTACTAAAAGTGCCGTTCAGAATCAAGAAATTTTTTTTTCTACTAAATAAAAAAGAAATGTTGAATGAGTTGAGATTGATAATTATATATTAATATTTTTATTTAATTTTTATAAAAAATGTTATTTAAATATTAATAAATTTCTTTCATTTAATTTTAATATTAATAAATTGTAAAATTAATATTATAATTTTAATATAACTCTTTTTTTTATTATTAATAGACGAATGTCAATGAAAATATTTAGATACGAATTAATGTCAAAATTATAAAAAAAAAAAAGAAAACTGTAAATCAAGATGTTTCAGGCCTCCGAGTTAGGACTTCTAAATATTTACATAATCAAGGAAAGGAAAGGGCGCCATCTCTTTTCCTTTATTTATTTATTTAAATAAAGGGTGTCACGTTAAACCTCGTATCAATTTAAGCAGGATTTTATCCTCCTACATTCTAAACAATTACAAAAGAAAGACTTTCTCAAAACTGGTCCTGCAAATTGCATACGGCAGGGCATAGGATAGGCGGTGGTAGGTGGCTGAGCAGCAATTGCTTACTTCGAATGCCAAAGAAATTCAATGGGGTTCTGAAAAATATTATTTATCACTACCAAAAGAGTAACTAATAACATCACACACTATTTTTACAAATTGACATAGCGGTAATGAGACTCTCTGCGTAGCACCACGGATACTGTGCAGCTGTCTAATATTTTACGCCGGAACGATTAGCAACTGAAAAATGAGGTATCGTATGCTTTCTTGCATAAAGCTTGCAGGATTTTGCGATGGAGAGAGCACCAAATGTGTCGGTGGAAATCGGAAAGGTGCGCCATACCCTTATTTCACAACATCCATAAAAGGGGTTCTTAGAGCAAATAACAATAACGAGGACTTAAATTCCAAATATAATTGAGATCCGCGGTATAATTTTTTTTTTTTTTGTTATTATGTTCTATCTTATTATGAAATTAGTTAGAAGTGACAAGAAAGGATTTCGTAAGCTCTAATTTAAGTTTTAAAAGGCCATGAGCATGTTCGTTGGGAATACTAATTAAAAGGTGACTCAAACTGCTCCGTCTCTCTCACGTGCAAAGTAACGGGCGAGTCAAATGGAAACTGATACTGCCAAAGTAGACGCGAGGGGCATTCAGAGACTTGCAAAACGAAGCAAAGAGATGGCCAGATGGGAAGAACATGAAGTAGCAATGACATGAACAAAGAGAGGTGAATAGCAGAGAGTCAATGACTGGTTCTCATTGTCAATTATGCTTACCTTGTCTCACAAAAAAACAAATCCTAAGATGCCTCCTTTCCTTCTGAATCCACCCTTCTAGAAACTTACCCTCTTCCTCTTCTGGTAAAACTTTGCTGTACTTTCACTCTCAATGAAATGAGAGATGGCTGTGAAGTGAAAGGTGAGTAAATAACTAAGAAAACAACACATGAAACAAATGGGTACTGGTCACTTTACTTACCGCCATAGAAATTTGAACCTCTTCTAAAAATCTAAAACTGCTACAGGGGGCATTGAAGTTTGCAGCATTCATAAAACTATGTGGCTTCCTTAAAAGTAAGACAAGGAAATGGAATCAGTCAAATTATCTTAACTTTTTCAACATGTTGATCGTTAGAAGAATTAGAAGTTCTTGAATAATTAATCCCTGGTAGCTTAGTTACCCTTGCTTTAGATTAACATTGGAAGTGCTTTTTTTTTTTCTTCTTTTATCTTTTCTTTTCTTTTCTTTTCCTTTCTCAATAGTTTCCTATAAATTCCCCCATATTCTATCTAAACAATCACATCCTCACTCCTCAGTGCTCCTCTCTCTCACCCCCAAAAACAAAAAAGTAAAAAAAAAAAAAAAAAACAGAAGGAAAACAATTCAAGGATGTCAACACTGAACCATCTTTTTGATCTTCCAGAGCAGATTTGCTATGTGCAGTGTGGCTTTTGCAAGACTATTTTACTTGTAATGCATCTATCTACATATCCGCATACTACATTTCACCACTAAATGAAACTTTAATTTTCTATCACAATTCAAATGTAGGTAAGTGTTCCATGCGGCAGCTTGTCCAAGGTGGTGACTGTAAGATGTGGTCACTGCACCAGCCTCCTCTCGGCTAACATGATGAATGCCACGTTTGTCCCTTTGCATCTTTTAGCTTCGCTCGGTCCTTATGATGAGGTACATGAATTTATTGGTTCACAAGTTCAATTCAAATTCCCAGTTTTCTCAGTTGATTTTTCCCTTTTTCTGGAGACAGAAAAAAGAAAAGAAAAAAAAAAAACAAACAATGGTGTTTCCGAATGCTAAACACCATGATCATCTCCCTTTGTGTCCAGCAGAAGGAAGAAGTTAGCCTGGAAGAAGCGGAGGCTCACAATGCTGTAGACATACGGAGCTCATCAATGGTGACCTCTTCTGATAACGAAGAAGAAGACAAAAACTATGTAAATCGTGTGATTAACAAGCGTAAGTCATTACTTTTAGTTGCTCAAGGTTTATGATATTGCAAAATTGTCAACCACTACTTGTCCTACTTTCAATTTATAAACTCTCAACAGCCCCAGAGAAAAGGCAGAGAGCACCATCGGCCTATAACCGCTTCATCAAGTAAGAGAAAGTTCAATTTAAGTTATATTACATGGTCTGGTTTTGCCCTTTTGGTTATGCTTAATGGGTCTGCCCATGTCAGAGAAGAGATCAGTAGGCTTAAAGCTGAAAATCCAAGCATGGCTCACAAAGAAGCCTTCAGCACTGCTGCCAAAAATGTAATATGTTTTCTTTGACCAAAAGGTTTATTGAGACTTGAGACTCGTACAAAATATAAGCTCAGTTCTGGATACCAATATTGTTGTTTTCAGTGGGCCAACAATCCCCCAACACATTATAATGAAAGTGGAGAAAGCATTGGCCAGCAAGTGGAGACGGTAACATGGAGCAGTAATGCAGGTCATGATCAGGTGATAATGGAAAAAACCCACCACTAATAGTACTAATTTTTCTCATTATTTCTTGATCCCAAAGACAGTCACCTTCTACAAGTCGAATCATTGCTTTATGAATTGGCATGCATTTTTGGATTGTTCGTACACATTTTTAAAGCACCGCTCTTGAGTCTGCATAAGGTAGAAATGTTTGTAGTAAATTATGCCACTGAAGTGGATGCATGACTTTCTGGTTTGATAAATTTCAGGTCAACATACAAGGCAAAGGAGTCCATGAAGGGAAGGCACCAAGGCTTTACTAATGAACCATTTTGAGTGATCAGGAGGACTTATATAAACTGCCAGAAGAAGAAACCTGTTCATTTTTCCAGTGGTGAAGATGGGCTTTAAGTCACATTCCTTTCTTAGGTAGATGCTCTCGGGAATGAGGTTTTTCTCTGCAAGTTTTGAAAGGCTGACTGACCATAAGATTAAGATGCCTGAGCTTTCAAGGTCGCTGCCCATTGATGTGTTCTATCTTAATCTTTAAGGGCATATGTTATTGCAGTTTATGGCCTATATTATTAGTACATGTAAATAAAGGTTTCTTTTCAAATTTATAATAGAACGGAATGGAGAAAAAAAAAAATTCATATAGCCGACCTGATAAAATTTTGGTTAAGGCTTCTTAATTGCTAAGTTCTGCCCTCTGCAGGGTCAATAAAGGCAATGCACATCAATGTAAAATAAACTAGCTTACTTACACTCAAGGCTTTGCTTGGTAAATATTCATCTCTAAATTGGTTCAAAAAATTAACAATCCAACATCTCTATGATTGCATATGAGCATATATTTGCACTTAGGGTGACCTTTATTTATAATAGCTTTTAGTTACCAGAGATTTAGATCGCTATGTTCATACTTAAACCCTTTTAAGCAGAAAGCAATTAAGCTGGGAAACACACCATTCTAAAACCCTAAGTAGTTCTCCACCCATAAAGCAATTTATATGAGCAGCTTTCCAATCATTAATCGTCTTCCTGCCTAATCACCCAGTTTCTGCAAGTATCCAACTTAACTACTCCCACGGTTTCCTTCTTGCCAACCTTGTTGACCTGTGCATATGTCAACCTGAAAGCAACAAAGTCACTTTGAGTTAGCATCGATATATATGCAGTCAAAATAAAAGGTACAATGACATGAAGTTCCAAAAGGAGGGTAAAAAAAAAAAAAAAAACCATTGATATGTAGATTACAGTTGAAATTCGAATTCATTGATAACAGGAGACTTGATTGAAATGGGATCATACTTTTGAAAGGCCTGAAAGATGTAGAATGCATATAAGCTTCAAAGAACTCCGTGTTCTCTTTTTGTAGTTCTCTCCACACTGCAATGCACTAATTAGCAAGTAAAGGAATGGAGAGTGGCCCTTTTCATAATTCATACACAGAAAGAGAGAGAGAGAGAGAGGGAGAGAGACCTGTGAGAGTAACAAGTGGCAAAATCCTGGCACGCTCAGCTAGGGCCTTTATGCATTGGTCTCTGCTCATGTGAAGGAGTATGCACCTCTCTATAAGATGCTGAACCTGTTTTCTCCATTCAAACATCAAAGTAATTACAAGCATGGTGCACGTAACCCATGAGGATGATGACGATAGTAGAACTTACCATTCTAATGTGGCCATATGGGTGGCAATGCAAACAAGGAAGGAGATGCTGGTGGTTATGATGATACATTTTGTCCTGAAAACAAACGGACAAAACCAAGGCACTTAAGAAAAGAAGAAAAGGGAAGAAAAGAGGAAGCAAATAGAAGAAACAAGACAAAGAAGCAACGTACCAAAAGTGGATGGAAATAGAAAAGGAAGATATTGAGGAGGCGTATATCTATATATCAAGGTGCAAACGACTGTTTCAAGTGAAGCGAACTGAACGGAGAGCGACTGTTATCCATAAGACATCGAAGCGAAGGGCCAAAAAAGCATAAGAAATCCACAACGTAGGATGACCTCATCTTCCGGAGATAAGAAGAGAGAGCTCAATTGGCAGAGCATTTTTGGAGAGCGGAAAAATATGTTCTCACGATGGCAATTTCGTGGCCAATTTTACAGCCACTCGAAGCATCCGCTGTTGCATGTCCTTTCTGCCTTCCATAAATTGGAGAGGTCCTACGCTGTTCCAATGCATCAATGTCCCGTGGTCCCTCGTGCAAATTGGTGCATATATATGGCTATACCAGCATAAAAAAATCTAGCAATTCCATGCATCTCCACAATGAAGCCTTTTTCCCTACTGTTGATCGACAATGATTCAAAGCCATTCAAGCATGGCAATCGTTGGTTTTCTCCAATGTTCTCTTAGTTGTCATCAGGTTCGCCACTTGGGAACAAATTAATCAATGGACGGCTACGATTTTTTTGGGTACTCGGAAGTGGGAATTTTTGCCTCTGGAATCGTTAGTAGGCAATGGGCAGCTGACTGCCATTATAGATCGTGCTATGTCAGCCCAAACCTCCTGTTCTGAATAAATTTTAAGCCCAGAGTTAGGTCATAGCCTGTGACCATGAATCCACTAAACAAATTGTACACAACTTTGCCTCAGGGTCTTATAATTTCTTTCTGCGCAGAGAGCCCCAAGTTGTTAGTTGCTAGTAGATATAAAGAGGGCTATTAGGCACAAAATTTAATAGTAAAATTATAAAAATTCTTAGTTTCAATTTTAGTATTGGATCTCTAGTCCTTAGAAATCTATAAAAAAAAAAAAAAAAAAGAAGAAAATAAGATATATATATATACTAAGAAAAAAGTTTGTACATCTAATTTATATTTGCATCAGGATATTTAGATTTATAGTGATACCATCAGACATTAATAAGGACAATATGATTGGATTAATAATAGAAGTGAAGATCTAGAACTCTGGCATGATCAACTATCCAAGATTAGTTGGTTGGATCTCAAAGTTTTTACTATTCCAAAATTTTAATGACAATTTCACATGTCAAGTCCATAACTGTATTGGTAGATGAAATTTGCCTAAATTTTTTTCTGCACTGATCTATAAAAGTTGAAATCTCCAATAATTTAAAAAAAAAAAAACAATTAACTATAAACATCTCTAATGTTGTTTATTATTAATCCAAGCTCGAACCACTCAACATCAGTGGACCCATATTCACTGGTGAGTCAAAAATGCCACAAAAAAAAAAAAAACTGATTCATGAAGCTTAATTCGCCTAAACTCCGAATTGAACATCAACAACTAGGTAGTGCTCTTTCGATGGCAATTTCTCTAGAATAAGCTTTCATTTTCGATTGGCATGAATCATGTTTGGTGCGGCTGCCAATACTTCGTGCCCTTCACGTTTCTCAAAAGACAGGTCTTCTTATTTTATCTCGCCTTTAGATCGGCGTCCCATCCGTTGACCCATTAGAGACAAATTAGCATTCTTCTTGGGTGATGCCATTTCCTAGCTTGAAAAAGCGTGGTTTCACGCAATACATCAGATTTTTCGTATTGCTTTTTGCTTTTGTTTTACAATCTTACCCTGACAATAATTTTCTACAGGAATGGTCTTCTCTCTCGTGAATTTGTGTGTCTTTTTCTCGGGAAAATTTATTAAAAAAAAAAGAAAAAGAAGAATTGCAACAGCGAGTTGGGAATGGAAAATGAATTGGGACCGAACTAGATCTTATGAACAATAAAGTCTCATTTACGAGGCATGTCTCGATCATTGCTGGCAGCTATAAATTGACGAAAAGAAAAGCTAAAATTATATCAACGCGATCAATTTAATATATTTTAAAAATAAATACACACGTTATATCATGATAATTATTTATTGTACCTTTTTTTTCTTTTCATACGTAATTATGGTAATTATATTTAATGACAAATTCCACAAATGGGCATCTGGCGCTCATTATAATACAACGACACCGTATCAAGTTGCTCCTAGTCTACCAATTCAATTAACTCGTCTTCTCTGGGGTGGCGTTTGAAACTTCAATTCTATTCCGTGCAGACTTCCTTTTTAGGTTTTTGTGCCCTTCTTCAAGGGGTTACATGGAGAATCTTCTATTGATATAATGCACATTGAATTCTTCAAAATTAATGCGAAAATAATCCAAAAATTGAATTCAATTAACTCGTCTTCACTGGGGTAGCGTTTATATCTTCAATTCTCTTCCGTGAGGAGACTTTTTTTTTCTTTCTTTCTTTCTTTTTCCCCTTCTTCGCAGGGTTACATAGAGTCCTCTATTGATATAATGCACATAGAATTCTTCGGAATTAATGCAAGAATAATCCATAGTTTCCATTTGACACGTCATTATTTTCTTCTAATAATCCGCCATTATTGTTAGAGCAAAATTTCGAGAGAATACAATTCAACCTAGCACTACTGACTTTTTATTTTTTCAGCTCGCACTCAAAAAAAAAAAAAAAAAAAGCTGTTCCAGCTTAGGCAATAGGGCTGCTTTTTTGCATACATTGAGTACAAGTTAGAAAAGTGGAAAGACAGTGGCACTTGCCTACCTTAAGATGATAATGAAGTTCTTCGAGTTAGGTAAATGACCACCTCATGTCAACAAAAATTTGTAGACAAAACGTATCCATCTCAAAGCAGGTTCCTTGCATATTAAAACGCAATCCATAACACCAACTAAATCATACGGATATGGGCTCATTAAACATAGTTTTCAGAAGTTATCCACAATGGCAGTCTTCATCATAGTCCGAACGACGATAAAAATGACAATGGTAGCATCACAAAACAGATAAGCATTGGAACACGTTCACGCACATGCCAATATCCTGCCAAGCATCCATGACAACTGCCTTTAGATCCCTTTATGACCCATAAGCTGCCTCAACTGGTATCAGATTTATCCAAAGCTGCAACCAAGGATATTGTCAGTGCAGTCCACAGCTAAAAACTCATGTGAATTCAAACATAGACACACCTAAACACAGAGAAAGTGAGAGAAAGGGAGATTACTGTTATAATTCAAAAGCTTCTCAATGAGGTCAACATGAGTCATAAGCATTCGCCTGCAGCAATACCGGACCAATCCCAGTGCATCAAGTGCGTCACTGTAAACCCACACACAGTCAAAAGTTACCATTATTAACAATCATCCCCGAAGGGTCATAAATATGACAGAGCAATATCGAGATAAACAAACCAGGCAGGCTACATCAATACCAAATCAATTTATCAATTCTAGTCCAAATCCCAGACAACAATTTAACATACATCTTCCCCCACCCACCACTGTGTTCTTTCTTTGCTCCACAGGACATCCAATGAATTTAGGCTGCACTGGCAACCCACATCCCTACCAAACTTAAAACATGGCTTCCAAAACTAACCACGGAAGACGGAGAAGGCATGCTTCCCTCTAGAATCACCATGGATACCATCAATGGAAAGAAAAAATTAAAAGAGAATAAGAAGAAGAAGATTCTCAACTGAACCAGCGTAATTAAAAGAAAATCTCCTCTACAGTTCCACATCCATCTATCTGTGAGTGATACAATGAAAACTAAACCCTTTAGTTCACAGCTACTGATGTTAAGAATGAAGTTGTTATTCCTAGCTGACCACTAACAAGTAAATGAAAATTAAACAATTAAAGGACTCATTAACCTCATAGCAATAATTATGCGATGATAAAATGAAAAAAATGCAGCCCAAAACTTGCACCGAGGGATCAGTAATTTCTTTTTAGTCATTGAGTGAACAAATGTAAATAAAAAATTTTATTTTCTACACATTTCCTGCTCATTTAGTGCCCCTAGTATTAGAACTTGTGCAGCCAAATAATTGCTGCTCCAGAACTTGATGCTTTAATTTCTTAGGCAAAGATCGCCGGCCCTTCCTATGGTATTCCAAACCATTTTCTATCTACTATTATTATCTTCAGGTACCTGTTTCAAATATTATTTAACGAAGTGTTAACTATCCCCAGTTTTTGATTAAGTTCTCAATGACAAAACAGGTACCCAGTATCTGAAAGCTAGTAAAAATCGCCAAACAATGATCTAGTATTTACCCCAATACTTTTTTCTTTTTCTTTTTTTTTTGTTAAGCCTAAGTCCAATTCCAATAACTTCGTCATTAAGCCCTAAAGGGGAAATTAAAAAAGAAAATTGAAACTTTTCAATGAATAACAACAACAACAACAATGCCTTAAATCCTAAATTTAAACAGACACAACATAAAATAATTAAAAATTTAGAAAATTAATATATAGTCATTAATTTTCCAATATGAATGAAATCGCACTGACCCTTCGATGTAATCCGCCTGAAGAAGGTCCAGATACATGTCCCATTTGTTCCCAATCACCTAAAAGAATCAATAAAAACACAGAATCTATTGAGATCGATCCAAGAAAGCTAAACGAAACCCCTAATTCGGACTGCCAAGAGCAAAAAACAAAACAAAACAAAAAATAAAAAATAACAAAATTTTTTTAAAAAAATAGAAAAAAAAATAAAGCATTGAGAAAAAGGAAGTTTAATTTTACCTTACCACAGGTGAAGCAGCGAACTGGAATGATCATTCTGGTTGCGACTCTAACGCAGATTGGCTCTGCCCTTCTTCTTCTTCTTCTTCTTCTCTCTCTCTCTCTCTCTCTCTCTTTTTTTTTGGGTTATTTTTCGGACTCGCGATGCTTCTATTCTGAATTAGGGTTTATGGTAGTGTTTTTGCGATAATACGGCGGCGTTTCCATTTTGTATCCTTGCTGTGTTTGACAACGGCGCCGTGTTGTTTTTTAAAAATTTTCGAAGGCCATGCGTTAAGATGGACCCAGTATATATATATATCTTAACTTTAAGAAATTACAAAAAGTCACAAATATAAAATAAATAATTAAAATTTTTTATTTTATTAACGGTGATTGCTTATATTTATTAATTTTTTTTGTCTTCACTTGTATATCTTAAATTATACTTATTTATTGTTGTTCTAAAAATTAAAATAAATAAAAAAAGGGAAAAGACCACGGTAGGAAGTATTTGGAGTACAACTCTACAATTATGCAAATCTAAACATCTATTTTTGTAATTTTCTGAAAAAAAAAACATCAAATTTAATTTTATAATTAAAAAAATTATAGATAAATTAAGTTTAAATTTAATATATTTTTATTAAATCCAACTAAATTTCAAATAAATTCAAATTAAATTAAAATTTTAACAAACTGTTATTAACTTGAAGATTAAAAATATTAAAATTTAATTTAATTTAATCTATAGTTATAATAAATTTCATTTTAAGTTTAATATTAAAAGAATTGAATTTTATCACATTTTTAACACAAATTAAAATATGTATTATGATAAGTGGAGCCAAATCTGGTAACAAATTGAATCTAATATTGAAAAAAGCATGCTATTGAACTTAAATCAAACTTGATTTTAAAATTAAAAGTAATATAAATAAAATGAGTTATATTTTAGTAAATTACGATAAAATCGAATTTAATTAAAATTTTAAAAATGTAAACTATCAATTTTGAGATTAAATATATTCAAAATTTAACTTAGCTCGATTCGCTTACAACCCTGTCGATGAAGTCTGAAAGAGCAACGTAAAAATTTTAGCTACTATCATAAGAAAAAGAAAAAGAAAAAGAAAAAAGAAAAAATAAGAGAGAGAGAGAGAGAGAGAGAGAGAGACCAGTGGGAAACCGTGTAGCGTTATTGTGTGGGTCGATCGTTGCGGATTAAAAAAGGGTTTCTTTCTTAAAGAAATTTCAGATGGGCGTTATGCTCAAAGTTTCTTTTGTGCATTGAATGTGCTCTCCGCTGCCACTTTGTTAAGGACAGCGCGTTGAAAGTTCAACGCACCCAAAGCAAGAATCCGTCGCCATGCCTCCATTAGAAAAACAGAAAAAATAAAAAATAAAAATCCAGGATCCACGCAAGGATCTCGACGAAATTCCTGCTGATCTACAACTTGGGAGCCTATGGCTAAGCAATAAAATCTAATGTCGTGGATTGCATAAGCACTGTAAACACAAAGCTTCCTCAACGATGGCACGCGAAAATCAAAAGCTGGCATTTCAATTTTCTTAGCTCATTACACACTCGAGAGCAGCATTCTCGTTGATACGATGTTCGTCGATGGAAACGGGACATCAAAAAATCTCTGCACAACCCCAAAAGGTTGATGGGAAACAGATGACCATACCAGTTGGAGGGTCCCGATCCCTCCCTGATCGTATATTTGTTGTCCGTTTGTTGTTAAGAGACGCGACGAATCAGTTTTAAGTTTTTCTAAATTTTTTTAATATAATTCTCTTAATTCTTTTTATGTCTTATTTCATATTAATTGATTTTAAAACTAAATAATTAAATATCATAAATTTCAACAGTATAAAAATTTCCAATGCTAATTTCACGCCAAATTGTTTGTGATTCTTGATATATAGGCCATTAATTGGGTCCTTATACTGTTGAGGGTTAATCGCATTGGCTCCCAAAAAAGAAAAGAAAAAGAAGAGAAAAAGAGGGTGTTGATGTCCAAATCCGGGAATAATGGAACTTTCAAAGCTCGTCGTTTTGCTCACCCGCCAAAATTTCCCCGCCAACAAAAGTGGGGCCCCAGAAAAAAGCAGCAGAGTGACAACGCAATTGCCTCTATTTTTACGTTTTCGCATTAAATTCCCTCCTATTCGATGGGCCTCGTACCGACCACCACGACATGTTTTGTCATGATTCTCACGACAAGAGGAGCATTCAATGCCCATTTCTCTCTCTCTCTCTCTCTCTCTCTTTTTATTTTTTTTAATTTTTTGGAAAAACAACATATATGTATATATATATATATATATATATATATTATAAAAATGCATATAATTATAAAAAAAAAATCGAGAGAAATGAAAATGAAAGTGGGGAGACGTTTAAGCAGGCAAAGTGGGTGGCTTCGTTTTTGTATTTTGGTAAAAGCCAGCAGTGGTTAGGGGTTACGGTGACGGATTCCACACCAACTTACGCTTAAATTTTCCATTGGGACCCATCTTCCCCTGTAAATCTAGACGAATTTCAACACAAGTAAATTTTTAATTGTTAAGTATCATGAAAATTCAAAAAACTATTTAATGTGTGAGATCATGCAACACAATTAATTTGCAATTTTGTTTATGTAATTCCTTCCGATACAATAAAAAGCAGAAAAGAAAGGGAAGAAAAAAGAAAAAAAAGAAAAAGAATTTGGGTGGCCACAAGCAGTAAGTACCGGACTGCCTCTGTCTGCCAGTAGTAAGTTACCCATCCAGAGGCTACAGCGATTCATTTGACATATTTATTATTATTTTTTTTAAAAAATATATTTTTTGGATTAATTGATCCACAAAAAAGAAAAAAGGCGATTTTATTCCATTCCATTCTATTAATTCTCCTCCTAATCTAACCATCTCGTTTCTCTCCACTGTCTCTGTCTCTCTTGTAACCTTTTTTCTTGGGTCATCCGCTACCATCCATACGTAATCTATTGGTTAAACTTTAAAATCGTTGAAAACCCATCTTTCTCTCTCTGTTTTTTCTTGTCTTTTTTTTTTTTTTTTGGAGTTGGGGTTGTGGAAGTTCAGATCCTATAGGATCGGTTTGCTCTTTTGTTTTTTGTTTTTTTGTTTTTCAAGAAAGGCATCGTTTTTGAGGTAAAATTATCTCTTTTTCTTTTTGTTATTCTTCTTGTTTGTGGCTGCGGTTCTTGATGTGTGTTTCTCTCTTTTTTTTTGGAGGGGGAGGTTTGATGTGTATGATCGTTTGATTTCTTGCGGTTTTAAGTTGTTTCAGTTGTCTGATTCTTAACGTTGGTTTTTGGGATTTGCAGGATCTTGAAGCGCCTGAAGAGGATCCAAGTATTGAAGTAATTTGGCTTTTGCCCTTCTTCTTCTTCTTCTTCTTCTTCTTTTGATGAAAGATTATTATTTTTCCATCTATTTTGATAATTTTTTTGGGTTCTTAGATTTGGGTGAATCTTTATGGAGATCTATGCTTTTCGATTATCTCTTTCATTTCCGTAACTAGTCATCATCGCCCAAGCCAGAACAGGAATTTCCCATTTTTGCGATTTCTTTTCCCTGTTTTGAAAGACACTCAATTTCCCATTTTTCTTTATTTGGGGTTTTGTTATCAAGTAAATGCTAATTCCTTGTTCTTCAATGCTTTCATTCCAAACATCAGCATTATTGACACCCTTTTCCTTTATCTACAAGTCAATCTTTTCTATTTTTGGACCCTTCTTTAAATAGCAGTGAATTGGACCTCTTTTTTTTATTGACTTTTTATGTTTTCATTTGATCTGATTGTTTCTAAGGTACTTATTTACATCTTCAGACCACATGTAATGGCTTCGTAAAGCAATTAATTGTAAGTTATTTTAAGTGTTAGATGATACGTCTTTGATTTGCGGTGCATATGAAGTTGTAGTGTTTATCATGCATTCGTGTCATTGCACGTGTGCTCATTCACACGCCCACATGCACATCGATTCTCATGAATTAGTGTAAAACATAATGGGAGAGAAGATGATGCTGCTTCCGCCGGATAGTGTCACTGGGTTACAAAGACGGCACATTTTGTTGCATTTACTGTCCAAAATCATGTGTTGGTCAGCTTTAATTTAGTCATTGTTAAGTCTTTTGTGTATTATGCCTCTTTTTGCTTCAGTAGCTTCTGAAGCCTTGAAAATTTTGTGCTTTATGTGTGCTTCTTAAGTTTAAGGCAGGCTCAATGTTGTTCGCAATTACAATTTTTCCTCTGAATTCATATGTCGCAACCCCTTATACATGTCTCCCATGTGCACTTAAATATCCATGAATATGTGTTATATTCCTTCACTGTTTAGTTGGAAATTTTTATTGATTAAATATTTTTGTTATTAGAACAAAAGAGAAACAAATGTTCTATATTACTATTGTACACTGAAGGTGCTACCTGCCCTGAGCCGGGAGATGGTGGATAAAACTTTATGACTCATTAGGGATTTCTCTGTCATTTTCCTGCAGGACAAGGAAAGAGAGTAATTGATGGGTGTCTGCCAGCCCAATGTTTAAGCCTTAAAATATCAGACAAAATAATGAATCTCCATTTTTGCACCCAGTTTATGCCAGTTCATTTATGAACTTCAGTGAATGTCATAAATTTGAACCACTTTGAGTTTTGTTAGTAGAAAAGTTTATCTTAGCTGGATTTTCTAAATTTGGTTTAGCGGTTGGACTTGTCTAGCTATATCATCAAGGTCTCTAATTGCTTCACTCCCTTTTTGCAGGTAGAACTCAAGGTTCATACATTTTTCAAAGGCTCTATAGTTTATGGTAAACTAGGCATCTACAAAAATGTTTGGTGGCAACAATAGTAATCCTCTGCTTCCGGTTTTTGTGGATGAGAATCGTATTTCCTATCAGGCCAGTGCTTCAAATCAACTGCAGTTATTTGGCAGTGGTGAGTTCTTGTTTCAGACAGCTAACAAATTAAATTCCATTCACGTTAAGTTGTGCCACACAACTCATCTTACTTATTATTGTGTATGCTCGAGACTGGCTGTTTGTTTTTTTCTCTCCCTCCATCGACCATTATTTGTGGACAAATTTTCTTCGTTATCATACCATATTTTGAAAATTTCAGTTCATCACAGTAGATTCATGTCAACATGACAGCACAACAAATGGTAAGGGTGCATGATCTGGGTTGAAACTTTGGTTGAAAACTTGTGAATAGCATTAACTCTGGAGGCTGATCTAAGGAACAGAAGTTAGGGAAACATTTTTGTATTGGGAGAACTTAGCATGCCAATCCCATTGTGTGAGTTCACCCACCAAAAGGTGACGGAATTTAAGAGGATGTTGTTTCATCTGGAATTAGGAACAATAAGGTCAGAGACAGAAGGTGGGTGAAAGAGAGAGAGAGAATCACCTGTCTTCTCCTTTTTCTAGTCTTCCATTTCTCACTCTTCCATGAATCAAACAGTCCTTGTTTTGCTTGTCCAACTCTTTTATTCTGTTGAGCTGAGAGAGAATTCACCTTTTCTTGCATTTCATCTAGTTGTTTGTTTCTCCCTTTTTTCCCAATTCATACAGTTTGCCTACCCATTTCCAACCCTTCTTAGTCTGTTCTTGCAAAATGTATGTACCTTAGCTTAGACATTAAGCATGTTAGGCTTCTGGATAAACATACCCATTGTAGTACCCATACGTGGGCTGACTAAGATAGGATGAAATGTACTAATAGCAAATGGTGGTTGAATGTTAAGTAGCCTTTCTCATAGATGATTTAGAGCATATGTGTCCTTGGGTGTTTTCTGTTATGGCAGTCTAACGATTGCAATTGCCATTGGTTTGATATTGCATGCTTCTGACTTATACGTATTAGTGCCTAGAACTAGCTTTATAGGGTTCATATGACAGATTGAATGGATGAGGTCAATAAGTGAGATATTGAAGATGCCTTTATAGAGGAATGTAATCTGACCATTTTGTTATATTTAATGAAAGGGATTGATGGCAGTCCATTTTTTAATGTATACTCATCTGATAATTGAATTTTGTAGCATAAGTAGTCATGCATTCATATCCATTAATAATCAGTCAAATTATTCGGTCTCTCAATTTGGGAGAAAGTATTAAATTACTTTCCTGGCTTGCCTTGTGTTCTACAAGGGCTAATGTTTTGCTCCAGCCCCTGCCCCCTACTGAAGAAAAGAAGATGCTAAAATGAGGAACTTCACAAAAAAGGTTTATTGACTGATCTTTAATTTGCTTTCTTGTGTCTAGTGCCAACTGGATGTGGTATTGATCCAGTTAACTATTTTGGAAACGAAAATATCACTCCTATGCTTCAAACAAACAGACAAGGGATGGAAACAGAGGATATAAGTAGACAGCACAAGCTGCAGATTTCCTTAAATAATAATGTTTGTCAAGATGATGCTGCCCGCTCAGGGAGCATTCCAAACCCTAACCCTGTATCAACTGGATTAAGGCTATCATATGATGATGATGAACGCAACTCATCTGTAACTTCTACAAGTGGAAGTATGACAGCAACACCATCTTTTATCTTGTCTCTTGGTGAAAACATAAGGACCGAGCTTGATCGACAGAAAGAAGAGTTTGACCACTATGTTAAGATCCAGGTACCGCTCACCTCTTAAAATATACACATCATGGTTTTTCTATCATACTCGTGCCACATGTTCATTATCTATATTAAATAACTGGGATTGTCCGTATGCACCATTACCATCAATTAAAACCTGTAGTCCCAATCTTTGATTGTCTATAATAATCTTTTATACTTTCTCTAACCTCCTTTCCATGCTTTCCAGAATAACCTTTGAATTTTAACCTACTGCCTGCTTCATTTCTTCTTTTCAAGTATTGAATGATTTGTACGATTATAAAAAAATGTGTTTGGCATTTTGATATGATATAATGTTTACAATGCTTGCACAGGAGGAGCGTTTGGCCAAGGGTGTAAGGGACATTAAGCAGAGACACGTTGCTTCTTTTCTCTCTGCCATTGAGAAAGGTGTGAACAAGAAGTTACGTGAAAAAGATCTGGAGATAGAGACCATGAATCGTAGAAACAAGGAATTAGTTGAGAAAATAAACCAGCTTGTCGCAGAAGCTCAGAATTGGCAATACAGGGCAAAGTACAATGAGTCAGTTATACATGTCTTGAAGGGCAACCTCCAACATGCACTTTCACAGGGTGCTGACCAGGGGAAGGAAGGATTTGGAGATTCTGAGGTTGATGATGCTATCTCTTACATTGACCCTAACAACTACTTGAACATTCCGGCAGGGGCTGCAAAACCTTCATACGGGAATTACCAGGGCTTGAAGGAACATATGACATGCAGAGCATGCAAGGTGAAGGAGGTGTCCATGTTATTAATGCCCTGTAGGCATCTGTGTTTATGTAAAGAGTGTGACATGTTGATCAATATTTGTCCTGTATGCCAGCTGATCAAAACAAGCGTCGAAGTATACTTGTCTTAATTCATGGAGTAAATCACTCAAGTTATGTACAACCCTCTTTGTGAGAAACTTTGAGATGTGAACTGTATGTGGATCAATACTTGATTTGCTGAAATGAAGCTAAAGCAAAACTTGGGTGATCTTGTAACTTTTGTCTGTTCTTCATTTTGAGCCACCTCCCCTCCCCTGTGCGTGGGCACCTGCATGCATGCATTTCATAGTTGTTCTGGCTGTTTTGAATAAAAAAATATTCAGTTTTATGCATTCTTGTGTACATGTGAAGTAGGAAGGAAGGACAATATTTATAAACTCCTGAGTGATAAATATTTTTCTTCATCATCTCTCCGCGAAGTTCCTCCCCAGCGCCTATGCATGGTAGTAGCTAGCATGGATTGATTGGCTCGATCGATTAACATTATGCAAATTGGGTTCAGTGATCCACAGTACAGTGTTTACTTGATGCTGCAAACAGAGCATTGCTTTGCATCCAAAAATTGTTTATGAACAAGAGATAAGGTAACGACGTTAAATCCCGGAGGGAAAAATTTTGTTCAGCGGCCTCAGAATTGACACTTATGCAAAACCTCCCAAGGCAGTGGTTCTGCCCGGTGCTGCCTACCAACAAGATTTTGCATCCATCACTGAAATTGAGGAGGTAGCAGCCCCTCAAGAGCGATGATTGCAGAGGTGGTAATGCAAAAAAATTATGACACCTGCTGTCCGCTGCCCCACAAGAGTCTTCCTACATTGTCCGTTCTATCTTTTTGGATGCAGACCCACTTGGAGATGGTCAATACTAGTCAAAGATTAGAAAGGCAGAGCACAATCAAAGAGTCCTTAAGAACAGAGCAATGCCCAAACAAAAAAAAAAACACGCACCATGGGACTGGATGTGCTCTCCATTGTAAAAGTTCTGCTAGATTCTTCTTCTGTTGTCCACTCTTGTTTTCTTGGATGCTGGCCCAGCTTGTAGATGGTCAGTACTTGACTGGATCTGGAAGTCAAAGAAAGAAATTACTTCTCTGTATGGTTTAAAACCAAAAGATATTTCCAAAGAACACAATGTAGTAAAGGCTTAGCACCTTATTGAGCTTCTCCCTGACTAATCTAACAGTCTGATTCATAGATTGAGATGGGAAATAGTCCTGCAAAATCGAGAAGTACAGATTAGTCCAGGAAAAAATAATCTGTAATCAACCACAAAACTAACATGCTCCTAAATTTCATCTACATGTCAGAAAATATGCATAACACAAACTCAATGATGACCTTCGTTCAAACAAACACAACTCCTAGAGCACAACTAGCTGGCAAACATGATATCTGAATTTTCCATTTTATTTTAAATCAAACTTCTTCATTATTTAAGCTGTAAATGAATTGTGTGAAAATAGGAAAAGGAATTTTCTTGTCAATTTATTGGCAAGGCAGGCATCAAACCTGGTCAGACGAAACTCTTGCGATAGGAGGATTATTTGTCTGAGCATTATGTTGTGATTCTCTAGAATCCCTACTGAAAGAAAAAGAAACAAACTGTTGTATGATTTGCATTCACACCAGGAAAGCACTTCATAGAGGTGCAATGGGACACCAAAATAAAGTCTGAAAGAAATGGCAGCCCACCAAGAGAGGTTAGAATTGTTCTGCTGAGGAAAGTAGTCAGGCTGCAAGGGAGCAGCCAGCAATGGAGCCTCACTTGAAGCTCCTATTTTATGAACTTGAGGCTCCTTGCGTCTTCCAGCTGAAAGATGAAGCATTGTGCAACTATAATCCCATATCACCACATGGATTTCATATCAGACAGAAATTTGGACATTCAATCAAATAACCCAACTCTGGTGCCGCATAAAATCTTACAGTTCAGGCGTGCAAGTACTTCCTTTCTTCTTCCTTCTAACTTATCCTTTGTGTCCGATAGGCTCTCAAAATGAGGAGCATACGACACCTGCAGTCTGTTCCCCAGGAACACAAACTCGTCCAATTTTCTCTTTGCAAACCTATAATACGAATAAATGAAGAGACACTCAACACCATTAACATTCATCTAATAATCCTAATCTCTGCAACCAGAACTGAACGTTCAATCAACAAATGAACTCCAAAGTGAAAACAGCCGAACCCCAATTCACCTGGCATTGCAGACCAAACGGAATTTGACCCAGTAAACATCAGTAAAGGGTTCACAGTCTTCTGCATCCATCGGTTTAAAGCTAAAAAATTGAAATAAAAAAATAATAATAACAGTAGTTCAATAAAGGGGGGGGACAAAAAAGAAAACATCAATGCACAAAAAAAAAAAAGAATTTACTCTTCTATGTCACCGTGGGAAGAGAAAAGCTTGAGCAAATCATCACCACAACCCAACGCAGGCACCTTTTTTACTATCAAATATCTGTTTAAAGCACCGAATTAAGCAAAATAAGTAAAAAAAGAATTTAATTTTAATATTGGATTTAAAAAATAAAACGAAACTGATGCTATAACTGCGGTGGTTTTTCTTACAGGACATAAACATTAAAAACACACACACAACCACAACAACAACAACAACAACAACAACAACAAAAACCTCGATTCATCGCAAACTGTGTAAACACGAACCGCAGGAGTCTCGTCCTTGTATCGAGGCATTGCCCAAAACAAAAATTAAAAACCAAAAATAGTATATGAATCTTTTGTCTATGCGGGCTAGCGTCTCGCGCGCAATTAGAGAGAGAGAGAGAGAGAGAGAGAGATAGAGAGACTAATAGGTCTTGAGGAGGAGGCTTGGTATCGTCTGGGGCAGGTCTAAATTGGAGCTTCCGTGGAGGTGGTATGGGTGGGCGTCCGACCGGTTTGATGCCTGGGGAAAAAATGGAAAAAGAATAAAAAGGAAAAATTGTTTTTTTTTAATAATTAATGAAAACAAGTTTAAAAAATGAGAAAATATTGAAAATTTTCAGAAATTTGTTTTTAATTTTCTAAAAAATTGCCTGTAACTTTGGTTCAAAAAAAAAAAAATCAGTTGTAACTCTTGTAAATACGAATTTGTTGGGATAAGGTAAAAAATAGTCATTAATTTTTTAATATAATTTTTTATTTGTTATTTTTTAAAATTTTAGTTATAATTGCTATTAATTTTTTAATACTATTTTTTCAAAAATAAAAAATAAATTAGTTGTTATATTTGAAAATTAATATTATATATATATAATTTTTTATTTGTTATTTTTTAAAAATTTAGTTATAATTGCTACTAATTTTTAATACTATTTTTTCAAAAATAAAAAATAAATTAGTTGTTATATTTGAAAATTAATATTATATATATATATATATTATGTACTTGTGTATGTATATTAGTTTTTATTTATAAAAATATGATATTTGAGATATTTAGATATATATTTTTATATGAATTTTTATATATCAATTATAAGATATAATATTTGATTTTTTTAAAAAAATTTTAATTGCAATATATTGAACAAAATTAATAATATTTAAAATTAAATTTAAAAAATTAAAAAATAATAAAATTATTATAAAAATTTTAAGAATTAAGAATTATTTGTGACTTTATCCTCAAATTAGCTGACATCAAAACCAATTCAGAGACACCAAATTAAAAAGAGACCCCGCTTGCAGTTTTCTGCGCGTTGATGTGCTGGGAAAGACAACGTCCTCTAAAATAGCCGCCAGCCGCGTACATGTAATTTAATGACCAAAATTCGAATCTTGGGGTAAGTGAAACGCAATACAATATATTTAGATTTTAAATTTTTGAAATTTTACATTAATTAAATTTTAAGTTACTTTAAATTTAAAATATTCTTATTTTCAATTATTTATATTTTAAATAATTTTTGAAATTTTAAATTTTTGAAATTTTAAATTAATTAAATTTTAAGTTACTTTAAATTTAAAATATTCGTATTTTCAATTATTTTAGATATTAGACTTCCGGCTAGATAAGTGGTTGCTTGCGTGTGATGCGATGCCACCCTTTCTGGGGTTGTGTAGCATTTTGCCATACGGCTTGCATTGGTTGGTTGGGTGCACCAACTGAGCCAGTCCCAGAAACACCTAGTAATTTCTCAATGTTCGCATGTGTAAAAATCATCCCGTCGTGGCGCAAAGGAAACACGACAACAATACCATTACATGACGGTTTGACCTCGATCACCGACAACCAACGAGAGCCTGCCACGTATTATCGTTCACATGAGATCATCATTGACCAAATGAGAGTCGATTATCAGCACAATCGTAATTGACCGAACGCCCCGATGGCCATTTTAGTTTAAAAACCAGAATCGAAGCAGGAAAATTGAGACGGCAATTTTTGGACCCCTTCTGGCCTTCTCGCGACAGGTAAAGGGCAGAGCGCAGAGCCAGATTTGTGAGGTTTAACTCGATCATCCCCTTCGCTTCTCTAATCGAATTCTTGCTTTTTGATTCTTTTTTGATCCTGTTTTTTTTTTCTCTGGATTTCTTGTTATGTTTTGTAATCTCTGTTCAAATGGGTTGTTTCTGGCTCGATAATAAATAAAAAAAGATCGATTCTTTTTTAGTAATTCTTGCACCTCTCTCAACTTCAATTGGTTGAGAAATTTTAGAACTTTACTTATGCTTTCTGCTGCTTGAAATTTTTGTTGAATCTTATTTTTATTTTTCGTTTTTGGGAAATTATGCCTTCACTGTTAACTTTCAACCTGGAAGGTTTTTTTCTTTTATTGGATTAGATTAATTAGTGGGTTAATCTATGACCTACGTGAACTGCGTTGTAATAACTGCTTGATCAAAGGCCGGACAGTAGACACGTGGCAATGGGACAATACATGTGAACATGGGCGTTCTAACGTTTAGTATGTAATCTTGCTTGTCACGATCACGGAGCTTTCTGGTTGTTGTTGTTCTTGACGTCCTTGCCTTAATAGGCGGGGTTGGTGTGATTAAAGATTGGGAATTGTCTGAGTGTCCAAGACGAGGAAATGGGATCCGAAGGGCCAAAGGCTGTCACAATTAATGTCACTGGTTTCAAGAAGTTCCGCGGCGTTGCTGAAAATCCTACAGAGATAATTGTTAGCAATTTAAAGGGTTTCGTGGAAAAGAAAGGTTTGTCTCCTAGTGTTACTCTGGGAAGCTGCACCATACTCGAGACTGCTGGAGATGGTGCTCAAGCAAAACTATACCAGGTCTTAGAATCAGGCATAGCAAGGCATGCTGACAAAAATGAAAAAGTCGTATGGGTCAGTATTTAGTCATGCAACTTTTCATGTTCAATGTATTGCTACATTTTGAGCCTTATAAGCATTCTCACTGTTTTTTACTTTAACCATCATTGCTTGTTCATGCCTCCTTTTTTTAACATATCTGTGGTCATTGCAGTTAAGCTGCATTGTTTTGGAACCCATTACACTTTGTTTGCCTGTATTCTATGTGAGATTTGGGTATTCAAAAGATTAGCTTATGTGATAAATTAATGCATTAATGAGCATGTCACACCTAATGTAGCCCTTTTTATCCACCTGTTGTTGATCATACTAGGAAATTGGAATCTCCTGATTTTCTACTCCTGTGTCTATAACATTTTGTGAGGAGCTCGAAAGGGTATTAAAGATTTGAGGAGTATATTGATTTTGCAAATGCATACATCTGTCTCTTCATTGGAACCCCATGGTATTGGAGCTTCGTTCACTAGGACGCCCTTTATGAGCTCAACACCCTAATATAGTGCTGTTATATACATGTTACTGATCATAATCAGACTTGGAAATTGGAATCTCCTGATATCTACTCCTATGTCTATCACCTTTTGTGATGAGCTTGAAACGTTATTAAATATTTGGGGATATTGATTTTGCAGAAGCACATATTATGCCAATACTATTCTGTATTTCTGGATTGAGTTTTAGTGAATTTAAAGATGTTATCTTCAATGCTTCTTCAGCTTCACTTAGGGGTGAATGGTGGGGCACAAAAATTTACCCTTGAGATGCAGGCGGTAAATGAAGCCACCTTCTGCTGTCCAGATGAGCTTGGTTGGCAACCTAAGGTTAATATTAGCCTTCTCTTCTGCAGGATGTGTTATTTCCTTGGAATTTTATAGTGGGGTCATGTGTCTTTTGCTACTTTCTCTCTCAGCCAGGGATTGCATTTAAGTATTTCTGGAAGGAGAAGTAATATTACCCTGTACTGAAGATTTTCTATTATGATTTTTTGGTGTACTAAACTTTGTTTTGCCTTTTCAGCAACATGCTATAGTCCCTGTGGATGGAGGAACTTCCTGTGTGAGAGAGGTAATTTATGACCTTTTTTTGCATGACATTATGATAAAACACATGTACTAGGTGACAACATTAGGATGAAAAGATAAATTTCTTGTTTAACCAATTTCTGCTAAAAGTGTCACTTAGGCAGAATTGTTTGTTGAAAAGATTTACAAGTTTAATTTCAACATGCTCTATATATTTGCTTCCTGGAGCATGCATTAACTTCTTTTTATTTGTTTCGCAAAAGACGTGTTGCTCGGTTGAGGAAATACTGAAGCGCATGAAGAAGAAAGGCTATGACGTTGCGGTGTCAAATGATGCAGGCCGCTTTGTATGCAACTATGTCTACTATCACTCTCTATGGTTTGCAGAACAGAAAGGTCACAAGTCTCTGTTTGTCCATGTCCCTCTCTTTTCCAGAATTGACCAAGAAACCCAGATGAAATTTGTTGCCACCCTTTTGGACGCCATCGGAGCGACATGTTAACATAATTGTAATCCTGGTGGTGTTCAACTGGAATGTTTGTGCCAGTCCCTCATGTATGATTGTTCATGTAATGGGTGAAAAGTGAGAAACACGAAACTATTATGTATGAGAATGTCAGTTTTACTCTTTGTGCTGACAAATTCTATATAATTACATATAAACGGAGACAATAGAGTGTTTTAATAAAAATGGTTGGGAAATAATGATTTTCCTCATAATCCTAGAAGAAATGAATTTGGTGGGTCAGGGAACAAAAGGGATAAATTCAGTTTTACGTCAATAATTTTTCAATTATCCAAATCCGGTAAATAACAAAAATCAGATTCAAACAAAGTTGGTATCATTATAAAAATAAAATAAAAAAAAACAGCATGTAAAGAGCCAAAAGCATCGCATTCTGCTCAATCGTCCAAAATCGAGAATGCTGAAATTTGTTGCCTCTCTTGGATCACGATATGCTTGGATGGTTACTGCTAAGTGTAGCTCTGAGCCTACCACAATTCGAGAATACGAAGTAAATTTTTATTTTTAATGTGTAATAAAAGTCTTTTAAAATATTTTTATCGTCAACAAAATTCACGTGGACCAAAGAGTCCGATGAAGGTGAGTTCACCTCTTTACACGGTGCACGGTTGGCGGCGTAACCTCAATTTCAAATGCCAACGGTAATAAAATTATTATTTTTTATTAATTTTTTTTATAAAAAAAAAAAAAAAAGAAAGGAAGAGGAGGAAGAGGAGAAATGCAAATCAGCAGATTTCTGCCCCTTGTCCGAACCATAACAACCTTAACACCAAAACACCTTCCCATAATATCATCGTCAAGCCCTCCGCTTCTGTTGGAACCATTTTGTGAAGCCAATCCTCAGGACGCCGTATACCTTAACAACAAGAAAGTTGATGACTTGATCAAATCTGGATATTTAATCGAAGCTCGTCATATATTCGACGAAATGCCCATGCGAGATGTGGTTACTTATAACTTGATGGTCTCTGCGCACGGTAGATACGGAAATCCAGAATATGCTCTTTATCTCTACTGGGAAATGGTTTCGAAAGGTATCAGAGAAAGCCCGTCGACGTTTTCTTCTATTTTAAGTATTTGTAGCTGTGCCGGTTTTTCTGGAGAAGGAGTTAAAGTTCACTGCAGGGTTTTTAAGCTGGGGTTGAGTTCTAATTTGTTTATTGGAAGTGCACTCGTTGGATTTTATATGCAGATGGGACTTGTTAATTTAGCTTTGGGTTTGTTTGATGAATTGCCTGAGAGAAATTTAGCAACTTGGAATTTGGTTTTGCGCGGGTTCTGTGAAATGGGTTTGCTTGATCAGTTGTTGGGATTGTTTCGTGAAATGAAATTGGATGGTGTGGAGGGAAATGGGCTTACTTTTAGCTATTTGATTAACGGATGTTGTAGTGGGGTGTTCTACGACGAAGGGAGGCAGATACATTGCCATGTGATTAAAGCTGGATGGGTGGTTTCGAATGTTTTCATCTCTAATGCTTTGGTTGATTTCTATTCTGCTTGTTTCAGTTTAATTGATGCAGAAAAATCGTTCAGTGCCATTCCAGTGGAGGATGTAATATCCTGGAATTCAATAGTGTCAGTGTATGTGGACAGTGATTTGTTAGTTGATTCACTGGAGTTGTTTCATGCAATGCAAATTTTGGGAAAGAGGCCATCGGTTCGTTCATTCGTGGGGTTCTTGAATTTATCAAGTAGGACTGGGAATATTCTACTAGGGAATCAAATACATTGTTGTATCTTGAAGATGGGTTTTGACCAGGCAAGTGTCTACATACAATCGGCATTGATTGATATGTATGGTAAATGCAAAGACATCAAGAGTTCAGTGTCCGTGTATGAAAGTGTCCTGGAGAGAACATTGGAGTGCTGTAACTCATTAATGACCTCTTTCTTACATTGTGGCATTGTAGATGATGTGATTGAGATGTTTGGTATGATGATTGACGAGGGAATTGGGCTTGACGAGGTTACACTTTCCACGACTTTGAAAGCATTGTCAGTGTCAGCTTTAGCAAGCTTGTCCAGCAGCAGTTTGGTGCACTGTTGCATAATAAAATCAGGTTTTGAACCTGATATTGCAGTTTCATGTTCCTTGATTGCAGCATATTCAAGATGTGGCAATGTTCAACTTTCACAACAAGTTTTTGATCTACTTCCTTCGCCAAATGTTATCTGTTTCACGTCAATAATCAATGGATATGCTCAGAATGGATTGGGAAGAAAATGCCTTGAGATGCTTGAAGCTATGGTCCAAAAAGGTTTGAAACCTGATAGAGTGACATTCTTGTGTGCTTTAATTGGCTGCAGCCATTCTGGCTTGGTTGAAGAAGGAAGATTTGTTTTTGATTCAATGAAGTCTCTACATGGGATTTCTCCAGATAGGGAGCATTTTTCCTGTATGGTTGATCTTTTGGGCCGGGCAGGTTTGCTGGACGAAGCTGAAGAGTTGCTACAGAACACATCAGGGAGGGGTGACTGTGTGATGTGGAGCTCATTGCTGCGAAGTTCTAGTGAACACAAAAATGAAATGATGGGGAGAAGAGCAGCAAAAGTATTGTTGGATCTCAATCCTGAACACTTTGCTGTATATTTGCAAATATCAAAATTTTATGCTGAGATTGGGGAATTTGAAGCCTCAATGCAGGTCAGAGAGACTGCTATAGCAAGGAGGATAGCATCAGAGATTGGTCATAGTTCTATTGAAGTTAAAAATTCCCATTGAGATGGAAATCTATAAGCAGAGCAAACTAGCTAACAATGCTGGACCTTGATATGGTTTAGACTTTAGAGTATGTCCACCTGACTTGTTAATTCCTGCATAGATCTTTGATGGAACAGTTGCCCTGGCTTGAGGAATTCGGTCATGCAACAGACAGAGGACATCTTGTTGTGCTGTTTGGTCCGGCAGGCTTGAAGAATTCGGTCATCGAACAGACGGTAGGACAACAGAGAGAGCAGAGACCATGAAATTTGCCCGCAGTGACAGTTCCGGGCACCAACATAGTCCTGACCAACATCAACTCGGACAAAATGGGTGGGACAGTGAAGACATGCTGCAATTCTGCGCAAGATTTTGGATAGGGCAGTGTCCATCCTTCTGCTGACTGCCTAGCATCCCATGACAAAGAATTCTTGTTACTGGTCCAATGCAAATTGTCGAAGGTTACAACGTTGTAGATCAAACAGAAATTACTGAGACGGCAGAACCCAGCGGTGAGGATATTGTTCACACTGAGCTTTGACTTTGTCTCCCTACAGATATTGGAATAACCTTTAACTAATGGTATACTAAATCGGGTAAGGAAGATGAGGAATGCAGGTATGAGGTGCCATTGGTAAATGTTTTATGGGAGTTGACAGGTGGTTTATAGATAAACCCAGAGAGATATGGTGAAAATAATGATTTTAAAATATAATTGATACTAAAAGAAAATTTATAATTGAAATTAATAAAAATAATTGATACTTTTTTTTTTCTTTCTTCGTTTTTTGTCCATTAAACTGTGAGTTATGAAATGGGATTAAATTTTTTTATTTTTCTAAATTCAATAAAAATATAAAATTTCAATTATTGGAATATTTTACGAGAGAGACTTTTTTTTTTTTTCCCCCTCTCTCCCTGCCTTATGTGGTTTAGGATGAGATGACTGTGGGCCTTATTAACCTAGCTCAGGGCATTGGCTTCGAGACCAATTTGGACCCTTCAAAGGCTGCCCAAATATCCACATATTTGGTCTTGGCTGGCTTTTAAATCTATTATATTGATTAAAAATTTAAATTTTTATTTTTAAATTTTTAAATTTTAATTTTATAACAAAATATAAGATTTATAAAAATTAAAAAAATATATTCTCATTATTTAATTCACAGGTAAATGAGTTTTTAAATAGACCAAAAAAAAAAAAAAAAACTTGAGATGATATCTCAAATTTAGAAGTTTGTATTCCCAATTTCGGGGTCGCAGTCACCGGTTAAATTAGCCAAAAAGCAGGAAACAGGACACAACCACTGTTGTTTTTTTTTTTCTTTATAGCGAGAATTGACAAAGAAATTTCAATTCGTAGAAAGACAGTTGGGGACCATAGGGAGCTAATCGCTCCAAAATTCATTTCTATGCTGAAGGCCAATAATCAAACCGACTTGCTATGGCTCGCCGGATAAAACCAAGAGAAATGCGCCAGTCGTATCCGTTTCTGTTGAAATCTTGGCAAACTGCCAAGTGACCAGGCCATTTCATGTGTTCCGCAATTTTATTTTTTTCCCCTTTGATTTAATGTGCTATGCAATCTTTTGAAATCCTGGAAAAGGGACAATTGAGCAGGCCATTTGATGTGTGACAACATCATTTTACGTGCAAATTCACCAGGTCATAATATCGTTTCCTCTTTCGCAATTTTTTTTTTCATATAGTAGGAACAAAATTCTTTAACTACTAATCCACGTCAACATTAAGATAATGGTAATTTAAATTACTTTCTAAATAAGAAGTCGTTATTATATATTTTTCTAAAATTAATTTTTACTCGAATTCAGATTGGTACCCTTCAATTTCTATATACCGTGAAGAACCACTTTGTTATCTTTTTAGCCCCCATTGGAATGGGCAAAAGAAAGAGCCCCGTATGCGCCAAATTCCATAATTGCATACCTTTTTTTTTTCTTCTTTTAAATAAATAAATAAAAGCACTGAAATAGCGAAGGTGCCAAAACCTTAGAATGCGAAGAACGATGCCGAGAGCCCGGCGGAGATACTCCCACCGGGTACTGGGTAACATGTAACGGCTAGGTTGTACTTTAATTTGATTTTTATTTGGATATTAATTGGCAATTAGGGATTAGAAATTGATGCAGAAAACAAACTGTGAATTGGTGCTATATCTGTTTTCAAGTCCTATAAAATTTTCTTCAATTTAAAGATACGATACGATTTTATAAATAAGATTTATAAATAAATATTAAATTTTTCTTTTTCTTATTTTTTTTATATACTTAAAAACAAAATTGAAATTCATCTAAACTTCTCCATTTTATTTATACATTTAGATTTTGTTTAATCGGAATGTCAGCATAGACAATTAGATTAAGGAGCGTTAGATTGCGAGCAGCGTAGGATCCCAGGAATTTAAATTAGAAGTTGCCAAGAAAAGTGGCCGAGAGAAGTAGACTGCTGCGTGCGTGGGATCTGAAAAAGGTCTTGGGGTAATAAAATTTTTTTTTATTTAAATAATAATAATAATTAATATATATATATATATATATATATATATATAGAGGCTTTGGAGGACCTTTTCTTTGCTCATTAATGGATTTCCGGAACCTAATCGAATTATGGGCTAACCTAGGCAGCTAGGCAGGTCCAAAGTTTTAAGAACGAAGGTTCAAGTAGATTAGACCCGTGGGGCCATTTCAAGTGGGCCAGAAGTCTACTTAGGGAAGTCCATATCATCCTGCTGTTTATGTTTTTTTTTTTTTTTTGGCTTTTAACACAGAAAAATAGTCGGCGCTTGGTCTGTTAAGTATTGGAAAGAAAAAAACAAAAAAAAAAAAGAAAAAAAAAAGGAATAGGTCCAAAGATATTGCAAAGAATGCAACGCACTCCAAGGGGGCAAATCCCTAAATCTCTCGCATTTGTAGATTTTATAAGAGAAAAATGGGGAGTTGAACTGCCAGTCTCGTGCCCTCACTAGGTGGGGTGCCCATCTCGGCTAATAGTTACGCTTAGGGGTCCCAGGGAGCTATAATAACATCCGAACATTCCAACTCGCAAAATCAAATTTACACGAATTTGCACGGTGCAAAAATGATACCATCGCAACATTCAAAATGCAGACGGGCCCTTTTTTATTAAAATAAAAAATAATAAAAATAAAAATAAAAAAAATTATTGTTTCTCTTCAATCACAATCCAATTATCAAGACCATGTGCCCTGAGGAGGAACCTCTACAAATGTGGATCAAGAAATACAGCTTGCATTGCATTCCGACAGCCAAATTACATTGAAAGAGAGAAAAAGAAAAGAAAAAGGCCCCCCCCCTCAAGTCTCCGAAGTGAGATTGATCCTTATGTTGATAGATTCAATTTAGGTAGCAAAGCAATTTTGCATGAGTCGGGTCCCATCCACTTGAAACGAGCAGCTTCTTACTCTACGTGACAAAAAAAAAAAAAGAAGCAAAAAATAGCAGAAGGCATAGCTTATTAAAATTGAACTATTTGTTCAAGTTCGGTGGGAAAATCTCGTACTCCGGAATAGCGAAGAAGGACTAATAGGGTGGGATTTGAGGTAATTGATGTTATGTTAATCCGTGACATTTGCTTTGGAAGGCTGGCTTGCTTTGTCCGCGAATTTGAAACAAAAAGACAAGCGGAGTGGGGATAAAAAAAAATCGGTTTGCCATTCTAAATTTAAGTAAAGAATCGGGAAAGAAAAGAAATCTATTCCTTCCACACCAAAGAAAATTCACATGCACAACAATCAAACTTGAGCACAATGGGAGATCTTCCAAATGAGTGAGCCCGAGACCATCAGATGCATTTATTCTCTGTCATAATATGCTTCACGTCTTCTCGTTCTAGAAAGAATGATGCTCGACTTTTCTTTCTTTTTTTTTTTCTCCTTCTTCTTCTAAATGCATTTTAATTATCTAAACAGGAAGGAATTAGCTCATGCGGACATCAGATTAGAGTGTGCGCCTCGAATTCAAGTCGTTGAATTGTCGGGGGCTCATCGGTGCCAGAATGGGTTCGGAGCTTTTAAAAGCAAGTCATTGACGAGTCTGTCTAGAACTGATGTTTGAATTTTTGTGAACAGAATCAATTGTTTGGCAGAAGTCAAGAAAATGTGCAAGTCGTGGTATGTTTTCCTAACGCAGCGAACCATTGCGACTTCCGAACTCAAATTTCCTTAAATCTCGGTAAATGCATTGGGGACATCTTTTTGCCTTCTTGTCTTCGCGTTACTTATCTTAGCAATTTCATTTCCGACCGTGGAGTATAATCATCGTATAGACACCAAATCGAAGCCCTTCCTCTTCCAATAAACATTTACGATAATGTTATCTCACTCGCATCCAATGCGCGTTCAAAATAATAATAATAATAAATAAATAAATAAATAAAAGGAAAGAAAAACTCACGTACGCGAGAAACGCAAATAGGACGAGCCGGCGCCCGTCGTGACAAATGGAGCATTCGCGAGAGGATCCAAGAAGTTTTCACGAGCGTAAATGCGCAAGAGGACGGCTTTAAGAAGGTCATACGCAATCATTTGTTTCAGCCGAATGTCCAAATTTAATTTTCTAAGCACGCACGTCCACCTCGACGTCCACAGGCAGGTGTCCAGTATTGAAATTGAGGGGCCAAGATCAAAAGCCTCCTGATTTTTGGATTTGAAGGAACCATTAAATAAACATGATGCGGAGGGTGGTGGGGGGGGGGGGGTTGTGTGGAAATCAAGTTAATAAAGTATGAAATGATGTCCGTCCAACTTCCAGATTCATATAACTACTATTTCCCGTCGTCAGTTTGGAAAGTATCGCCGTAATTGTCTCCAATGCTGTTGTCGCTAGTGCTGGCCTTGCTTCTTGGGACATGTACGAAACTTCCTTATTTTCAAAACCCACAATGCATTTCATTCGGATGAACCCAAAAAGAGAATCCGTTGCCGCGATTAAATTCATGTTTTGACCGAGCGAACGATCGTTGGGATAAGTGTTGCTTATTAAGGGTAAATTTTTATGAATTTTTTCGACGTGTTCGCATTATGTTTTGTTTTATGATTTGAGTTCTGTTCCTTTAATGTTTGTTTTACACGAGTCTTTTTTTTTTTTTTCCGGACACAATTTGAATTTTTGGGGTATATTTCATTTAGTTAAATATAATAATAATAATAATAATAATAATAATAATAATAACAAAAGAAAAAGAAGAAGAAGAAGAAGTAAGAGAACTATATTTAAAAAAAAAAAAAAAAAGTTCACAAAAGTTTATGACTGATTTGGGGCTTACCCACCGCAATAATTTAGATCATGTTGGAAGCACTGCATCGCAAGAATAACGAAGAAATTTAAACAATACTTCCATTACTCAACCATGATGTATGTGCATGCATTTACACACAAAATTTATTTATTTAAATTATCTACAATAAATTCGGCATTTAGTTCGAATGATTAGTTAGATTCGCTCTATAAAATAGTCATTCAAATTTAAGTCTCGAGTTGGTGCTTAGGAGATAAAAACTTTAAAGAGAAAATTCAAGGGAACACACACAAAAATTATAAACTCATGTAATTATAAATATATTTTATATTATATTAATTATTTTTTTTTTTAATACTCACTTAAACCTACCACTTTTATATCTATTTAACTGAGACCACAACGTCGCCGTCGCCGTACAAAATGCCAATGGTAAAGGTGCGTCTTTTCACTGATGGATTAATTAAGTGAGCCGGCCAGCTTGAGGGGAGAGAGAATGGAAGGAAAGGTCAAAGGCAAACTCCACAAACACGTCGGGCGATGACAGTGAGGTGTCGTACAGTGATATCGTCATTTTGTGGCCACGCGTTCAACGGCTGCCACTTGTCTCTCGGAGCTCTGGTTGACGAACGGAAACTAACAGAACTAACTGCCAAAAAAAAAAAAAAAAGGAATAATAAAAAGGTTAAAAAGGCTGTTCTGCAGTGTTATTGTTTCGTTAAGACTTACCACATAGAAATTATCTAGTCATATGTATCTATAATACAAATCCTTGTGATTCTCACGAGAGATTGCAAATGTGTACACGCCAGTGATTTCTTTTTTTATTTTTTCTTTTTTTATAATGAAATTTTCTTTTAAATAAACCTCAAATTAATAGTAATAATATAATTTAAGCTATTACAATTTTTACTCGAAATTTGAAATACACTTAAAAAAGAATTTAAATATAAAATTATATACAATTTTAAGTTTGGACTTATATCCGGGCAAATGATATTGTAATTCTATTCATGCATACCATATTGTAATTCTAAATATGCATCCCATATTTAGATATATAGTCGTGATTAAAATTTTGAAAATTAGATTCGACTGATCAATTTAATATAAAAAAATAATAATAATTGAGAACTAACTCTAAGTTTAGTTCGACTAGTACTCTAGAACGGAGCAATCTAAGAACCGAGCCAGTTTGACCAGAAACGAATGAATTGGCACGGTTTATTCCAATTTGATCGACTAAGATATGGATAATTAGATTTAAAGAAAATAAATAAAATCATATACTATGTAATGTTTTGTACTAATTTTTTTTTATATATTCAGACTATTTATTTATTAATTTGTAATGCTTAAAAAATAAAAAATAAATATCTTACTTTATAATAAAAATATATAAATTATACATTATATATAATATTATATATATATATAATTTTTAATTTATTTAATTTAAATTACTTACCATTATCAATATATTATACCAATCAATTTTAAAATATATTAAATTATATTAAACTAATTTATACTCAAGTATTTACTTGTCTTTAGGTAATATACTAATTAATTTTTAATATATAATTAAATTTCTCTCCATATATATAATACTTATATTTTGTATATTATTATATTTTATTTATTAATATTTTTATATAATGTGTATAAATATTTAATTTATATATATATTTAATATTATATTTAAATTTTATTTATATAAATTTTAATTAAATTAATTAAATTTTAATTTTTAGAATTTAATAATTAATTTAATTCTTAAAATTTTAGTAAAGACAAGTTACTAACAACAACCGGAATAAAAAAAATTCAAGAGAGCTGACATGTTAATTTTCTCATCAAATTACGTGACAATTTGTGAGGTAACCAACATTTTGCTTTGAAATTCAGAAAATGTTCTCGACGGGGGATTGCGCATCTTCGCCGTGATGGCAAAATCTTCAGCTCCAGGACAATGATCCACTGCAGACACGTACTCTTGCAGCTTTTGCAGTTCTTGCTCGCTAGCGCCAAATCAACTCAAGCCACTAATTTTATTAATAAGTGTACGGGAAAAACGAAGTTGCATGAAGACACCCACAATCTAAAACAAAATGTATTCTCCATGGTGCGTGTGTGTGTGTGTGTGTGTGTGTGTGTGTTTGTGTGTATATATATATATATATATATATATATATAGAAAAAAAAATTCCGATTCCCGAGAGAAGAATCCCACGTGGAGAAACTTCGAGGAAAGATTAGTTATAGGTAATTTTATTTTTATTGAAAAAAAAAAAAACCGTTTTCACATAATGAACATGATCTAAAATTCACAATTGAGTAACCAAAGCTTGTCCTTCATTCTCGTCGTCTATCATAATCTAATTATGTCCTCTAGGAGACGCATCTAAATTTGTGGTTCCTTCACAGAAAATGACAATCCCAAGTACCGTTAATTCATCATACAAGAATCCAATTTCTACTTGCTAGACATATTTGTAGTCCTTAGTTTTCAAAGCAAATTGAAGCTTTTCTCAACTTCTACTTGTTTTGTGATGTGATCATTTATGTACAGAGACGAAACATGTGACTTGAAGAAAGCAACCTTATATCGTTGTTTTCTATTTCATGATCGTATCAATTGTTGGGTCCTCGAGAACTTGCAGCGAGACTGTTACACAGAAGCCAACACAACTATGTGCCATACAATCATGGAGCAAAACCATGGGCAGTTATGGTGGTTTTTTTCTTCATTTTTGAAGTCTCTGCATACCATGAAACTCAGGCACTAAGCCTTTTTGGCCTCGTTTTTTGAGACAGTCAAGTGAAGGTTTACATTTTAACCTTGCCAGGGCTGGTTGGGAAGTTGGAATTATTGCCTAAAATGAAGAAAGAAAGTGGCATTCCAGGGCTTGAGGTTTCTAGCCATAGCTGAGAAGTTCGAGAGGACAAGGGAACAACAACTCTAGCCCGTGAACGCTGCATGTGACAATAAAAGAGCTGTTACAATCAGTGCCCCCTTGACCCACTCACGTGTGCCTTTTTGGCTTTTACCAGAATTTATGTGTCCCTTTTAAATTTGCAAAACTCATTAGCCATGCCCATCAGAGGAATTCTGATAAATGTGGAGAAGGAATCACAGAGGCAACGATTGTACAAAATGTGCAACTTTGATGGCAACAGCAAGAAGCAACGAGGATTTGTTTATCTTTGATTTTCTTCCTTCTCAATCCAACTACTGCTAACCACTTAATTGGAGGACAATTACGCAGAGCTGAAAACTAGTATTTCTTTTCAACTCAAACTTGAGACCCAGACAACTCCACTACTATTAAATTAAAACCCATCGGTTGAAAACTACCATTGCTCCAAACACTAAATGAGGGTTAAGCCACAGAGAAACATGCAAAAAGGAAAAGGACGTTAAGGCTACAGATATTAGAGTATGGTAGGTGCATTTGGCATTGGATTGGTTTGCCCTATTATGGCTTGGCCTTTATTGATAATAATTGACGCTGGAAATGTATGCACGTATAATTGGGCGAGTCACATTCACATGCACCATCATATTGACATATGGCAAAGAAAAAAAAAAAATGAAGACCCTCTTGTTGAGCCGAATGAGTTGCAACCATAAATCATACAAAAGAAGGAGAATGATTAATTGAAGCAAGAGACAAAAAAAAAAAGTAGAAAAGAGAGAAAGAGAATGAATACTAATATCCGGCGCTATCGAAGGATTCTGAGTGATATTTGCATATGTCTGCAATAGCTTCATGAGTTTGGACTGCTCCTATATAAACCAGAAGCATCACTTGTTTTTTCGGCAATCTCGAGAAGCCCCATTGTTGTGTTCTCCTAACTCTTTCTCCTTCTCTCTTAGTCTCCCTGGCCTTCCCTCCGCCACATATAAGCTAAACATGGGTGGCTTTAGTTTTAGAAGTTTCACAATTATGGTGTTCATTGCTTCTCTAGTATGGTCTTCGAGTTTGGATAGCTGCATTGCTAGAAGAAGCAGGCATTGGAGATCTTCTCTATCTACGAAGAGAGGGAAAAGTCATGGCAGCAATAGTTCCAACAACCACCATTCCAAAGGATCCAAACCAAAATCTCCACCTCACAAAGTTCCGTCGCCTTCGCCTGCTCTACCGCCACCAAAGGATGTGCCAGTACCAAGCCTGCCTCAGACATCATCAGAAGTTTTCAACGTTCTTCATTATGGCGCCAAGGGAGATGGAAAGACAGATGACACAAAGGTTCCCCTCTAATTCTCTTTTATTATTATTATTATTATTATTATTATTCCATTACTTACTAATCCGAAGAAAGTTTACCCTTAATTTGGGTTGACGGAAATTAATACAAAACAAGGAAAGAAAATGTTATTAGAAATGAAATCCTAAATGTGGCCATGAACTTACTAATGTGTCATAACTGCATGTATTCTTGCTAGGATGAGGGTATTCACGTAAATTGAGCAAGAACCTTTTTTTTATTTTATCCGTTTGTAAGGATTAGGAGTTGAATCCTAAATCTGAAACTAAGTGTTTATGTGACTTTACCACTAGAACTTATGGTTAATACCACTTTTTTTTTTTTATCTAAAAAAGTGGTTTCAATGCAGCACAAAATGAAGTAAATGCAATTCACAAGCAAGGTCATGAATGTCAACTTAAAGCATGCCAACATATCATACTTCATTCATCTCCCCATTAATGCAAAGAGCATCAAGCTCACATAGTGCTACCAACAAACGGCCAAAACTACCATTCCCGTGAATCTGCTCTCAGTGTAAAACAAGTCTCCCAGGTTTAAAATACATGGTAGAAGAAAGTAGATGAAAAGTTGGAATTTATAAATTTAACATAACCAAATTGTCCAAGATGGGGCCCACTATCCGAAAAATGATTATCGTTATGGTTCTGGTGGCAATTCCAACAATAATTGTATTAACAGTTAAGCACAAGCCAACGTCAACCACAATTCACTGCAATATATTTTCTGTTACCTAGTAACAGTGTTCATGTGCAACGCAGGCATTCCAAGTTGCATGGGCAGCAGCTTGTAAAGTCCACGCATCAATGATGCTAATTCCAGAAAAATATGTGTTCCTTGTGGGACCCATTTCCTTCTCTGGTCCATCCTGTCAAACAAATATAGTATTTCAGGTAAAAGCAACCATCATTTATTTAGAAAACATATACCTGCTGACAATCTAGGGGAATTCGAAAAATTATAACTGATGAGTTGAATTTTCCTCAGCTGGATGGCACAATTGTGGCTCCAACGGACTCTGACGCCTGGGGCAAAGGCCTTTTACAATGGCTTCAATTCACAAAGCTTGTTGGAATTTCGATTCAGGGAAAAGGCACTGTTGAGGGTAGTGGCTCGGTATGGTGGCGAGATCAACCCTTTGATGATCCAGTGGATGGCGAAACAAAGCTCATTATACCACTAAATGAGACAGTAGGAGAGCACCCTCCACTGCCGGTAATTACCTCGGCTAATTTGCACCCGGACAGCTACTGTCTTTTATGTTGTCCGCACCTGACCATGTTTCTCTCCCGTACTTGTGGTGTAGGGAAGAGATGGACTGATCCAGAAAATGCCAAGTATCAAGCCAACTGTAAGGATCATTTCAGAAAAATGTGACATTTCTTATTGTATCTCTGCATCTGATCTTGCTTTCCGAAAGCATGATTAACATTATTTCTTTCCGCAGGCACTGAGATTTTATGGAAGTTTCAACGTATCAGTCACGGGCATAACAATTCAAAACAGTCCACAGTGCCACCTTAAATTTGACAACTGCATGGGAGTTGTAGTACATGATATAAGCATCTCATCTCCTGGCAACAGCCCTAACACAGACGGAATCCACCTGCAGAATTCCAAAGATGTCCTAGTCCACAGCAGTGACCTTGCTTGTGGTAATTATATTTCTTGCAGATAAGATAATAGTGCCATTACATTCAAGTGGACAAGTTGGGCATGATTGAACTAGAATCTGACAAAATAAGAAAATGACTGGCGGAGCCAGAACAGATCTTACAATTTCTCAACCAAAGAAATGAAGCTTGTGAACTCTTTCCACTGATATAATTCCCAACAAAACAGGACACATAACTTGAATACCTGGCATAATCTTATCCTTTTAATTAACTTTTTCTTCAGACCTCAATGACCACTATTTACATGGCACATTGCCAAAAAAATCATCATTATCAGATATAGCTGGCATGCACTTGACGCATGTCATACCCTCATCCATCACGAGGAATCCAGCCATTTAGTATAGGATTAGAAAATAGAAATGGAAAGTGAGGAAGACACAAACGCATTTGTTGCTTTCTATTGGCTTCTCCCTCGTCTTCACACTAAACTAGTACTTCTGCTTTACCTATATGTGCTCTGCTACCCGACTTCTTTAATAGCCCCTACAAGATTTTGCGTAACATAACAACAAATGTTAAGGATGATCAGATGCGTGAGTAAATAAAACAATCAGCTATCTAAACCTAGAAATAACTGCATCCATATAAGAGCACATAACCTCAAACCATAGGCTTATTTTATGTGGACTGCAAAGCATGCAATAGAATGCTCATTGGACTTCAATCTGGACATAGATTGCAGACATGGAGGTCCATATCTTGTATTTATGCTGAAATAAACTTTTAACAATTTTTGCAGGGGATGACTGTGTTTCTATACAAACGGGATGTACAAATGTATACATTCACAATGTGAACTGTGGGCCAGGACATGGAATCAGCATTGGAAGCCTGGGAAAAGGTAACACCAAAGCCTGTGTTTCAAACATCACAGTTCGAGATGTCATGATGCACAACACAATGAATGGTGTCAGAATTAAAACATGGCAGGTATTTATCCCACCTGAACACCAATTACACTTAAAATCTAGTGCAAACACAACTTTGGTTGAAATTTGAATGGTATGGGAAACTAGCTTTTGAAAAACAAACCGCAATTAAAGCCATGAATGACAGTCAAAGAATAATATACCGACATCAATGTTTCTAGATTCAAATGTCTTCTAACAATTATATTTTGTATGCAAAAAATTGCAGATAATAGGCAAATTCTATTTTTTCAGATGTTTAATCTACAAGTGTTCCACAACTTTGAACTTTCTTAGAAACAGAAAAAACACTTTAGTTAACAGTTTGAACAGAGTCCAAGTTTTTCCAACAACTGAAGGCAGTGCTCTCTGACATCATCTCCTAGTTAATACATCAAAAATTGGATATTAGTGAACTTAGAAGAAGTTGTATGTTTCCAAGTCAACTTTATCAAAGTTACCTGTGGTTTTTGCATATGATCTCAATGTAATATCTACAGGGCGGGTCAGGATCTGTGCAGGGAGTGTTGTTCTCCAACATTCAAGTTTCTGAGGTCCAGCTACCAATCATAATTGACCAATACTATTGTGACAGAGCCAAATGCAAAAACCAAACATCAGCCGTTGCTCTGACAGGAATCAACTACGAAAGAATAAGAGGAACATACACCGTTAAACCCGTGCACTTTGCCTGCAGTGACACCATGCCATGTATAGACGTAAGTCTAAATACCATAGAATTGACTCCACTGCAAGAAAGCTACCACATGTATGACCCCTTCTGCTGGCAGACATTCGGGGAGTTGAAAACACCAACCACCCCTCCGATTGAATGTTTACGGATCGGGAAGCCATCAAGTGGCCGGCCTCAATCAGACAAAGATACATGTTGAACTTCACCCACTCAATACATGGTGCTTTGACTTGCGAGGTTGGAATGATACCCAGACCCCCATCACACCATTGGCTTCTTAAGTAAAAGATTATATTTATTTTTTTCTTTATAGGAAACCCCATATAGGAATTCTTATCTAGCTGGGTTGTATTGAATCCAAGCTTATGATGATATAGTATTAATTATTGTTGTTTGCTACAATTGATTGTTTGCTTGCCAGATTAGACGAGTGCTTGGTTTCTGTATGTGCTATAAATAAAAGTTATCATCAACTTTCAACCTTTGCTTTAAAGATTCACATTTTATACTAGCCACCAATTGACTGCAACAAAATGAGGAGAAAAAAACAATTAAATTTTGACATTGACAACTAACTGCCTAAAAAAAATTTGAGAACTTAATGAGGTATCAACGACACGCTAATCAAGAAGAAGCGTAATTGCAACCCCACAAGTAATTATTGCAATATGCTTATACTTATAGCAATAAACATACAAAGTACAGCAAGCAACCTTCAAGGGCAGACGCCATTTTTTCCCGATCCCCCCCGTGGACACAATTTCTTTGGGCCGTTTCAGCAGCATCGGCTTTTCAAAAGTACTCGCGTCTTGCTTGCTCGGTAGCTGTGTTTTTTTTTTTTTTCCACAACGATGTCGCTTCTATCGGAAAACATTGCAAAAGAAGAGAAGGCGATCCTGGGTTGCTCCAGTTTCCTTTCAGTTTCTCGGCAACCAAACACAACATCCGACGGCGCCGAGGTTGTCTTAATTATACTGGGAAACGAAGAATAAACGGCGTCGTTTTGATTCTATTCCTCACCGTAGTCCGCACCTTGCAAGAGTCTTTTTTTTTTTTTTTTTTTTAATCTTTTTTCTTTCAATGATCAAAAACTAACTTAATTGCCAAATTGGAGTCCTGTTTTATGGTTATTAGATTTGCTGAGACTCGAGCAACATTTAATGAATCTTTGAGCGTTACTTATTATTTAATATTTAAATATATTAAATTATAAATTTTTATTATTTATATATTATTTATTTATTTTCGGTTCTTAAGTCTGAGTCAATCTTGCTCCTCAACAGATAACGATAGTGCTCAGGAGCATTTGTTGTGGAATGATATTGTTCAGGTTACACTAGTTTGGTTTTCCGCGGTGAGTTTATGCGGAAAACTCAATTAGCACGATTCGAAGTTTAAGAACGAGTTATTCTTCATCATTGAATATTGTTCCAAAAAAAAAAAAGAATGAAATTCTTCCTCGTTGCATGAAGTTGAGTGCATGACTATGGTTGCTGAAAGGGGGGCTCTAGCCTGGTGTAACCGTACGTCAATCTACACTGAAGTTAAGCAAATTTAATGGATCCAGATTTTGACCCCTTTTCGTGATGTAGCTCCTGCGCCAGTTCTAGCACTGTGTAGGTGATTAAGTGGAAATTGTGGTATACTCGCGCTACTTATGGCTTCAGATTTGTAATGAGTAGTGGCTTGATTAGTGTTAATTCGATGGCAGCTCGATCTAGCAAGAAGTTTCAACGTTCAACCTAGGACCAAACAGCAACCAGGAAAGGCGACATCGGCATCGGTTGCATCAGCACTGCTAAGGAATGCCGAAGATCAATATGCTACCCCCTCGTCAACCAGCTTGAACACGGTAAAATATGTCCTGCCAGTTGATACTGCAATTGATCATATGGCAAGTCGGCCTGAGGGTCAAGAACGCTTGGAAAACAATTTTGTTAGTAAGATATCTGGATCAGTAAGTTGCTTGGCCCAAGATGCTGAGATGCTATGCCTGCAGAGGTGGTGAACATTTGACAGCAACAGTAACGAGGTCCTAGCCTCTTGGTAAGAGAGTTTATAGGTGCCCTAATGATTGTTTTGTTCCAGGAAAGAGCTTCGTAAATCCGATTACTAGCCCGGAAATTCAATTTGTTTCAGGAAGGTAGTTTGGAATTTGATTTTCGCACTCTTGCCAGCACTACTCTGGAATCTGCTAGTAGGTTGAGTTATTCCCCCTGAACCCACCACCCTTTTTCCAAGATCTTATAAATGAGAGCGTGAGTGCATTGTTCCCTCAAACGGTTGAGACCATTCAGACCAGGTAATACGTTGGCTATAAGTACATCTTCGAATTCTTCGTCACATTTGTGGACATCGTTTGACAGGACAGGCCCTATTTGACCGCCCCAAATTCTAACAGATTCCTTTATCAACCATCGTTTCTTCAATGCTTAACGTGCATTCGTTATCTATTATAATCATCTGTATTCATTATTGGGGGTCTTGTCCAGGCAATAACTAGCTTGCGAATTCAATTGCTTGAGATTTCAGACCCTTCTCAGGTGTAGCGATCTATCTCTCATTCAACTTCTCGACCTGTACTTTCAGCCAGCGTATGCCTTAATCTAGTAAATTTCAAGGCCCGCCTGACATGCCTCTGCCATGGCTTAAACACCTTTCGTTCTGAGGAAGGGACGTGAAATGTGTGACAAAAATCATAATTTCCTCATTCGCATCTTTCTTCACTCAAAAAGAGAAGAATAATAATAAAAAAAAAGAGTTCACATTCTATCAAATTATTACATATTAAATGCACGCACGAGACTTGATCTTACATGTTAAAACTTGTTGGGGGGGGTGTCGGTATCACAAAAGTTTCTGTGCACAAAAGGGAGACAACCTGTCATGTAAAATGCTGATTATTACGAAGAGAGTTTAATTAAATAAACACAAAAATTAAACATAAATAAGTTATTATTTATTTTAAAAATTGTGCTAATTAACTACTAAATACATATTTAATTCGTGTATCTAATCTTTGTATTTATGTAATTTTTTTTTCTTTTTTTTTAACGAAAATTGGATTGAAGCCATACAGTTAGAAAATGAAATGACAGTATTGGAGAACAATTTTATTATTATTATTTGTCACCTAATGTCCTCGTTTTAATGGTGGCTAAGGCCTAAAAGACTGAATTTGACGTTTTTTAAAAATACACATATCATGTGAGCAGTGATTATTCAGAATAAAATTTTTCCAATTTTAATTACCGGGTACTAAATTTAAAACTTAATAATTTGAAATCAAATGTAATATAATAATAAAAAAAGATTTGAACTTATGCAAACGAGAGAGAAAAAAAAAAGAAAAGGTGTCAAGTTAACATTAAAATGGCGAATGATATTAAATATACAATGAGATCTTATTATTTTTACGGATCCGACCAATCACACCTCATACAACTTTGTGCTTTTCAAAAACAAGTTTGCAACGACTAGCTTCAATTTTTCTCGACTTTTTTCTACAAAAGAAGGTATGACGTGGCGCTGCCGCTTCCGTAAAATCCGTCGCGTGGAGTCCACGTGGATATCCCTTTTACTCCGACTGGAAACGCCGGAATCTCACTATTATTCACTCGGTGACGCGGCGGTACCTGATTGGACCAAAAATATCGTATTAGCATTAACGTATCATTTCCGTTATTTTTATTACATAATAATAATAACAAGGGCATCTCCGTCAATTCAACCCCTATCTTCTTTTTCGGACACCACCAAAATTGCATATCGATCGACAGAGACTCAAGTCAAACGTTTTTTATTTTTATAAATTAAATTAATTATTAAAAATTATTAAATTCGAATAAAATTTTTTTATTTTCTCTTTATAATTGTCCACATCTCCATTTCTCGGCCGCACTCGGCGTTGGCTCTCTCTCTCTCTCTCTCTCTCTCTCTCTCTCTCTTTCTAGACGGCGTTCAATTCAATTTTACCGATTGGATCCCTCTGAGAATTTCTCCATAAGAAGGTAAAATTGTTATGCTAAAGTTTTTTTTTTTTGTGGGTAAATCTCGATCTAGTTTCGATTCGTGGAAACGAGAATTTAAAATGTTTTTGTTTTTTTTTCGGTGTTTTTTAGGTGGTTCGATCTTAGGTTTTGGTCGTGTTTTTGCGTGCGCTCTTTTTACTGTTTTTAAGGATTAAATGTTGAGGTTATTGTCTTTTTCTTTCCTTTTTTTTTTCTTTTATCTTTTCTGGTTGCAGATCTGGTCTTGATGCAATCTTATAATGGATATTGTCGATTTCTGGTCATTGATTTGATAATCTTGCTTTTTTTTATTTTTTAATGATCGGATCTGTTCGTTTTGCTTATGTGTAGGTCCCAATTCTTGATTTACGTTTGTTTGGTTAGAATCTTTGCCTTTGTGTTTTCTGGTGGGCGTCTTTGATTGTTGATTTATGTCTTGTTTGTAGGGATCGACAGCGAGGAACGGAGAATGGGGTTGACATTTACTAAGCTTTTCAGCCGGCTTTTTGCCAAGAAGGAGATGCGAATTCTGATGGTGGGTCTTGATGCTGCTGGTAAGACCACCATTCTTTACAAGCTCAAGCTAGGGGAGATCGTCACCACCATTCCTACGATTGGTAAGTTCTTTCATTTGAGCTTATTTATGCAATCTAAGGCTAGCATCGTTTTTACTATGTTGGGGATATGGGGAACTGTCTTTTAGCAATGTATTTGGGTGCTGTTCATATCGTTCATTGCTAGTCGGGATTTGCTTTTTTTTGTTTCTGAACCTGCATTGATGTGAATTTGTAAAGCTTGTAGTATTTGCTTAATTCTAGATTGGCTATGAGTTTTGGAATTGGATTTCCGTAAGCTTATGATGGTCTCAATGTAAGGGGAAGGAGCTTCTGATTTGAGGAAAGATAGCTTTGGTGGGTCCTAGTTTATTTTTTCACCTGCCTCCTTGTGATGAAGCTTTTATTCTTGTCTGCAGGTTTTAATGTGGAGACTGTCGAGTATAAAAACATTAGTTTCACTGTCTGGGATGTGGGTGGTCAAGACAAGGTATACAAATCTGAGATGCATTCCCTCTCTGTCCTTAGATCTGAGTGATTCTGTCATTTCATTGAGTTCCAATATAGCAACACTATTGAATTGTGCCATCATGCTGAGGTTACTGTTGAATTTAAACAATCTGAATGGATTAATGTGAAGTTCTTTTGTTGTACAGATTCGTCCCTTGTGGAGGCATTACTTCCAGAACACTCAGGGTCTCATATTTGTGGTTGATAGCAATGATAGAGACCGTGTTGTTGAGGCCCGGGATGAGTTGCACAGGATGTTGAATGAGGTAATATCATTTAGTTAGCACATACATATCTTGTTATTAGGAAGCAATTATTACGAGTATTTAAATTGATATTGACCGGAGTAATAGGCAACTGGTTTGTAAATTATCCAAAAATGTTGGATCAACAAGTCAACTTTGCAGAAGAACAACTTACATGAAGAGAATCACAATTAATAGTTATTGAAATAACATATCCAGGATTCTTATTTTGATTCTAAGTAGTGATACTGTGTGGTTTACTGATATGTTAATGATTAGTACTTTGCAAACATATGATTGTTCCCTATATAATTACAATGTGCTAGGCAAACTAAGGATATTGTTACAAATCATGCTTGGTGTTTATCCTAATTCTTTTCTATTTCACCTCCTTACCTATGATTGTTCTATTATTTTGTCCCTTTTCTCTAACCTGAGAGCTCAGCTAGGTAACTTTATTGGAAAATCCTTGGATGCATCAAAGTGTAATTTTAGTTGATGATCAAGGTGTAAGAAGGACCAAATTATCGAATTTTAACAATCAAATGTTTCCAGGATGAGCTTCGAGAGGCAGTGTTGCTTGTATTTGCTAACAAGCAGGATCTTCCAAATGCAATGAATGCTGCTGAGATCACTGATAAGCTTGGTCTCCATTCCCTACGCCAGCGTCACTGGTAGGCTTTCTTGCTTTATTATCTTTTGTTTGTATCCTTTGGTGGGTCTTATATTCTTCGTGGTCTTTCAGGTACATTCAGAGCACCTGTGCAACCTCTGGTGAGGGGCTTTACGAGGGTTTGGATTGGCTGTCCAACAATATTGCTAACAAGGTAATAAAACATACGCTTTAATCTCTTTCGAATAGAGTGTTGGACAGGGATGATATATGCAGTACATGGTACTTGTATGGCAAACTATAGTAGAGTGTAACCATTCAGTGTGCACTATGTTCTATATTTTTGTAAATTAGTCAATAGTCAAGTGTTGGCAGCTCTGGAAATTTAGCATTTTGGATTGTGGTTTTAATTGTTGACATTTTTCATCTGTTTAAATTCTTGTTGGATTTTCACCATAGATTAAATGGTGAAGAGTTCCATAATTGGAAAGAAAGACGGTGCATCATTGAATATTAGTGCTGGCTAGTTTTTGAAGCTCTCTTTTTTGTTTTTGTTAACCTTCTTTCATTTCATTTATACTTTCAGGCATAGATCAATTGAAGAGACATTTTGTGGATTGGCAATTCTGGATTGCAGGGCTGGATATTATCTAGTGCTTGCTTATTTTCTTTTCTTTTTGAGACAATTTGGATTGTGCTTATGCCTTTTTCCCATTTCCGGGGATAATCCTTCCTTTTTCCCCCTAGACCTTCGATGATTATATTGTAAAAGAATATGGCTGGATATATTTCGAGCATTTATTTGGGTTTGCTGCAGTGCTTCAAGCTGTAATCGGACTTACTTTTCTTCCCATCCTCTTGTGTAATTTTCTTACACTGTTCTTGCATTACGGCATACTCCAATTTTTGTCATGATTCAATCGCAGTCTGTAGCTATATTGGATATGCCGCTCGCCGCAGTTTGTCATGAGGTGTGCCATCAATTACACTGTTGATCTTATGCAGAAAACTTGGATCTTTTGTGTCCTAGATTAGGTCAGGATTTGGGATAAGGTAGTGAAACAAGTTTTTGGAATGATCCCCTGTGGATCCCTTGTGAGTTAGCCTAACCGCACAGAGGTCCATGTCGTTACTTGTACCTAAGAAGTTCTGAATTAGCTAAGAAGTTAGAACCGCACAAGTGTAGGAAAATGATGTATTGGATGCAGAAATCCCAGCGTTCGACAATATAGACAATCCATATTAGATGCCCGCGGCTGCTTCTGTGCTGCGTCGAATTGCTTCTGCGAGAGGACACGGAGCCATTCGCCACAACACTCCACCGGCCACTGCCAGCGCTGGACAAGGTGAAATGGCCGGCTACGATGATTGTCTACCTCTCCCCCATGTCAAGCGGAGCTGCTTCACCCGCGAAAGCCTTCTCCAGACTGTTCAAATCCCTCAAACGACACTCTGCGCAGACCAGGTTTCCCGGCGAATGGCCAAATTCATGCATGAAGTTTTATGTACCTAAGCAGGATCTTATGCTAATTATTCCTGGCAAGGAAGCTAATACGGACAGAGAGAGAGAGTCAACATGCTTGTCGCAAAAGGGTCGGGAGAAGAAACGTTCTCGAAAACTTCGATCATCGCTTCCATGCCTGAGATCCTTCTGCGCCCTTACTGTCTTTTTTCTTTTTATTTATTTATTTAAATTTTATTTAAAAATTCATTAAATGGTGACTTATAAAATACAATAATTTTTTTTTTATTATAAATTTTACAATCACTTTTTTTAAAATTAAAATTTAAGATCTTTAAACAAAAATTTAAAATTTTAATGTGACTAAGAAGAATGTTTGCCAGTCGGTTAAAAGACTCAAAATGATAATAAAAAAAAAAATCCTTTAATGATAGACCTTTTTCTCCTCAGTCATATTTTGGGCCCCTTGGCTTTCATATCGTCGTGTGACTTTACGGTTCACGCACAGGCCTTAAACAGTTACGGTGTCTAAGAGCTTGCTCACACAAGTCCATATAGATAATATATATATATATATATATATATATATATATATATAAACCACGGCCCGGTTAAGGCAAGACCCACCAAAAAAGCCCGATTATGTTAGAGAGAATCAAATTAAAAAAG
>CM034059.1:1326911-1358235 GCA_019804595.1 Bruguiera parviflora
CCAAAAAAGCCCGATTATGTTAGAGAGAATCAAATTAAAAAAGAAAAAGAAAAAGAAAAAACTCTGCAAAGGGAACGCAGGCACGTAACTCAGCCGACTCGCTCTATAGACCGTTGGGAGTTGTGAAATTGAAAACTCGGAAGCCAAAATATTATTATTAAAAAAAAAAAAGAGGAAAATTTAAGGCATAGAATAAAATAAAATGTCACAACCCAATGGCTTGAAAGTTTATATATATATATATATAAAGAAAAGAAAAAAGAAGAAACAGAGAAAGATTCTTGCATATTCTGTCTTCGTTCCTGTCTTAGGGGCATCGAGTTTGCACGGTCACTTCGGTTTGTACGACATAAAATTTCCAAAAACGATTGGTCCAGTGATGGGGTTAGGCGGGGAAGAAGAGCAGTTGTATAGATAGGATCGATCAATCGATATCCGATTCATTAACTAACTTTGGAGATACAGAAGAAGAAGAAGAAGAAGAAGAAGAAGAAGAAGGCCAAATGGATCCGAGGGAGGCTCAAAAAACCGAAGAAGGGAATCAGGGTCAAATATCCCATTTGGCCCTCGATATTGGAGGTGATCCTTAATCTCTCTTTTCTTTGCTTTTCTTTTTCTTTTGCAAATTGCAATTTTGATTATTTATTTGTATTTCCTTATTCAACTGGAAATTTCTCTGCCCAACTTTAGAAGTTTTATTATCTGGGGTTGATTTTTTCGTTCGTGTCAATTAGGAAGTTTCTTCAGCTGTTTGTGTTTTTTCTCTGCTTTTATATATATGTTACTTCTGTTTCTGGGTCATGTTTTGTTTTTTCCTCTCTCTCTCTCTCTCTCTCTCTCTCTCTCTCTCACACACACACACACACACACACACATGTACGTATTTACTGTAATAAATTATATACATATATGTGGGTTTAACTATTTTTCGTGGGTGGTAACTCGTTTCTAAGGCACAACACTTGAAGTAAATGTATGTTTTGTTTGTAGCTGGTGCACATTTTCATTGTTCCAGATTTTGTTTAAGCTGCCCCAAGAGTTGAAAAAGGAGAAAAAGATTATCCATAGAGTTGTGTTAGTTTTATGCAACCTGTTCCAATGATAAGATCTCCATGTGTTGCAGGGTCTCTTATAAAATTGGTATATGTCTCAAGAAGTGATGAGAATTCTGTTGACGTAAAGGGGGAGGGATCTCCATATGAAAATGATAGTCTTGAAATTTCTAATTGCAATAGCGAGCATCCCGCCCTTGAAGGAAGGCTCCATTTTGCAAAGTTTGAGACGAGCAAGATAAATGACTGGATTGAGTTCATAAGCTCCAAGAAACTTCATGTTGGTGGTAGGTGCATGTTCTTTGCACTTGTTGTTCATCTGCTGCCCAAGTACTGGCATGAAAGTTGAGAGGCTGTATTTGATATGTTGATATTGATTTTGGATTAATTAATCTTTCACGTTTGTTTTATGTGCATTTGGGATATCAACTGATTTACTGCAATTTACACTGTTGGACCTGTTGATTAATGTTGGCTACTTCTGTTTTCAACCTTTTCATGGAGTTTTTGCTTAGCTTCTCTTATTAGTGGATGTGCTTCTTAAAAAATGCTGACAATTTGTTTTTTTGCTTATTGGCTATGGGCCGCTTTAACATCACTGTGCACATAATTCTTATTACACAAGAATTCATTGGCATTTTCCAGAGCAAATAAAAAGAGGTAATGTTTTTGACTGGAAAAGTAAACATTTAATATATTATTTAAAATGTACTTTATTCTAACGTGTTTGAGTTGAATTAAGCATAACATAGGTAACTCTCTATATGCAAATGCACGTTTTCAGTTCATTCATACACATGGATTAACATGTCTACCCCATCACAAAATCATTATCATTGCAACAAAGTCTATTTGCAATATATTGGGGTGAGAGCATTTTGCTGTCTAAAAGTGTATAGAACTGGTCTTAAGGCTACTACTTCATAGAGCATTGTGTTGATAGTTGCTCCATATGCATGTTCCTTTTTCCATAATTTTCTTTTGGTTGCCTCTAGTTATATACTTATAAATGAAGTTGAACTCAGGTTTCCAGCATTGCCAAGATCCTGTCAGCAATAAGAAATTTATAAAGGTAAGTATTATTAGGGCTTGCTTTTTAAAGGTCTGCAGCATGTCCTTTTCTTTATATAGATTCTCTCGACCAATGAATCAATGATACAAAAGGTCACAAACAATTTACACATTTGTTTACAACGGTAGCTTTTGTTTCTGTGTTGCAGTTCATGGTATGAAAAGCTCTTAAATATTTACCATCCATTTGCAGGCCACAGGTGGTGGGGCATACAAATTTGCTGATCTTTTCAAAGAAAAGCTTGGGATTACTCTTGACAAGGAAGATGAAATGGATTGTCTTGTTGCAGGAGCAAATTTTTTGCTTAAGGTGAGGTCCCAGTGCCACTTGCATTTGATTTGAGTAGGTTGATGTCTTCAATTCAGATATTATTAAATCATTTGTTGGGGTGCATCTTATAAATATGATCTTGTTTGAATTATCTTGAGCTATTGTATTGCACAAGGTGGTTGCAACTCCAAACTTTAATACATTTCAAGTCAAAATTCAAATCAGATTTCAAAATGTATATATTTTATCATTTCTAAACATTTTATATGACAATTCATATTACTACTATGTGCAGTTCCTGGAAGCTATTGAATCACTGGAAGACTAAACTTTATATTGTGTTAATACGTAGTTGACTTTCCTAAAATAGCTTCTATATATTGAGTTTTGAGGTTGATTTCAGTGATTTTGTTCTAAGTTCTAATTTGTTGGAGTTGTGGGAAAAAGATTCTTCTTTCTCAATGGCTTCCCCCACCCAAAACAAATGCAGTTAACTCCCAGAAAGAGATTGGCTCAAAAGTTCAATTTTAGTTACTCCTCTATGAGGCAGGCTTACAGGGTGATAATGATAGGTGTATAACTCAACTAGATTTGGGCATATCAGATTTGAAAGTAGGTTATATTATATGCTGCCTCACTTTCCCTCATCAAACAATAGGAAAATTTTCCAATGTGCATTTGAACCCAGTGTTGGGCATGACAATGTGGGTGAACATGGGCATGGTAGTACCATAAAAGTATAGTTTCTGCAAATTTTTCATAAATTTATTTATTCTTTTTCCTTGTGTGGGAGCCTTGTGTATTGGGAACTCCCTTTTTTCCTTGTGTGCCTTGCATATGTTTTAAAAGAATTTACCATTGTGCTTTGAATAGGCCTTCCATCAGGAAGCTTTTATATACATGGATGGTCGAAAGGATTTTGTGCAGATTGACCACAATGATTTGTACCCTTATCTACTTGTTAATATTGGCTCTGGTGTTAGCATGATCAAGGTACTCTTCATCAATTCCTTTAGCTTCATTTGCTGGTTTGCAACTTTAGTGTAAATCTTTATCCTATAATTAATTTTTAGCTTTTTGCCTTTGTATAGGTGGACGGAGATGGAAAATTTGAGAGGGTTAGTGGAACCAGTGTAGGTGGCGGTACTTTTTGGGGTCTGGGAAGGCTACTAACAAAATGCAAGAGGTTGTTTGGTTCTTTTCTTGTCTTTGCATAACTAACACCCACACTAGTCCTTTTTATTGAGGAGGGACATGTCTTTTTATCTCAGTTTTGATGAGTTACTGGAGTTGAGTCATCAGGGAAATAACAGAGTGATAGACATGCTTGTTGGGGATATGTATGGTGGAACAGAGTATTCAAAGGTATTAATATGTCACTTGTTTACCAAACTGATGAAAAGTTTCCTATTCATATATCTGTGAGCATCAACATCAAATTGTTGTTCAGGATGTTTTACAGTCCTTTTACTTTCATGTTAAATTTCCAGCTTATAATGCTTAAATGTGATCAGTTTTGATGATGATAGATTGGTTTGTCATCTACAACCATTGCTTCCAGCTTTGGAAAAGCAATTTCAGAAAATAAAGAGCGTGAAGACTACAAACCTGAAGATGTTGCACGCTCTCTTCTAAGAATGATCTCAAATAACATTGGACAGGTATGTTTGGCTGGGGCAGAGTTCTTGTATATAATTAGTTGATTATTGTGTTCTCAAAAGTAATGTATTAATACAATTGTAAGCTCTTTGTGGAAAAGGGTGACTTGTTATTAACATCATCATATGGTATCATGACATGACAAAACTCTTTTGCCAAATCCTAGACCAGAAAGTGGTTACCTCATTAGTTTGGTTCATTTTGGCCTTCCTTTAAAAAGACTTGTCTAAGAATTTATGATTGAAACCATCTCTTCCTAGAAACTGGTTGCTGGAATTTATTTCATGTCATATAACTTCAATAAAATATTCCTAGGGATAATCCAATCCCTATGACAATGTCAAGGTCACCTTAAAAGGGACATAGAATATGTGAGGGCCAGAAATGGAGTTCAACATTCAGTTAATGGTGATTTTCTCTGCCTAAGATGACTTACCCTCAACTAATTTTGCTTTTAGGTATATGACATTGTGTTAGTTAAGAGCTGTACTCCACCTAATTGCATACTGACCAAAACTGGTTAGACCATGAGCAGGGTTGCCAGTTCCCATTTCAAGCCTGATTAATCATTGGACCAGTTTTGACCAAAAGGGTTATTGTTATAGCCTGGACTGGATATCACACAGTTTTATAGTCTTTCTGTCAGACTGATCTGTTCAGTCCAGCAGTGAAACATTGTACTGAGCTTTTTTTTTTTTTTGCTAAATTCCTGACTATAACCACCTTGGCTGGGTTAGTGTTTTCTGCAGCCTCATTTTATTTCTCTATTCCCAGATCTCTTACTTGAATGCACTTCGATATGGACTCAAGCGGATTTTCTTTGGAGGATTCTTTATCAGGGGTCATGCCTATACCATGGACACAATTTCTGTTGCAGTGAATTTCTGGTAATTTACCTGGGAGTTCTTTATTTCTCTTGTCACCTTGAAAGTAAGTTATGGATTTCGTTATAAATTAAATTGTTCAAATTATAAAGGTCAAAAGGTGAGGCCAAAGCAATGTTTTTGCGCCATGAAGGATTTCTTGGAGCTCTTGGTGCATTTATGAGCTATGAAAAGCACAGCACTGTTGACACGGCGGTTGATCAATCCATGCATCTCCCTGTAGGAGCAGCCTACCCTGCAGACGGGAGTTTCAGCTCCCAGAACCGTGATTTTGATGAAAATGAGAGTATTCAGTGCAATGCCTATGCTGATTAGTGGCTTTCCTTCTGTGCTTGGGTATGGCTGCGCTTGAAAATGAAAGAAGTTTTCCTACCATCTGGTAAATTATTTATTTCTCAGGTCCGTCAAGTAAATAAAAAAGGTTATAATACCAATGGTATTAAAGTACCATTGAACACATGATAGGGAAAACATAGTAAACCTTCTTAGCCTGGCTAAATGTTTATTTAGCATCGTTGCCTAGATTCCTTTGTTACTTAGGGTAACATATTCTGTAATGGGCTTCATTACATGGACATCAACTGTCTTAACCCAGAATACATGCCAATAAAATGACATTATTATGACTGTTTATTGTACATTTGTCATTTTTATTATTATTTGTAATCGTGTTATAAATGCACAACTAACTTTAATGACTGTGTGACATCATATTTTTTATGAGCCCTTGTCTAAATCATGCCAAAGAACCCACATCCGCGTAACATTTCCATCTGTAATTTAGGTGTTTATGTACCATGATGGCTTTCTCGCAGAATGCAGAGGGTTTTAGCCAGTGATTTTCTTTTTGCCAATATGTTTCGGTCACCCGCTTATTTTGTGACAGACACTGTACTCATTCCTTCGTGGCCTTGCATTTTGAATTGCATTTTCAGAATTTGGATGTACTCGAAGTTTTGAAGCCGAAGTCGAGTAAGGCACTTGCTCTTGATCCTTTTTTATTTTTTTATTTTTTATCGTTTTTCAAGAGGGCTTGCCCTGTTCCTGATATGCCCAAAATTGCTCCAGCATCTCTTCAAAAGAAACAAAAACTGGTTGAATTGGCCAATACTGCAGTCCACAGGGTAAAAAGGGTAAATGAATTTGGCAATGCTTTAGCTCCGGCAGTTGCATTGTGGTCAGCTCACTTTAACTGGGATTATACCATATCGTAATACCAATCTTTTAGCTGGTTGCAAATCTTAAACTCTGGATGAATATACAGTGTCAACAGATGTCTTACTTCTGGCACCTTCAGAAAACTGATGGTTCGCCATAATCTCAGCTGTCCTGGTGGTCATTCCTCTTAGAAATTCCCACCGAATTGAACTATCAGATTTTCTACATAAAAAGAGTGCCTCTTTCAGACACAATTCTCATTAACTTTATTTCTGGAGGTTGACCAAATTTGTCTCGAAGCTTGCTTGCACTTGCTTTTCCAGGTCAATTCCCAATGCAGCTGACGATTCCCTTTCCTTGTTCATCAAGTTCGCTGCTTGATTAAGTTTTGCTGATTTTAAAAGCCAACCTAATCATTATAAATACTTCTCACTAAAAAAAAATGTAGCCTTCTCATAAAGACCATACTTTGCTGTGAGAAAAAAAAAAAAAAAATCAAGTGCCTTGTGTCTTTCATTTCTCTTTTACGAAGACGAGCAACCCCTTTAAGCAAACTCCTAGTTGTTAGCATACTCTTTATATTTAGAACGTTCACCTACAGTATATAAAACACTTAGAAATTCAAATTTTAATTTAATTTTCATTTCTCCTTCTTTGTCAAAAATTAACATTCTTATCCATCTCAATTTTATTTTGACCATTAAAGTTTAAAATGTCAACTATCATTATTTATAAACTACTACTTCCTAGTAAATTAGAACAAAAAAAAAAAAAAACAAAAAGGAAGCAAATAATTGTGAATTAGGATACACATATTCACAAAAAAAGAAAAAAAGAAAAAAAGAAGCAAGTAGTTAAATGTTTGGATTGTTTGGAAATTAGTTAAATGTGCACCTACCGAGTCTCCACGTGGGGGGCCTTTTGTGTTCCCATTTCATTGGCGTCTACGGTATCTCCACGTGGAACTCTGCTGGTCTCCCACGTGGACTATACGTTGGACCACCGTAATTAGACCCATTTTCTCCTTTTCCTCCCTCCGAAAGTCAGACCAGAGGCTCGCAACTCGCTCCCGCTGGCGCCCCGGACTCTGAGTCAACTCGTTCTGTTGTCCCCTCGCCGTCGCTTCCATTTCCCGCGACAGCTCTCCGGTTAGTTACTCTCTCCTTCCCACTTATCGGATATCCGGATCCTCAATATCCAACCGGTTTAGATCCGATGATCCGGATCTCTTCTGCCTCATGTACTGCGACAAGCATTTGATTCCAAGCTTAGGGTTTAGTTTGCTCCTCAATTTTCTCCTCTCTGAATGAAATGCGGATCCAGGTCTATCCTGCCCGAGAACAAGCTAATACATCGGTTCGAATCGGATGGCACGATGGTCCAGCACCAGCTGCGAGGGAGGTTGGCCATCATCGACGATTGCTCCTTTAGTGTTTCCCAATTCGACATGCTCTCCGGTGCGGACGTCCGCTGGTGGGGCGCGATCGCGCTCGATTTCTCTAACATGACCGGCGGGTTCATTGTTTCTGAACGCAAGCTCAACGAGACATACAAGAACGCAACTTTAGTCGTTCATTTGAGGAAGAATTTCAATCGGGATGCGATCCGTGTCCTCTCCGCGTGGGACCTACTGACCGTGTCAGACTTCGGTCACGTTGTTGTCGAAAATATTTCGGCATTGAGTCCCTTTTTCTCTCCATCCCCATCTCCTGATGAGATGGAGGACGGCGGGAAAGGGATGAATCTCAGCTGTTCAAGTTTAATTGTGCCTCCAAAACTGTAAGGTTTTGTATAAAGATTTTCGGGTAAGATGGACTTCGAGTGTGGATGGGGGTTTTGTTGAGATAGGATTAGAGGCTGCCACAGGTGTCATGAATTACTTGGCATTTGGGTGGGTGAGTCCGGCTTCCACTTTTGATCTTATGATTGGTGCAGATGTTGCTGTGATGGCTCTCGTGGAGGAGGGTGTACCATTTGTTGACGGTTTTTACATTAAGTACGACTTTGCTAAAGGGGTTTGCCCTGATAACTTGTGTGAACAAGGGTCGAATCTGGTTACTCTGGTGAACAATACAGAATTGATTTATAGGCACAGGAAGGATGGGTGACATTTGTTTGGTATAGGAGGCCCTTGGTCTCAATTGATAAAAAGTATGATTTGCCTGTGAATTATAGGGAAAACATGACTATAATATTGGCTCTGGGGTCACTGAGGCCCCCTGATTCTCTTGGGTCTTACTATCTGCCAGAAAATCATGGAGGGCCAAATCAGTAACATATAGCAATCTGGTGCTTAATTTATCTCAGCAGGTTAATGATTGCTTAGGGCCCTTGGATGCTGCAGACAAGGAGGATCGGGACATAATAACTGCTAATGCAAATGTACCCCTTGTTGTTACAAGTGGTTCTGCATTGCATTACCCTAATCCACCTCATCCTTCCAAGGTTCTGTACGTTAATAAGAAGGAGGCTCCAGTTTTGATAGTTGAAAGAGCCAGTGAAATTTTCGGTGCAAGCTGGACATGATGTTGCATGTTACATTACATCAGATCTGCTTGGTGGGAATGCAACATTGAGAAATAGAACAGAGACTATTTATGCAGGAGGACCTGAGGCTGAGGGTGTTGTAGCTAGTCCAATGGAGATGGTATGGGAACCAGATAGGAATACTCCTGATGAAGTGCACTATCAGTCCTTGTACCAGCAGAAAATGGGGACAGGGTTTTATCTGATATGTACAACAACAGGTTTTTTTTAGATGACCAGCATGTCACATTCTGTTGGATATTGTCAAAGGATTCTATATCTATTGCAGTTCATAATGAGAAAAAGATTGGTTATATTGCTATTGGATTTGGATCTGGAATGGTGAATAGTTATACTTATGTGGGCTGGGTTGATGGCAGTGGTCTTGGACATGTGAACACATACTGGGTTGATGGAAAAGATGCCTCAGAGTATACATCCAACAAATGAAAACTTGATGTATTTAAGGTGCAAGTCAGAAAATGGTGTCATTACCTTTGAGTTTACAGGCCCTACAAACCCTCATGCAGTCACAGCGACTGGATAGAATGTAAAAACATTGTTGATCCCACAATCCTCTCAAGGTTGTATGGGCAATGGGTAGGCAATGGGTACTAGATGGTCTAGCGAGCATCTGAATGAGAGAAACATGCATTCTGCTACTAGTCAAAGACCCATTTGTGTGATGCTGATGTACAGTTCTGCAGAGGCTGAGCAAGATTTATGACCATTATTAGCTGTACATGGGTTCATGATGTTCCTTGCCTGGGGCATTTTGCTTCCTGGTGGAATCTTAGCAGCCAGATACTTGAAGCATTTGGGCAAGGAGGATGGTTGGTACCAAATCCATGTTCACTTGCAGTACTCAGGCTTGGCAATTGTTCTTCTTGGCCTTCTTTTTGTGGTGGCTGAGCTTCAAGGCTTCTATGTGAACTCATTACATGTTAAGTTTGGGCTCGCTGTGATAATTTTGGCTTGTATACAGCAGTGAATGCTTCTGTGAGGCCTAGGAAACCTGCCTGTGGAGAGGAGATTTCCTCAAAAAGGCTTCTTTGGGAGTATTTGCATGTTATTGTTGGCTGGTGTGCCATAATTATTGGCATTGCCACAATTTTCACTGGAATTAAGCATTTGGGAGAAAGATATGGAAGTGAAAATGTTTGTGGATACATCCTGGCATTAATTCTTTGGTTCTTGTTTGCTGCATTCATTGTCATATAATTGGAATATTGAGAAAGAAATGAAAGGAGGAACATGACATACAGAAGAAGCAATTGTAGGTTGGGTATCCATGGGGAAGACAATCCTACCGATCTCTTAAGCCCAACCAGGGCTTCTGAACAAAAGGATTCTCAACAAGCTGGACGAATGGAAGTTCAATTAGAGCCTTTGAACAGATTAGATTTGTTTAATACAGCGGTGAACAGTTGGCAAAAACATGCATCTCTGCCAGTTTTGAGAAAATTTTTTGGTGGCACATTGGAAGGTAAGCCTCTTATTTGCTTCAACGGTTTTCTCTTATGTAAGGTTTGTCTACTTGCTATTCATCATGGTCACCTGCGGCCATTCATTTATAGTTGCATTGTAATTGTGCTAGACTAGTAATTTTGTATACTTGTTAAGTCAAAGGTTACACTGGTTACTTGCTAGAAAAAGAAAAAAAAAAAGCAAAAGAAATTAGATACTTTAAATTTGTTAGTAATATCCGCGCCCTTTTTTTGTCAAGTGATTTGTAACTGTAGCTTCTGGTATTTCAAGAAATGAAATTCCAATCTTAATATAAAGCTATCTGGCAATCACGTTGGCATTATGGTTTATGGTAAGTATGCAAGCAAGTTAAGACCAACATTCTCCATAAATAATTTGGCCGCTAGGATTGCTATTGACATTTCCATTGAACTATTTTTTTCATATTTTCAAGTGTCTTCTTCATTTGTCGACGGAACTCTTGTCAGCTAAATTGACAGGACTTGGCACAGTAAGTATACATCAGATCTTCGAAAGTTTCTTCATTCACCTGTTAATGTCTCTTTCTGCATGCGTTTTACGAGGTTCAATAAAGTCAATCGGACAAGAAAATCACTATCGACCGAAGAGGAATGCTGTTGCTTTACTTGTAAAGAAAAAGCAACACAATTCATGCACTAAAGTGGAAAAGTTCCTTCGAACAACTCTGATTTATGGTCTAATGGTTTCTAATACAGGGAGAAATTTATAAATATTATAAAATAGATCATTATCTTTATATTTTATCAACGTGATATTTATACTTTTAACGGTTACAGTAGCATGTACGTATGTTGGTTGCAGTGATGTAGTGTACATGTTGGTTTTCGCATGTCTGCGAACTCAGTTCAATCAAATTAAGATAGGGGGACCTATGCAGCGACTTGGAAATTCATTAAGAACTGTCCCTTCCAACCTAACTTTTCGTACAGCATTGTAGTTAATGCTAGGGACATTTGTGATTCAACTATGCCATTGCACCAATCATCAAAAGAACGATGATCGAGCTGTGCGAACAATTTGGCAGAATCCTCCTTTGGAAAAAGGCAGGAATAAAGACGACAATCAAACAGAGGGTGACCCCCACATGGCAGTATTGGGCAGATGAGTTTGCGCACCGCAGGAGGGAAAAGAATAAGCAAAATGTTTTCATGTCACACAGATCCCCATGTTGACCCGACCACATACTTCGACTTTCTAAAGTCGCTGCCAGCCTGCAACTTGGCCCAGAATATCAAGTGGAGCGAGACAGGGACTATCCCACTTAGATGATTCTCTCCCTTTTCTTCTGTATACGGATCGTTCCCTTTATAGCTCTCCGTAATTGTGCCACTAGCTTAAATTTCGCAACCCAAAGTTTAATATATTTGAAATTTGATGGAGTAAAAATTCGATGAAATTGAATCTTAATTTACTAAAAATTCAAAAATTCAGAGACTCCAAATAACTCTTTTGATTTGAGATGATTCTTTGTCTACCTCTATGAATATAGCCATAGAGTCGGACAAAGCAAATCATTTATATCAACCTTTTAGTAAGACATAAAATAATTTCATTTATGGGTTATAATCAAGTTCAGTTGAGAATTTTCCTATTGACATCAACATAATATTGTTATCACCGCTTACTTACCATGGCTCGTGTACATGAATTGCACCAGGGATCAACCCTTTCAATGATTAGTTCAATTGTGAGTGCCGAGGTCAAAGCAAATATTGCTGCTTTTTGTTATTCTTACGGGGTATTGAGCTAGTGTCCATCTAAAGACACCAAAATCTTACTTTCTCTAATAACAAAGCAAGTGCCGCTGCCGTTTCTATGCGGTAAAGAACATACAAGAATATCTTTATTTCTCTCTTTATTAAAAGAATTAAAGAAATCTCATGCTTTAATCATTTTTTAAGAAAAAGGCCGCCTAGACATTATAGAAACCCAATTATGCATAACCCCTTTGATAGGCAAATCCATTGCTTGTTCCAGGAGTTCCACCAAAGTCTCTCCTGTTCTGCACTCAAAGAACAATAGTTTCAGACTCATATAGTCCAACTAAAACCCAAGTCTCCTTCTATTCTGAACAGTTTTCTCATCCACCAAACAAAGAAAAAATGTCTATACAGATACAACCACAACCAGAGACACAACCACAACCACAACCGCAGATACAACCACCACCACAGGCACAACAACAACAGCCACAACAGCAGCCTGTTACTGTTTACCCAAACACAGTAACTGGGCAGCAGCCATCATCTCACCACTCAAATGGGTCATTTGGGATGGTCTTTATAGTGCTTGCTGTTATCATTGTGATATCAGCAATTGCTTGCTGCCTCGGCAGGCTTTGCAACAGGCGGAGACAAAACAAGCAGAAACCACCCGGTAGTAGGCAGAGCCAGCCGAGCCACCCAAGCATTCGTCGCAGGGAACGGGAAAGGGACATCGAGTTCGGGTTCGACAAGGGCTTCCCTGTCGGCAGACCAGCCGGACCAGCTGGCCATCATGGAGATCCCACTAGAGCACAGAAGCCACCGTCTGAGAAGGGTCGTGTTAAAGGTGAAGCTTTTCCCGTTCACGATTATGGCGAGCCAAAGGCCGGCCAATTAGGATAAAAGCTTCTTTACATAGATGCATTCAATTTGACGCGTTGAAGACAGAGACTCAGATTGCACTATCATGACCACTGGACGTAGATTTGCAACCTCCGTGGATCAAAAATGTGCAGTTTACGGTCACAGTGATGATAGTGCAATCGGGATAAAGAGTTTCTATATATTCATGTATGTTGTTGTTATCTGTCTGGTGGACCATCTATCAAAGTGCGATTGAGTCTTGCCTTTTTTTCCTCAATTTCTGTCTTTTGTTTCACAGAAAAGTCCCACCTCGCAGCTTAACGTGTGCACGTAAACTGTATCGATCTTCAATATTACAACTATTTATCTAAGAACAAGCGTCCAGAGCGTAGGACAAGTCCTAAAATAATGGTAAGTTTCTTATATTGTAACCAAAACGTTACAAGTTCAAATAATTAGTGATCGATGTAGGTGGGTTGTGGAATATTATTATTATTATTTTAATTCAATATTTAATTTTACATGTTATATTTTTCTTTGACTTATTCTAGTACATGAAAACGTAAATCTTTTATATCCAATGAATTTCATCTAAATGTCTACATTCCCACAACTTTTTGTCCAACTACTCAAAATAGAACGATTTCCCAGCATCGCGAGAATTGCTACAACTCAAGCTATCTGCTACATGTCACTCGGAGTCACATTGTGCAATTTGCTTTTTATTCCGAGCAATTTATTTCATTTTTTAATCTGATATATTTTCCCGATAGTGTGGTTGGCAGGGCAGCCAGCATTAAACAATCCGAGATTCTGAGCTATAAGAGCTCGCGGAGACCTAGTTATTGAAAATTATTTTTCTAAATAGAAACGACAGGGCGAACTTGTTTCATTCGGCTTAGCAGAGACTCTTGTGTTTAGTTAGGTCCAACTGGGTTCTTGAATTTAATGAAATTGGGCTATCCAAATCCAATCACTGGCACCCTCATTTTAAATCATTAAAAATATTCAGAAAAGCCATCCAAAAAATATTTTTTTTTTATAAAAAAGGAAAATTAAAATACCATGATTAATACTCGTACGTGGTTTTCTTTTTCCTCACCATCCTTAAAGCAAAGAACCGAAGATAGAGAGAAAAATCCAGAGAAAGAGACAAAATTGGAGCTAACTCAAGTTCGGAGGTCAATTTTGCTTAGAGAATGAGAGGGAATTGGATTAAACAGACCGAATTCGGCCGAGTTCAAGAAGCCAATTGTGCAAATTGGACCCAACTTAAAAATATAGACAAAAATTCCAATTTTAACCAAGTGCATGGACTAAAAGATACCATTTGTTTTCTAATTTCTAAGAAACAATTATTGGGAAAAAGGAAGTTTACGAACCATCTCTAGTTGGCAGGGTCAGCACGAAATTTTGAACTTGTACGGGACGGGGGAGGTTGGATACCCATGTCTTCTAAAAATCCTGCAAAAAGCAACTACCGAGGCTACTCTAATAATTATTAAATTTTAAATTAGAGGTGAAATTTAGAATTAAAAATCTAAATTTTAGATTTTATTAATAATTAATTCTTGTCTCTAATTTTAACCGGACAGGAAAAAAAAAAAAGAAAAGAAAAGAAAAAAATCCTGCGAAAAGAGCAGGCATCCCCCTACCCTCATGGAAGAGTCATACGTTGGTATCCAACTGACATGCCAGTTTTCCGAGATATCTTGGACATAAACGACTCATCGTCCCTATTCTTTGATTTTTTTTATTTTTTATTTTTTCATAAAATGAAAAAATACTGTTGATATTTATAATATTATATGAACATATATTTAAACCCTCTTGTTTTTGGGATGAATCCCAACCCAAAAATAACTTCATATAGCTGAGTTAGCACATAGCCGAGGCCCAAATGGGCCCAGTCCAGCCCAAAAATAACTTTATACAGCCGAGTTAGCACATAGATAAAGCCCAAATTGGGTCCAAGGTCAACATCCGGCCCTTCTGTCCACCTTTTTGCTCCCGCCTTCTCTAAAAAACAAAATTCTCCGCTTTACCCTGTGCAAGCCCAGCTATCTTCAGCTAGATGACACTTCTTCCATGGGGTAAACATAGGTTTCATTTCACTCTCAGTCCACGTCAATAAATAGTTAACAAAACACATAATCCTAATAAGATAAGTGGGACACTACATAATTAAGAATTTAGATTTTTATTTAGAGTTCTTAGATTCTGATTGTAAAAAAGAAGTCTAGATATTGTGAAAATTAAAAAAAAAAAAAAAACCTTATCATATATAACTCACAGTTTAACAAATATTTTAATAGATTAATAAAAAAATAAAATAAAAAGATAACAACTTTGGAAGTTAATTTAAATAATTTTAAAATTATCTTTAACTCAGATTATATTATTTTTCTAAAGAATGAAAAATATTAAATTTTAATAAATTGGCAAAGGTTGTACAAATTTAATATTATATAGTTAAGTATATGTGTTTCAGTTCAAATTCTTCTAAACACATTTTAGATTTTAAGTTGGAGATACAACCACGAAACTATACTAATAAAAAATTTGTTCAAAAGAAAATTTATGTCATAACAATTTGAAAAAAAGTAATATTATATTATGTTTATTAAAAAAAAAAAAAAAACAAAACTTATATCATGTATGCGAAGAAATTAAAACTTAGTTTAACCAAGTCACCCAATTCAACTGCGAACATTGCACTCAGATAACACAACTTGAGGAGTGAGGGCACCGATGAGCTATGACTCTTTGTTTCTTTGGTCAAGCAGACCATTGACCACTCTCCATTTCCACGATTTTATTGACTATGCAGTCACAGGCCATGTGTGGTTTTCTTTGTTCCCAAGAAAGAACAACATGAAAGAAAAGGAATCGTGGGGTTCATTGATCCCAAGAAAAACGAATTGAGAGAGAGAGAGAGAGAGGGATTGTCTCTTGCTAATGATAATCCTTTTTGGGTACCACCGAAGACGTTCAAGTACAAAGGCCTTTTTTGATGCTGGGGATAGCGATACACAAAACGCCACAACACTAGAGGCTGATATAAGTTGCGACTCAAAACCGTGCCCGCCAGTCTTTAGTTGCAAATACAAAGAAGCATTCCTCCACGCGCAGCCATCCACCTCAAAGACTAAAGAGCTTTAAAATTGAACCGTTAAACAAATTAATTATCAATGTAATCCAAGTTGTCTATTCTTGTTTGCTTCCTGCCATATCATAAAAACAACTAAAAGAAAATCCTTGAAAAAACACACATACATTAGTTATAATGACAATTAGTGTCGATGACAAGCAAAAACGACCTCTATATTTTATAAAAATGAAAAATAAAAAAAGTCAAATTTAGTCCAACTCTCATTTTGTATTAACTCGTACTTGGTATCGAACTTAACCTGTAATTTACTGTGGTAACCTTTACTTTCTTCTTCTTCTTGTTTTTTTTTTTCTTTTTTTTGATAATCGAAAATTGCCCCTACGTAATAACTCGACATCCCTATTGTAATTTCTGATCCACGAGAGGGGGCCCTGTCATGATCACTGATCTCGATTAACATTACAAAACAATGATAGTTAAGTTTTAATCTCAAATTTGATTTCGTTTTATTATGAACTCATCGTTGTTACGAGATTGAGGAAGAAAAAAAACGACAGCAATGTCTGGGACGTGAAGTGGACTTGCTTTGAAGGTGAGTAGGGAAAGAAATCTCTCACAAAAGTCTGAAACTTTGATGATTATGGGTGCGTTTCCCCAAGAGTGCTTTATTATGAACCATTCAATGGGCCATTTTTTGAAAAGGATGAAAATTTCGGTTAGTCAGTCAGAAAACTGTCTCTGCCAAAGGGTCAGATTCCTCTCTGTCGCAGATTTGGTACTGCTTGGGAATGATCCTGTCCCTGCATATTAGCAGTACTATTTCGAAATATTACAAAATAATTTTTTTTTTAAAAAAAAAACTTAAAATGAAATATTAATTTATAAACATATAATCATAATTAATTAATTTATTTATTATTATTATTAAAAAATTCTAAATATTATAATTGTAATATTTATAAATTTATATTTAATAATTTTTTGTATTTCTATAATATAACTTAACACCATGGAGCATAGGTAGCATATAGTTTAATCTTTTTGCTCTTTATTGGTGCCATGTTAAAAAGGCGACATGAAAGGTATTTTTGTTGTTTTCCATATGTGCATATAAACCCAAACCCAATAGAAAGAGAGAGGCTTGTTGGGAAAGGAGGAGACAATGAGAGAATTGGAGAGAACATTAAAGTGGCTTAGACCCCTTGTGGACTCCAAGGCCTGGGACTACTGTGTTGTTTGGAAGTTGGGTGATGACCCTTCAAGGTGCATATTTAACACCCAGAAATCGATTTGCTCTTGCTCTTCCACTTTATTTTGGTTTTAGCCAAATGGGTTCTCAGTTTTGTTCTGATTAAGGTAGCTTGCACTTCCATTGTTTGTTGATTTCGAAGGTTTATTGAGTGGATGGGTTGCTGTTGCACTGGTGCTGGTGGTGATGGTGGTGAGTCTCAGCATGGAATGGTGAAGGAGGAAAAAGGAGAAGGCAAGCATTCGGTTACTTTTTGCAGGGACGGCTACGTTCAGCATCCAGTCAGGACAAAAGCTTGCGAGGCTCTAGCCCAACTGCCTACTTTCATGCCTCTGTATTCTGGGTATACTTCTCTCTCTCTGTCAATAATTTTGATCTAATGTTGATCCAAGAGAAAAAAAAAAAAAAAAAGCCTGATACAAGAGACTTTAATGCAGTATTCATGGCGAGGTGGTGATATCAAGTCAATCGCAGTGGCTTATAATCCATGCCAACGCCCTGGACTCAAATCCCTCTCTTGTGGGTTCTTGATTTCCTTTTCTCTCTCTCTCTCTCTCTCTCTCTCTCTCTCTCGTTTATGTATCGTTGGTTCCAATAAAAATTGCTTATAGAAGGTAAAATGCTTTCACAGAGAATATTTTTTTTTTTCTTTTGTTTTACTTTGAGGATGAGTCCTTAAGTATTATAGGAAACAATGGAATTCTGGTGTCCGTTAGTGTACACCTTTTTCATGATGATTAGAAATCTAATACAGCCCCAATCCCAAGACTTGTAAGTATATCATACATGGAAGGATCTATGCTGTTTCTCCCTACTGAATCGGGTAAGTTTCCGGAAACTCAATCGGACTAAATAGAGTTACTCTACAAGAATTCATTCCCAAGAAATTAAACCGTTGTACATACCTATAAATCCAGGCTGAAGTGCTTGATTGGTAAACCAGATTCAGTTATACCGATGAGGTATTGCATTGTAGAAACTGCAGTTGAAGTGAAAAAGGCTGATTAGAATCAGACTTCGTTTGCTATCCAACGTATTACTTTGGAGGTTGGTTAATTCTGCATTTTCTGTAATTGACTTAAGAAATGTTATGTTGCAGGGATCAGTTGGAACACGGGTTCTGATCCCAGTATCTGGTGGAATTATTGAGCTCTTTGCAGCAAAACATGTAAGATTTATTTGACCTTTCTCCTAGTTGTTTTTTATTTTTTCATGTTGATTGGGACCTTCTTAAGAAGATATTGCTCGTTTTTCTCAGGTAGCAGAAGATAGGAACATAATTGAGTTGATTCAAAGTCAGTGTGCTTTTGGGAGACCGGAAGACATGATTCCACTAGGCTACTCCAATGTGAATCTCGAGAATCATGAGCACTCCCTTGATCCACTTTTTGATGAGAACTCGCAAAGCTTGCCGCTTACTTGCCACTTAGTTCCTCAAATTCGGGTCCTTCCACCATTAACTCACCCCGATGCTTATAAGGGCTTTGAAGGATCATCCAGCAGCTCGAATCCTTCAAATGACCATGCGCTGTTTGATTTATATTCTGGTCACATATCCCAAAATGAACATTTCAAGCAATTGCTTTGCAAATCTTCTGTGTCAAGAAAAATTAAGTACAAGGACACCTCTTTGAAGGAACAAGGAGGCAAGTACAAATCAAAGAATCTTATCACGGAGAGGAACCGGAGAACCAAAATAAGAGACGGGCTCCATACTCTACGTGCTCTAGTTCCAAAGATATCTAAGGTGAAGATGGTTGTACTTGTTTCTGAAGCACTATCCAAGCAATATTTTTCTTCCTTCCTATTTGAACAGGTTTTGATATGACCACTTCGATGCTCACTATAAATGGATACCTGTAGATGGATAAAGCCTCTATTCTCGGAGATGCAATTGATTACATAGGCGAGCTGCAGGAGGAGGTGAACAAACTAAAGGATGAGCTCAAGGAAATTGAGGAACAAGACTGCAGGGAAACCAACCCAGAAATAGAATCAAAGACTTCAAAGTTGAAGGCATTACATCAATGCTGCAGCCACCTGACCCTTACAAAGTATAACCAAGATTTCTGTGGGTTCAGAGAAAACAAAATGTCTGAGGTATAAATGGCTGCCAGAGCCTAGCTTTATTTTTTACTCTTCTTAATCTTACTGTGGTACCATTTGTAAGGATAAGAGATACAAGTCATCTAATTTTGGAATGTTTCAATAATTATTTTATATCCTACATTGGTCCTTTTCACAGATGCAGCTAGAAGTGAACCAGATTGGGAAGAGATATTTCCTGATCAAGTTATTTTGTGAGTCAAAGCGAGGAGGTTTTGGAAAGTTAATGGAGGCTCTAAATTCTATTGGGATTCAGGTTCTTGATGCTAATATCACCACATTTAACGGGAAAGTCCTCAACATTCTCGAAGTTGAGGTAAGATTTTATATTTATGCGCTTACTAGTTCTTTGCAAATTAACTTGGGTCCAAGTTCCACAGAAATTCAGTTTGTTTAGTTTGCTTTATACTATTCAAGAAGCACAATTTGGGTTCAACTGAGAGAATTATCAGTCATAATATGTACAAGAAAACTCCCGTGTGAAGCACAAGCATCATCTAGGTAGTCCAGCCAGATACTTTATGAATGCAAAGGGCTTTCCCCATCAACCTGCCTCTCCACTACAAAAACTTCCTATGCACGTACTGTCTATTCTTTTGTTTTGATGTATACTTGTTTGTGTTTATACCAGGCCAGAGAAGGATGTTCAACCAAAGAAATTGAAAGAGTCATTGATCAAGCTGAGAAGGCATAAAAATTCACTCTGTACATATTCCAATGCTAACGCAGGGTCCGGGGGACACTATTTGACTACAGAACTTAATACGGCTCCACCATCAATTTTTCTTTAGGTCATTGCATTAGTTAATACAACAGCAAAGAGGTGAGATCAGTTGCAAAAGATGGAAACTGCCTATCAACAAAAAATCTTGTTTTCCCACCTTTAACTATGGCTTCTTTTATCTAAAGAATTGTCCTATACTAAGATTTCTGTTGTAATTTTGCTTTACTTACAAAACAATGTTAAGGTCCCTTTGTGGCCTTCCATGAGCATGTCAGGAATGGTTGTTGCAACTGGTGCTAATAGTATAATGAAATGGCATTAGCAAAAAGTGTACGAGGATGGAGTGTTTAGGGACAGGTAACCAACACAGGCATGGGGATTATACAAAAATTTACATCACAACCAGGGTTTTCTCGGAGGAAGTATATCCAACTCAATATTGTATCCATTTTGCTCCACCATCACCAGGACGCGATTGTTGATTTTGATCATGCCAAGAAAGAAGACAGACAATGAACGTTCAACAACCTGAGCGAGACAAATTTGACAGACTTCCTCCAACTGCTCATCAGAATTCACCGCACAGCTCAGTCAGCTTCCACAGCAAAAGAAACAAAATGCTTTACAGCCGATCAGGTCAAACCATTTCAAGTGCAGAGTTTCTTTTGGTAGTTTCCTTTGAGAGGACCTGAGAGTGCTACATTTTCCTGATAATTTCAAGAATATTTGTACTGTTACTGCCCTCATCTTCATTTAAAATGAAGGTTGTCGAAGTGGCTTTGGCCCCTACTATATCTGTGATCAACGGCAGGTTGGTTCATGGCTTGAGTTTCTGACTCGCTGCTCATGGATTCTCCGCTGTAGGTGTTAAAATCTAAGTTTTCTTTGCTTCCCAGTGCCATCCTTCTAAACTGCATAATTTCTTGATTGTACTGACCAGAATCGTATACCATGCTCTGACCATATTTCACACCATTTGAGAGATCAGAAATTTCACTTTCACAGTCCAATGCTCTCATCACCTAAACCAGTGTGAAAAAGAGAGTTCATTTTTCAGGCTAAAACTATAGTTTAACTACGAAAATAATGACTGTACTTGTCACAGAGAAAAAAATTTATAAAATATTCTTTTCACAATAGCATAAGGCAGTCGATTTATCCTCAGTTTAAGTCAAAAACTACCATATGATTCCTAGAAACACAAGAATCAATAATTGATGTCAGTTCAACATTACCTGCACCATTCTGGGCCGCTTTGGAGCAGAATGGCGAACACAAGCAGCAGCTGTCTCGACCATTCTAAACATTTCACTCTCCACATAGTGCTTTTCTAGCCGGGGATCAACTAATTCGCTTAGATCACCAGTTTCAACGGCACGAACAAGGTGTGGACGAGCCTGCCAGAATCATAAACACATACCTCAATGGTCAATGAAATCGATCATCCGGATTCCAAAAATGGATGAAGAGAACTCTTAACTAAAAGCATACTTAACATCAAGCTGAGCAGACCATGACATGCTAGAAGTTCCACCTTTTAATTAATACCACCCATTGCCACAGAATTTTGCAATACTCTTCGATAGGTCTGTTCTGAACAACAATAACTGAACAAAAAGAAGTATGCGAGCTAGCTATTCTTCCCAATATGCACATTGAATAGAAGTAATCTAGCCTTTCTTTTTGAGTGTTTTTTCCCCGAATTAGAAAACCAAATTTATCTTGTTCTTGTGCGGGCTTGTTGCCAACCATAGTTATGCAAGAGGCCTAGGTGACTTAAGATTTGCCCGAGTGGAGAAATTTAGAGAACAGGAATAACTTTAGACAGTCAGACTCATTAAGATGGTGAGGCATGCATTTAAACAATAAGCTAGATTGGAGAAAAGAAAATTAAGGAAAGTATGCGCTTCAAGTACGAATTCATACCCATTCAACCAAACTTTCATCTCCCAAAGGCTGCGTTGGATCAACTGGTTTGCGCCCAGTTATTAGCTCTAGAAGCACAACTCCAAATGAAAATACATCAGATCTATCTGTTAGTTTTCCGCTCGACGCATACTCTGGTGCCAGGTACCTGTATCCAAACTAAATATTAACAGAGGCCAACGGCACGTGCGTGTAACAGTGTAGGTACGACAAATTACAAACACCAATTCACAATTATAGGGGACTAGAAACTTTGAAGTTGAAATCTAAGCTGTACATTATACCAAAATATTCCTAGTCTATAGAATGTGTTTCAACCATTGGATGACAAAAATTATATGAAAATCTGTCATTTGAATGAGATCCATTGGGGATGCCACAGCAAAAGTTCCATTGGAGGCAAAAACTTCAGCAGCTTGGTGGGCCAAAACACCATGAAAGGATACCAGGATGGGGAATATAAGTAGAATATAACATCAGACATCCAATCCAAGTGCTGCAACAATCAAACCTACCCGAATGTGCCCATGACTCGAGTTGACACATGGGTCTGAGTGGTGTCATTCAGTCTGGCAAGCCCAAAGTCTGCAACCTGCAGTTCGAGCAGTAATAGTAATCATAAGGCAGGACTGCAGATCATGCTTTATAATGGTACAATCAAATAGATGATAACGGAATCAATTTATATTAAGAATTTCTAAGAAAAATCACTTCGTTGCATTGCACTACATTCCATAACAATAGACCCAACATCTCGATTAAAGATTTCCATTTTGAGCGCAACATGAAGTAGAAGATTGTCACAGAGAAAATGAAATACTTGCCTGAGCTTCAAAATCATCATCCAACAAAATGTTCGCTGATTTAATATCTCTGTGAATAATTTTTGGTTGGCCTACAAATAGATCATGCAAAGTAAAAATATATCAATGGGGCTTCCCTTTTACATATTTGACTGATAATCATCATGAACAGTAAAATCTACTAAATTCTAGACAGATTACACAACAAAAAGAAATATAATCAGAGTATTCAAAAAGATAAATTATCTTGCTGACTTACTTGTGAACAATGTATTGACACATGCACACATACACACATATGGATATCTAATGAGGATGGATGAAGAAGTACATACAGTCTTCGTGTAAATATGCCAAACCCTTTGCCGAACCTATGGCAATTTTGAGCCTTTTGGGCCAATCCAACACTTGCAATCCCTTTGCTGTTGGCAAAAAGCAGCTTCATTTTCAGTTCATAAAAAAGAAACCTTTTTGTATGCAATCAGAGGACGAAGGGGGCAGATTCACCAACCGTGCAAATGATGCTCTAGTGTTTTGTTGGGAACAAATTCATAGATGAGCATGCGTTGACGGTCTGATATGGAATAGCCCACCAAAGAGACCAAATGTCGATGATGAACTCGACTAATTATCTCAACTTCAGCCTTAAATTCTCGGTCCCCTTGTCCACTGCCTTCCTTGAGCTGCTTCACGGCCACCACTCTCCCATCTGGCATCAACCCTTTGTAAACACATCCAAATCCACCCTCACCAATAATGTTTTGACCAGCGAATCCATTAGTCATTTCCATCACCTCATCATAAGTGAAAAAGCTCTTAGAACTACTTATAACACCAGAATCTCGCCCCCCATTACACAAATTACCCTTTTGACTGCCAAAACTATCTCCAGGGGCCACTGAATGTGGGGGTTGCGAACCATAGGAGTGATTTGCTGGACCAGAAAGTCCCGCGGAGTGTTGCGTCTGTCCGAAATAGAATCCATCTGCATTAGCAAAACAACAAATAACCACAAATCAAATCATGAGATATTCAGTAATGTGAAGCCTGAAATCAGCCACATAATATTTTACCTGTATTTACAGTGAAACTACTGGGTGGCATGTAGTGGGAAGCATAAGGCTTTTGTCTTTTCCTCCTTCCCCTAAAAACAAAGAATAGTGCAATTAATCCAAGAAGTACCGCAGCTGCAACAACCCCACCAGCCACAACCCTGGTTGAGCTATTCCCACCAACTTCTGCAGGGGAATTGCTGGAATTGTTTGAACTCTTTGCATCACCCGAGGCCCGGGAAGAATGGCCAGAAGTTGAGCCTCTAGGACTAGGGGATCCAGGTGGTGTTAAAGGGATCTCAGCTGGTGGAGGTGGGATCAAATGAGATGTGTTTGGTGGCACATCCGCAGCTGGGGGAGGTGGAGACGCTTTTACTGGTGGAGAAAGAGTGACGCCGGCAGGTGGTGGGGTTGTGGAGGGGATTTCAGGAGGAGGAGGAGGAGGAGGAGATGCTTGCCAAGACGTAGGGGGTGGAACGAACGCGGCGGGAGGAGGAGAAACGGAGGAAGATGGTGGTGGAGCAGATGCAATGGGTGGAGCTTTTGATGGTGCCGGTGCGGGACGCGGACTTTTTGAGGGCGGCGGTGGGGGACTAGGAGGTGGAGAAGACTTTGAACTCGGCGGTGGTGGTGATTGTAGAGGTGGAGGAGGAGGAAGAGGAGGAGAGGCTGAATCTGAATTGGGTGGTGGTGGTGGTGGTGTTGAAGGTGGGGAATCATCACCTTCACTAGAGGGTGGAGGGGCTGATTTGCCAGATCCTTCTCCTGGCGGCGGCGGTGACGAATCATCCTGAGGAGTTGCACTACCTGTAGTAAACGGTAGAATTGAAGAAGTAGAGCCCGGCGACGAGGAGGAGTTTGACATCATCCTTCCCTTTTTATCCATCCTCCACCTTCCTCTGTATCTTCTTTTATGTAAATTGGTCTCCTTTTCCCCAGCCAATTACTCTAATTCCAAGAAAAAAACAAAAGCGACTTTCGTCTTGCTTCCTGAAAATGATCATTTCTAACCATTCCCAATTTATCTAACCCAAATAAGGACAATGCATTCAATCCGATGTAAAAGAATCAAAGCCACTATCTAATAAGAACCCAGAAAAAGGCAGGGGAAACAATATCAAACAATGATTGAAAACGCCCACTCTTTGTCCTGAATCTGCAAAAACATTCAGGATAGAGCACACCCAGACCTTAAAAAGGAAGAAGAAAAAAAAACAAAACAAAACCCTTTAAGCCAAAACCTGTAATGAACCAAAAATTGAGAGGGACATGTTCAAGATTCTTCCTAGTTACGGATTAACGCGTTAAAGGGTCTGTGGATTTGTGTTCTGAAAACCAAAATTCTACCTAATAAAAGCCTCCCGCCTGCCCCCTCCCCCCAAAGAAATTGTTTATTGGTTAGATTCCTGTGCTGTTTGCATATCTTGTTCTCTCTCTCTTAAATTCTTACTTTTGAATGCTTCTTCTACTGCATGGAGGCACGATGTCCGTTATTCTAACTGTCGCTCCTTTTCTTTTCGCTGTTTTCTTTAATTGCATTTTACTCCTTGAATTTCGGGTTACCGCGCAAAAATAGATTGCGGGGATTGCTTCAGTATCGGGTATGGATCCATTACCCGATTCTGTTCTGCCATGTCTCTATCCTTTTATTATACTCGGCCCAAGTGATGTACTCTCGGCATAATTATGGGCTCACACATACCTGCCCTCGATTTTCCTTTGGGCCTTGTCATGCATTTATATATATATATATATATTTTTTTTTTTTTGATGTGGCTGTTTAAATGATTTTATTTTCCTCTGAGCGAAAATGGTATATCGAACGACCAGTTATGTATTTTTATGTAACATTTAAATTATTATTCTTATGTAATGTGGAGGTGTGAAACCAGTTTTTCTGATGTTTACGATTTACTAGTTGGCTTCGATTTTGTATTGGGAACTGTCTTTTTGGTGTGTCAATGGCAGCTGTAAGTTTCCAAGATAAATAAAAAGAAAAAGCCCCCCCGAGGTCAAGGTGCTAATTGGGTCGGGTAAGATCCCATTAAAAAGGTCTTTTGTAATAAGTCATTTTACGACTTTAGTGGGAACCGATTAGAATAAGAACCAACCTTCTGTTTGCTTTAATGGCAAGTATTCAATTACTCAGCGATACTTAATAATAAATTACTGCAAACGACAAGGAAAGGATTTGCTTCAAATTTTGTGGATTTTTTTTTTTTTAATTTTATATTTGTTACACTTATTCACTTTTCTTTTCTTTTTCTTTTATAAATGACCCAAATAAATTTATTATATTTAATTTTATTTATTTATTATTTTAATTGAATTTTACTTAAATTTTATATTCTTTATATATGTAATATTAAATTAATCTAACTCAATTTTTAAAGAAATTAAATTAAAAATTTTTTATTATAATCATTTCGAAGCTTCCAAAGTCAATGTTCCCTAACGTCGTAGTCTTCCGGTTCCACGTACATTACCACGGATGGGTGTATGAAAGGATAGGAAAAAAGAGATCTTAGAATGCATTACATTACGATGGATGAGTGCACGAAAGGATAGGAAAAAAAGAGATTTTAAGTTATATAAATGTGAATATTGTATACCTTAAAAGATTATTTTTTATTGAGAGAGTAATGAGCGTGACGTGGGCAACAAGAATTCACGGAGAGAATATCAAATTTATCAATTAAAGAATAAAAAAAGAAATTCATCGAAAGTGCCTGCATGGATACCCTTTTCGGGAGCTTCTTCTCAATTTCCGACTTGATCAAGTCAAGTCGTACTTCAAGAGGAGGGCTTGATTTTTTCTAATTTTCTCGTTGTTTTCTGTTTTTGACTGTCCAGATAAATTCATCACGGCAAGTAAAAACCAACGTTCTAGTTTCGATTAATTTGGTATTAAAATACGGAAAATATAAGTGGATGGGGGGGGGACATGGATGCGTCGCTGACGAGAAACACGACAGAAATTGGAGGGACACTGAGTTTAACACCGTGAAGAACACATGTACAACATAACTGGTCGATCAATTTGTACGACGTTGATTTCATAATAAGGTGCATTTCACTAAGGCTTCTCCTCCTTTACTTAGCTCATCCGATCAATTATCCTTTCTTGCAACTCTAAAGATTGGCAAAATTAGTGTGCTTTTCACCATGCGACAAAACTCGCATCAGTTGAATATTCAAACTAAACTACTGGAAATTCATTAACCAAAAAGATTAATAACCCGTACCTTGAAATATTTTGAATTAAAATAATCTAAATTTGAAAGACTTAAAATTTAATTATCTGAAAATCTTAATAGTATAAATTTAAAACTTAAAATGTTTGGAATTCAATATATTTAAAATACCATAAATTTAAAAGTTAATATATATATATACAAAATTTAAAAAACTTAAAATTTGGATTATTCAAAATTTGAAATGATTATGCTCCAATTCAACATGATTGAGACATTCCCCCCTCTCTACATTTTCACGATGTTCGGATGTCAAGATTAAACCTCAAAACTAAGATTGAGGATACATTGAGAATGGTAGGTGTGAATGGATCAATTTATGGTCCAGTGACAAGCAACCAGACAACAAGCCGACGCACGCGGAACTTGAATAGTTTTGAAAGTTTTTCCCCCGTGAGACCGTTGCAAGCAATCAGAAACGGAAAACGCATGAAAATGTGACCAAGCAGCCAAAATTGCTCGCCGTTTTCAAACAGGTAAACGCGTTTGTGAGCCCCCCTTCACTTTTTCCTCTTTTTTTTTTTGGATTAATCCAAGTAGAGAATATTCTTCTTCCAACCATGTTTGGCCCATTCTAAATTATCCCCCCCCTATATATATATATATATATATATAGTTGTAACAAGAAATATCCTAATGAGAACCCACCAAAACAGAAACGGCCGATTTGAGAATTGAAAAGCGAAGGTGAAAAGCGCTATAATAATTCCGACACCAAACAGCGTTCAATCTTCAACTTCGCACTTCTCTTCCCCTCCCCCCTCTCACCTATCCATTCTTGAGCGCGTCTTAACCTCGAGATATCAGAATTGGAGAAGACAATAAGAGAATTGAACTGGGTGTTTTTGGTTTTGTTTTGTCGAGGAATACAAATGGGTAGTGTAGATACGAGGAGTTTCGGTTCGAATTCCGACAGCAAGTTAGCTGAAGTACTCGAGGTCGAAGGTAAATTGAGCCTAGATTTGGGTGTTAAATTGAAAGTGGGCACTGCCGAGAATGAGAAACTAAAAGAAGATGGAGAAGAAGTAGAAGTAGACGAGGAGGAGGAGGAGGAGGAGGAGGAGGAGGAGGAGTTCAGTTTCGCTTGCACGAATCCCGACGGCTCGCCGGTTTCCGCCGACGTTATCTTCCAGAACGGCCTGATCCAGCCGGCGTTTCCTTTGTTTGGCCGGGAGCTTCTCTTTTCTGGTGGGGAAGAGTCCTCCCAAAAAGCAGGCTCCGCGGCCCTCCGGCCTCCGTTGAGGAAGCTATTCGTGGAGGAGCGTAACGATCGCGGCGGTTCGCCTTCTTCGGATTCGGGCGAACCGGAGGGACCGTACTGCGTGTGGACGGGAAAGGCTGTGGAGGCGGCGCCGGGGGTCTGCAAGAAGAGCAATTCCACGGGGTTCTCGAAGCTATGGCGGTTCCGGGGACACGTTCCGAGGAGCAGCAGCGACGGCAAGGACGCGTTTGTGTTCTTAACCAATCCTAAGAGTAGCAAGAAACGGGAGAAAAATAGCGAGAAAATTCCCATCGAAAAAGAGGAGAAGCAGAAGAAGAAGAAGAAGAAGAAGAAGGCGGTGGTGAAGACAGGCGGTGCAGCGGCCGCGGCGGCCTCGCTGCACGAGAAACACTACTTGGCGAACCGGAAAATGAAGGAGGGAGATAAACGGAAATCCTATCTGCCGTACCGGCAGGAAATCGTCGGAGTTTTCGCAAACGTGAACGGAATGAGCAGAAATATCCATCCCTTCTAAAACTAATTTTAACCGCTCTGGTTTTAGTAAACCCCAGTCCCCAGCTCTCTGTAATTGTTATTTTGTTCTTCATTAACTCTATAACCCCTGTCATTATGTAAAGTTAATTAGACAACTTATCTTTAATCATGCTGTTAGTGGGCTTCAAATTTTTGAGGATTTTATTTTAGAGATGGATCTGATAAGTAGAGTAGAGAATATGCCTGGAACTGTAAATTCATTAATATTTTGATTTCAAGTGAGCCATCTCTTCTTAACATTAAATTAGTGGATATATATATATATATCTAAATTCTTTTTTGGGGGTTAAAAACAATATGAAAGTAGAAAGTAATATTTACAATGTTGTTAGGAAAAATCACACATCATCAAATGAACAAACTCCTTAATATGTAGTATATTAAACATTTTCTAATTCCTTCTTAAGCATAAAATAAAAAATAAAAAAAAGAGGAATATGAACTTAATTTAAATTGCTGTTTTTCCATGTAGAAAATCGTTGCTTTCAATATAAATAGTGGAGGCAACTACAATTAATTTTCAATGGGTATCTCTCTTTCAATTGAATCAATTACGATCGACGCTGAAATGTACAGTACCAGTCGGATGACCCCAACAGTCGATGAAAATGAATGTAAAGCTGAAAAATATTTAATACTGGCAGGGCAGAGGCTCTTAATTGTTGAAGGTCGCTCCTGATGTCGAAATAAAAGTAATGGTAACTCCCTCCAAAATAAAAATCGAATTTTCCGATTCGATTTTGATTTTTAATATTAAAAATTTATAATTAATTGAATTAAATTAAAATAATAATATTATTATATTTATTTATTTTTTAATAAAAATTTACTAAATGCTATTATTAATAACAAATAAATATTAAAAAATATTATCGTATCATGAATGATTACTTAATTATTATTTATATATAATAATTATTATTATAATAACATTAAAAATACATCAAAAATGTTTTTCCTACATTTAAATTTGAGTTTAAATTTTTTTATTAAATTTGATTAATCAAGCCGTTAATCAAAATGAAATGAAAATTCTTGATTAACTAAAATTTGGTTGACTTCAATTTTAATTGTCAATTTATTATAACTTGTCAATCTCGTTTCTAGAATAGATCACCCCACAAGTTTTGAGATTTTTCCGCGCGTTCTCTCTAGCAAGTTCAAGGAAATCCTCCATCAATCATGCTGACTAAAGACAAGAATTACATTATTGATTTGTCAGTCAAATACATACAAAAAAAAAAAAAAACGCGCACACACAATTAATTTAACCTGCAAAACTATGAAGGATTATAATTCTAATTAATCGGAACGAAGTGAGAGAAAATGTTCCTAAGGATTTTTTTATTTTTATTATTTTTATTTTGTTCGTATAGATTAAGATTTAAATTCTAAAATTGACTCAAAATTTTAGGTAATTTTAAAACTAGAACTACTGGCTAATGGCATTGGATAGAAAACCAAGGAGGATGCAAAGGCCTCATGCGTGGCCAGCGCAACTAGCTGCTCTATCCTTGGAGCAGGGCAATTTTGGTGAAGATCACATGGTCCCGCATCTCGGCATTCCTCGTGAAGTTTCAAAAACAACCTCTGCATTACACTCAGGGAAATGCTTCCCAGAAAATACAGATTCATACCCCCATTTCCAAATATACCAACAAGTAATAGCAACAGGAGCAGCTGGCCAGATATGTACAGAAGGCCCTTCTATAGCTGAGAGTGAAGGTTTAAGTCCAGCCAATCCATCAAACCCCCTTAGAAAAAAGAGGCCCTTCGATGTAGTGGAAGCAAGTTTTTCCACAAAACTGATGCAAGCCTATAACCCCTCAGCAAATGGATTGCCGTCTCCATGTGGCCTTCACATAATGTACAAGCACATGATTCTATATACCCACGTCTCCATCTTTCACAAAATTTTCTCATGTGCCACCTGCCTAACGAAACATCTGACCCTCTCTATACACTTTAGCTTCCATATCCTTTCAAATTTATCCTTCCTTTCACAATTCCCAGATGTGGACACAATGGTTTTATAAGCCGATTTCACTGAAAAGTCACCGTTAGAGGTCTTACTCCAGGATTACGTATCCATGTTAACTTCTGCTTCATGCAAGATAATTTGAGTTATTTCCTGCAAGATATCCCTCGGCACCCGAAGTCCACTTTGACCTCTTGGTACGTTGGCGGTGTCGCCCTGCCAAATTGCAATTCCATATTGGGCTTGAGAAAACTTTAGTTCTCCAATTTGGATTTCGGCTCAAATGTTACCAAGTTCGGCTGAACCCATATAGAGGGAAAACCAGAAGAGTTCATTGGGCCCCGAAGTAGGACCTTCTGATAGAGCTTGGTTCAACACCGGTTATGGCGGCAAAAAGTTACGATTTCAACTTTGTTTTACCTTCTCAAAGGAAAAAGCGGAAAGTAACTACTATATACAGTTTAATGATTAGCAAGTACAAAATTTAGAATGTAATTTAAGATTGGAACGTCAAATTTAACTCATACTTGATTTTCCTTTCCCAATTCAATTGGGAAAAGAAAGAAAGAAATGAAGAAGAAGAAAAAAAAACTAAACAACACATTTAATACAGATTTTTACCAATTGAATTGGGAAAGGAAAATCAAGTATGAGTTAAATTTGACGT
>CM034059.1:1358335-1476642 GCA_019804595.1 Bruguiera parviflora
ACCCCACCTAGCCCCAACTTAACATTTTTAAAAATAAAAAATTTAAATTTAAAACAAAAAAATTTTAAATATATGATTTTAAATATTTATAAATTTTTATAATTAGATAATAAATATTTTTATATTTTTATTTTAAATTTTATATTTTTAAAAAAAATTTAAGTTAATTTTTTAACATAAATTTGTTTTAAATTAATTTTTTTAAAAAATATAAAACAATTAAACTATTAATAAATTTTATTTAATTGATATATAATTTTTTTATTTCTTTAACAATATTATTTCCTTTTCCATATTTCCAACGCTTGTGTCTAGAGCAGATCAAAAAGGGTCAGGAACACTCTGCTCAAATTCTCATGGGTCTCACTTTGTTTTTTTTTTTAAAAAAAAATTTGTTTTTATTAAAATAAATAAATAAAAGCGTTATCCTAATATCACATTTACTTGGATAAGAGGCTTCCGAATGCTTTTGAGACCAAGGATCAATGCCTCACCTCTCACTTCCTCCATCCAATAGGGATCTTGGGGCTTGTCTTTATGCCCTCACAGATATCGTACCCAATCTACAAAACCATTTTTCCTGGCTCAACATCATTCTTTCTTATCTAGTCCCAGCCCCATTGGAAAAGAGAGCTGACCCCCGTTTTTTCTTTTCCCCATCATACTTTCCCAGGAAAAAAAAGTTTTCGCTGACATTTGTGCCACTGGCCCCAGTTTCTTGTCGGTAATTAACTGCTCCCTTATCCTTTCCGTGACTTTCACAGTCTTGCAAATCCAAGTTTCCTTCTACTAGCATTCTTAAGAATTTTGTCATCAAAAGTGGTTGGGGGAAGGGGGGGCTTATCCATGGACAAATAGTTTTTCCCTTTTCTGTAATTTTGTTCTCTTTATCTTAGGCTCAAAACAATTGTCAATGAAGCTATAATGCAAGTATCAATCATTTCCCACCAAGTTCCTCTGTTTTTTTTTTTTTTTTTTAAGTTAATGATGAATTTGTGGTATAAAGCTATTGAATAACATCATTGATCTCAATTCTCAAGGTAAAGCAGTAATGATAAAAGATGAAATATATATATTGTACAGTGAGCTAAGCTGGCGGAGCTGTTGGAATCTTTAGATTCAATAATCAAAATTTAAATACCAAATTGCATAAGGTATTATAGGTTTAAGTTCTGTTGCCCTCTGCTACAGATTAGGAGCGTGCATGTGCATTTACTGACCAGTGCTTCATTTGGCAGGTGGGACGACATAAACTGAATAATGGCTGGAAAATTCGCAAGGTCTATGATGCAATGCTGTGCAAGGAAAGTCTCGGTGAGTTTTCTAAGCTTTGTGGCTGATATTCTGTTAACTCCGATAATCACGGATGCACATGTGCAAATAGACAATGCTCGACTTTTTAAATCAGAGACCCTGCCTTCTATAAACTCTCATCGCTCGACGGGCGTTTGCATTCTCTGTTTACATTCTATTAGGAAAGGGGAAAAAAAAGAAAAAGCGAGTCAAATAATATTTTAGCTATAATAAAATCGAGTCAAATTCTCATATCGGTATAATAGAACTGATTGTGGGAAGGGGAAAACAGGCAATAGAGTCGAGACAAAAGATGGTGGAATTTTCTGAATGTGGCCTATATTTTAATGAGGCAACTCTAACAATTTTAAGTATTTTATCCTTCTGGATAGCTGGGGCCATCTGGCACTGGCCAGGTCGTACCTGGGCTGGATCGACGAGGGATTGAATGTCCAGCTTGAATTTCGTCCCCCTTCAACAGCAGGTGCACATCACCCCCTGTAGGATTTGGGTGTGCAGTCCTGACTCGTGTGGATCGCCCGCGTTCCTCCACCGCGAGACTCCCTCATCGGAGATGGTGGAGATAGACAGAGATCCTGTTATTTTCCTATGACCAAAAAATAAAAATAAAAAATAAAAAATAAAACAGATCAATTGCAAACTGCGTAATTTTGGAGAGGGATTATGAAGTTTATAAAAATCTATTTTATTATGTAATTTAAGCCTAATAAAAATTTTAATAAGAAAAAAAAAATTAAATAACCCAACAATCAATTAATAATGACGAGGGATCGCCTAAGAGATATTTCCGTAACCGTACCCAAAAGTAATAGCCTTAATTAATCAAAATATTTTTAAACAAATTTCAATCAACTAGCGATTACATTTCCTCTTTCATCCGACCACACTCCATCATACATATTTTTAATTAGGTGTTTACTATATATAATTATTTCTTTAAAGTACAATTTATTTATAATTTTAATAATTTTTATTTTAAATACACTTCGTCTATATAAGTTTTAGTTATTTCGACGTTTGCCGAACCAAATTCTGAGGTCAACAACGCGTTCTGCAATATTGAACGAGTCACAGACCGTAGATCATCATCTCCACCGTGATCGACGGGAACCAATGTATCCTAAAACGAGGTGTGTTCATATTAAGCAGGCACTCAATCTGACACGCCTCACACACGTGTCACGCATGCTAGTGATCAACGCTGATTTTTAAAATAATAATAATAATAATAATAAATATTATTTTTTTATATAAAAAATTAATAATAATAATAAAGGAATATGAATACGCAGTCATCCTCCCGAACACGGCAAGTTGTGAGCAATCTGTCACAAGTATTTCCTTTTTGTCCTTTTATAGACAAAACCGCGCGATAATTCCTCCGACGCACACAGACGGAGAGGGAGACTTCTTCTCTATATGTAGAGCTCGAACCCGCAGGAGTCAGGGAATTGTCCAATTCCTTCTGTTACCAAGAAGAGCCGAAGAGTAAGGAAATAGTAAAGAGGTCCGCGTGAGATTCATGATCCCGATTCAGATCGCCCACTGTTACTAACTTTTCAGAATTTTCACTATTTTGTTGGAATCGAATCATTTATGGTTCTGCCATTTTTTCTTTTTTTGTTTTTATTCTTTTTAGTTTTAATCAATCTCTGGTGTTGTAATTTCCTGGTTATGGTATTTGCCTGAGATTAATTTACCGGAGAAACATGATCCTAATCATTGAAAGATCAAGCTGCACTGGATCATTTGTCACCGTCCGATTGAGAGATTTTTTCTTTCTTCTTCTTTTTTTTAAAAAATTTTTTTTATAAATTTTACTTGTCGTTTCCGACAGGGGAACATGGCTTAGTTTCGTTTGTCCTTTTTTGAACAGAAGAAGGAAGAAGAAGAAGAAGACATGGCTAAGGATTCATACGAGGATGCCGTTGCAGGACTCACCAAGCTTCTCAGGTCAGTTGCAGTTACCAATCCGCCGTTGCAAATTGGGATTGAATCTATGTCTTTTTTTGTTTTTTTTTTTTTGGGGGGGGGGGGGGTCATTTCAATTCCCCTTTTGTCGTCACGGCCACATGAACCCCCGGGCGGCCGCAACGCGCATTCGGGTAACTATATCCCCCGGTGGGACGGGGGGGCTTGGCTGGACCGTCCGATAATGCGGGTCCCGGATTTTGAGCCGACGATGAACTGACGGTTCTTTTGGCTTCTTTGGCCAGTGAGAAGGCTGGCCTCGAGAGCGTCGCCGCCGTAAAAATCAAGCAGATAACGGCCGAATTAGAGGCGGCGGCAGGTTCAAAAGGGTCTGACCCGGTCGAGAGGATCAAAGCCGGGTTCGCCCATTTTAAGGCAGAGAAATACGAGTAAGTTTGGGTCTTTCCGTTTTTAGTTTTTTGAGCTTCGTGCGAAAATGCTCTCTTCTGTTCTCTCAACTTTCCTTTCTGACGAATTACCGTAACTACTTTACATTGTCTAGTAAAGAGCCCATTAAAAGGTTGCTCTGTCCTAAGATTGTCCTAACACTGTGTTTGGAAGTGGAAAATAAAAAATAAAAACGCTGAGAGAAAGGAAAGTAGCAACAAAAAAAAAAAACCCCAATTTTCTTGTTTAGATATAAAATTTTTGAAAGAAATTTGTTAATTCCTCCGGAGTCCATCCATTAATAAAATGACCAAATTTAATGTGTTAACTCTTTTTATTGATAGGTATCAATTTATCAATTTTAATATAAAACAAAATTATTCTTATAAGAGATTATTTTGTTTTCTTATTTTTCTTTTGTTTTTAGATAAAGATTTTTTATTTTTTTATAGTTATTTATTTTTTAATATATATAATTTATTTATAATTGATAAATAAAATTTATTAAATAAAATAAATTTATATAATATAAAATTATAAATAAATTATACTAATAAATAAAAAATAAAAATAAAAAAAAGTTTCCCGTTCATTTCTCACTCCTCTCTCCTTCCAGCTATTTTCTTATACTTTTTTAATACGATCATAGCGTAAGTGCTAACGAACCATGTGGCAGGAAAAATCCTGATTTGTACAACTCACTTGCCAATGCCCAGACCCCCAAGGTAGTTTACTTGCAAAGTTACAATTATTGCTAATGGGTTTTGAACAAGTTTATGTTTCTTTATAGATATTAAAATAAACAAATTAAGTTGAATTTTCTCGCTAAACTTAACTTAAAGGAAGTTTAGGTGATAGAAGTCAATTTTATTTCATGAACTTGGGATTTGGTTCGTTGAATCTTTTGCATTTTGAGCTTTTCTCTTCAAATTTGATGAATCTGATGAGAGTGAGGCCTTTTGTTTTTTCTTTTTGTCTATATATGTGCAGTTTATGGTATTTGCTTGCTCGGATTCTCGAGTATGCCCATCGCATATCCTCAATTTTCAACCAGGAGAGGCCTTTGTGGTCCGAAATATTGCCAACATGGTCCCACCGTACGACCAGGTTTGCTCACGTTGCTGACTGTCACCACCCAAATTCACACTGGTATTTAGCGAGTTGTCTTTGAAACGAGGATATCCCACCGTAGAATACCATTCTGGGTGACTAATAATAGTACAAGGCTCATAACCGTTCGGTCTCCGCGGCGATCGGATCCTAGGGTAATATTGTAAATTGGGATGGGACAACTTAATCAGAAGTGGCCTCGTATGCGAACAACGTTTATAATTTCTCCGCATATAATCAATTACTTTTTTATATGCGTAACATATACTTAGTTTTATGTTTTACGGAATCAAGTTTGAGTCCCTTTTCTTCTTTTCAATTGAATTTTCTTTTAATTAATACTAAACTTACTTAATTTCTTAAAAAGTGAATTAAATTAGAAAAATTTACTAATTTTTATTTCACTCTGTCATTGTGCGCAGACAAAATACTCGGGGGTAGGGGCAGCCATCGAATATGCGGTATTGCATCTGAAGGTGAAGACACTAGCCATTCTTTGTGATCTTTACGTTTATCACATCTTATGGTTTATTCTTGGATTGGGATAACTGTAGCTTCCTCCCGTCCATTATTGGCTTACAAAACGTGAGCTCTAGTCATTTTTCATGCCCCGCACTCTGGACGTGTGGTCCTTTTTGCCAATTGCCTGGCGTGGCTGAAAATTATTTATACCTTATACCCCCGTTACATTTAATTTATATTCCATCAGAAAAAGTATGTGTGTGGCACTCAAAGGAGAGAGGACCATACTCCTTTTGAAAGGCAGAACTGGAAATTCTTATATCAGGGGTCGAGATAAAAAATCTTAATAAAAGGGCAAATGATAGGTGTTTAAAGAAATAGGGAGACCAAACTTAAAAAAATTATTATTATTATAAATGTGAAGGATAACTGAGAATTTTCATGAAAAAAAAAAGAAAATGACAACAGAAAGGCTTCATTAAGCGGAAATATGTCAAATGAACTTGGTTTAGTAGAAGCTTTGTGGCGTTAAATATCCCTGTATTATTTATGTGCCTAATTGCAAAGGGTATGTTAAATGGACTTTCATAGCAGCAATCAAACCCCTCCCTCATCCTTTTTTTCCCCTGGACCTGGAGATTTCAGGTGGAAAACATTTTAGTCATCGGCCACAGCCGCTGCGGTGGTATAAAGGGACTTATGTCCATCCCAGACGACGGGACCTCTGCGAGGTAAGTCTTCAATGGCATAAATGTATATCCATGGCCTCTAGGGTACTTTTATAGGTGAGCAATCTAATAATAATTTTCTCCTCCAAAGCTCACAGTTTTATATTAATTTTGTCCCACGTCGCAATTTGACTTTTATGCTAGTGGTGCCATATTCTTGGAGGCATCTAAAAAGAAAGGAAAGCAGCGAAAGTTTAATATTACTTTAGGAACATACCACCACACTATAGTTGCTTTTCTTCTTTGGGCATGTGTGAGAATAACACTTCAATGGAATATGGAACCATCTTCTTTTTGGTTTCTGGTTACCAATTATGTGTGGACAAAAAAGAGTGTAAATTTGTAAAGAATCAAACAACTTTCAGTGTCAAACAATTTTGTTTTATTCTTTTGCTAAAGATTTCCGGTTGTACCTTCAAATTACCTGTGTGATTCAGGAAATACTATCTTTCTAACATGTATACTACTCTTCTTTTACTGCTTTGACATATTTCTTCTGAGATAAAGAACTTGTGACTGGCTTCTTAAATATCCTTTTACAAAGATCTTGGACTTACGAGTTCTTTTCTTGGGGATAAATGGGGCTAGATTTTATTGCCGGAATAAGAGTTACAACAGACTCATATGTAGTATATTTTCTTGCCCTTTTTTTTTTTATGTGGAATATGCAGTGACTTCATAGAAAATTGGGTCACGATCTGTTCAACTGCAAAGTCCAAGGTGAAAACAGCATGCAAAAGTTTAAGTCCCGAGGAGCAATGCTACAACTGCGAGAAGGCAAGTTGACTTCTCACTTCTATTTATGAAACCATGGAGTTTATACTTTATTCATTAACTCACAAATTGGGTTTGGAAAACAATACTAAATAAGCAGAAAATAAGTATTCTAGGATAACTTTTGTTTTGGCCCTCTCCACTGTGTCTACAAATTAACAACGCAACTTGGCATCGATTTCTAGTTGGCCATGTGCCAAATAGCACATATAATACCAAAATTTGATTGCATCAAGTAAGAAAAAAAAATATATATATATATAAAAATAATTAATATATATATATATATATATATATATATAATGGTAATCTGTGTATTGTTATAGCAGTAGATTCAGTATTCGTTGCCTTTAATTTTGATCTACCAAGCATATTAGACAATTTTCCCTTGAATCAATCTATTAACAATTTCACTTGAGAAAGAAAATAACATTAAATTAAGTTATTGGAAACAATGCAGGAAGCTGTGAATGTATCGCTGGGAAACCTGCTGACATATCCGTTCGTGAAGGAGGCAGTGGCGAACAATACTCTAGCACTAAAGGGTGCACACTACGATTTTGTTAAGGGAGGTTTCGAGCTGTGGGAACTTGACTTCAATGTCACACCTTACGCAGCTGCGTAAGCTTGCAGCATAAAATTTGTTTTTCTTGGTGTCCATGCCGTACGAGTCCCAATTAATAAGTAGTTCACTCGTCTAGAACGAACAAGCAATTTGCTTTAGCTCATTTCCAAGGACAGAAACCGTAGGCATGTATTCGGTTTAATAATAAGTTAAAATTTCGGTATTTCCTTTTGCCTCTTCTACTGTAGATACTGAAATCGTTTTGACATCCAATTTCACTAAATGATCTAATTATAAACACACTACTTAATGTACTCAGGTGAATACTACAATGGTAGTTATTTGGTATCATATTCTAAAATTTTCTATAATTATAATAGATCTTTTATGTAAAATTTGTTTACCTTATTGCAAATCCTTAAGATATCTTGCATTGGAATAAAATTATATTATATCTGCTAGATAGTACGTATACAAAATATTTTTCTACGCTAAAAACGAAAAAGAAAAGCGTGGCTACTAGGCCAAACCTGCACAGCTGGCCATAGCCCTCCATTCCAAACCCTGCAACTTTTGCCTAACAAACTTTAGCCCTGCAGAACTCACGCTGCTCTCTTTTCAAGGTGAAAGACGGAAAAATGTTTAGGCTGTCTGCCATTGATTCACTCACGAGAATCGTTCCACATGTGCGTAATGTATCTTACTGCGGGTTGGTCATGGTTCATTCCTAGCCACCTTTAACTGTAATTGGCAGTTCGACCTTAGAACCAAAATTGGCCCGGCCCAGGATAAGTGTCACAGGGTCATTACTCTCTCCCCAAAAGGGGCCTTTTAAGGTGTGCAGTACCCATGTTTATATGCCCCAAGATCCCCTTCTTCCTATCCGATGTGGGAGACAGGTCTCATACACTCGTTCGTCATACTCTCCCCCACCGAATCCATCGACGTCCTCGTCGAGAATCGGTACCTCCTCTTACCTACTTCTTCCACACGAAACACTTAGTAGGAGACATCGACATAAGGGTCGGGGTTGGTTCTGATACCACTTGTCACGGAGTCATTACTTTCTCCCTAAAAGGCAGCCTTTTAGGGTGTGCAGCACCCACGTTTATATGCCCCAAGATCCCCTTCTTTCTATCCGACGTGGGAGACGGGTCTCATACACCCGTCCGTCACATAAGGTATTGAGATGTTTGCTTGAGAAGAAGGGATTGCCCCTTCGCTAGAAAGAAGAATGAGCAATTGACCAACGTTTTAAAGTACTTCATATATATCACCATACTCTAGCTCCATTGACACAGTCACTATCACCTACAACTTTTTCTCTTTTTTGTGCAAGGATGACAGATGTGTGAATACATTGCAAAATCACCCTTCTCATGGAATGGGATGTATAACGACCTTTCCAATGGCTCGGTTTGTTTCAAGGTAAGAAAAAGCTTCAGCAACCTGAGAAAACGGGAAAGGCCCCTTCGGATCAAGCACAGGCTTTACTTTCCCACTTTCCAAGTATGAATTTAGTTTCTTCAAAACATCTCCATTGGAAGTGACCACAAATCTAAAACCAGGAGGTGTGACTGCACCAGTTAGGGCCACTACACTGCCCCCTTCTTTCACAGCCTTCACTGCTCTATCGCATTGCCCTGTCATTTTCAAACAAAAGACAATTATTTTCATCAAAGTTTACCAACTACACCTGGATATTTAAAGTTACTCATGGTGCGTGCTTGATTTCACATCATTTTTAGAGGCTAATTTCTAGCTTGCCAAGGAAATGTAATGCATTTGTTAACTGTTTGACAACATATATTCGATTTTCAGTGTGAATTCTTTGTATTTTCCCGAGTTAATCACTAAGATCCTGAATGTTTAACTCTGGCCTTGTTGCTGCACTGCTCAGTGGATCTTCGGAGTAAAAGGAACCTAGATTTCTTGAAGCACTTGGCAAAACTTACCAATAGCATCATAGACAACATCAAATTTTTCCAACAAATCTTCAAAATTCTCCTTAGTGTAGTCAATAGCCAAATCAGCACCCAAGCTTTTCAAAAGTTCCAATTTTCCAGTGCTTGAAGTAGCTGCAATTCTTGAAGCACCGAACACATGTTTTGCCAGCTGCAGCAATGAGGACAAAAGAAGGGAGGAGTGAAGACTAAGAAAAAGATTATATAATCGTACTGTACAGAACACATATCTTTGGAATGTACTCATAATTCGCTAGGATTGAGATCTAATGAAGGTTCTGATGCTGCCTGACTCAAAATTTTCTGTCAAATCTGATAAAGGGGATGATCTTCCTTTTAGTACTTATGAGCAAGTACCTCAACTGATAACTGCATTATGTTATGATGCCTAATCAGAGGTTAAAATCTTGAGGGTATCTTTAAAACCTTGCCAATTATAAACTGAGAATACATTTCTCCCTTGCCTACCAACATTTATTTTCAAAATCTCAAGCTTCGATCCTATGAGACTGTAGGAGACTAATGGATATGTGTGACTGCAAAGTATTGCATACCTGAATCACCAGGCTTCCAACACCACCAGCACCATTCAGAACAAGAATGGATTTACCAGTAGAGAAACCGGTCTTCTCAAGGCCTTGATATGCAGTTTCAATTGCAAGAGGAAGCCCAGCAGCCTGTACAAAGTCCAGATTCTTGGGCTTCAGGGCCAACAGCTTCTCTTCAACTGCGGTGTACTCTGCTAAAGAGCCAAACTGTTTGGGCCCCTCCAGTGCTTTCTCATTTATGTCACCATATACTTCATCCCCTTCCTTTAGATCCTTTACTTGATTGCCAACCTTGACCACCACTCCAGCAACATCATACCCTGGAACAGTCTACAAAAAAGGTTAAAGATGGTTTAGTTACCGTAGCTTAGTGTAGATGATAACCCTTGAGACATCTACAGAAAACATTAGAGATTGTTTAATTATTGCAACTTAGTATATATGATACTGGCCTCTCTGTAAATGCAACTTACAGTCCCCATTATTCCAGGGCAGTTAGCATACATGATACTAGTTTTACTTCAAAGTTTGAATCCCACCTATACTATACTTGAAATGTCCAAATACTGCCACAGCCATCCCCAGGTCATAAGGCTCCTCATTCTATGGGGGTTGGAAGAAGATTGCTTATCCCAATTCTTTGGCAAGGAGGTTATTCCCATTGGTTGAAACTATGACCTTCTGGTTACAAAGGACCCAGCTTCCTCTTGTGCCAAGTTTGTCTTTTGTACCATTTGAGCCCCCGCTCCTCCCCCCCCCCCACCAGAGAAAAAGAAGCAAAAATGGAAAATGATAGCAAACTATTAACTTTTGTTCCCTTCCGAAGTAACAATTTTTTTATCTGATAATTTGACTAGATCTTGGTACCAAAGAGTAAATGAAGTTAACGAATTTCTATATTTTTCTATCTCCCAATATCACTGTCTCATTCATTCTCCGTCTACAGAATCTTCTTGAATTCCAATAACAAAAGCTTTTAGAATTTTAGACAGAGACACATAAAACAGCATCCCAGTTCACAAAGAAGTTGTTTTCGCAACTCAAACTGCAACTCCAGGTCACAATGGAATAGAGTTGTATGCTTGCCCTCATATCTTACACTAAGACACATAATCAAGTTAAATGCTAAGAGGAAACAAAACATTTCCAGCTAAATTTCTCGAAAGGAACAACAGAAAATCAAATTCCTTTAAATGACAAAAGTAAGAAAAGTCACTGAACAACTTCAAGCCATAAATTCTCCGCCACCAACGAGCGAGAAAGAGACAAAAGAAAGAGAATTACCGGAAGAGGAGAGTCAGTGGCTTTGAACTTGCCCTGCCTTCTCTTGGCATCAACAGGATTAAGAGCAGCAGCAACAACCTTGATCAGAACCTGATCCTCTTTCACTTCAGGAACCGAAACTTGATCATCAAACTTCAAATCATCCACTCCTCCATATTCCCCATATATCCAAGCCTTCATCTTGGATGGTACAGAAGCCACTTGGGTTGTTGCAGCTGATGCAGGGGCTGCCTGGGAACTTGCAGACACTCTCAGAGGAATGTGAGGGAGTGAAGTGTTTTGCTTAAGTGGGGTGACTTTCTTTCTGGTAATTTCCAGGAAAGTGAGGCAAAATCGAGGAGAAAACTGTGGGGAGAGCTTGGAGGATAGAGAGTGAGAGGCTCCAAGTTTTGGGGCAGTGGCTGTGGACATAAGTGTGGTTTCCATGTTTCCAACTGGTGACCGCTCATCTCAAAATTCTAATCCATCCGGTTTATATATCCTCGGCGCAATACCAAACGAAACAACTAGAAACGATTACTAGGAATGGCGCTCTCGTTGGAAGTAACTTCTACGACACCAAAGGAAAATGATGGAAAAGTAAAAAGTCCCAATTACACGATACACAATTTTATAAACTTATTTAAACATAATAATAGTTTATATTTAAAATATTTTATATCATAAAAAATAGTATTTTATATTATCAAAATAAATTTTAAAAAAATATATTATATCATTATCATTTTTTATATTGCATTATATAAACTATTATTTTTGTGATATTAAATATTTTGTATATAATATAAAATTTTATTATATTTGATTGAGCTTATCAAATTTATATTTTAAAATATTTTTTTAGAATAAAATAATAATTTTTTATGTTTTCTTTTCACGAGTAAAATGTTATATTTCTTATAATTATATTTTGTTTATAATTTTTAAATAAATTTTCCTTAATAAAAAATTTCTAAAATAATATATTTTTCCTTTTCCCCCTTCCCTTTCCCTTTTTTAAGCTTCAAATGGAGTAGGTGAAGTAAAATACAAAATTTGTTATACGCAATTTCCAAAACCATCCTCCATGGGCCTCCAAAAATACCCCAAATTTGAAAAAAGAGCATTGGTTCTTTTGCGATGCACCCAACCAACCAAAAAAAAGAGAGAGAGAGAGAGAAATTAGTGTTGGCTCAGTATTATAAAGAAAAAAAAAAAACTGACTAAAATATTGACTTTTCCTTATATTAAGGTCCGCACTCTCGTTGGATCCATTCAGCACTCACCCGAGTGTCCACTCGGGTTCCGTTCAAAAGAAAGCAAAGACTCAGGTCTAAGCCCAACCAGCAATAACTGTTAGTGGGGAGAATATAAATATTTATCTTCCGATATCTCAATTTTAATTTTGAAAAAAAATTATAATATATATATATATATATATATATATATTTATTTATTTATTTGAGTCAAGGTCAACCCTTCAGAGGATTGTGTCTATACTTCACAGCCATATACACCAGTAAAATATTGATCTCGGGGTTTCTCTATCTATTCAAGAACCAGGACCAAACCAAAGAGACCGAAAGCCTTCTAAACCTTCATCCTCTGATCATTGAAACCCATCTCAAGACCATGTCTTACGAAACAGTGAGAGGTAATTCCTTAGAATTAATTCTGGTTTTTCGTGGTTTGTTTCCCTTATCATTTTCACCTGTTCCCAACTAAATATCATTTGATTGAATGAAAAAACTGCACTTTTTTTTTTTGTTTTTTTTGGATTCTTGATTTCAGATGAGGTGGAAGGTGGTGATCCTTTACCCGCCATACAGGATCTCCAAATTCAAGGTGAGGCAGCACCAGGTCAAGATATCCAGGCTTGTGGATACTCAATAAATGGAACCACTTCTTGCAAATTCAAGGTAAACTTATTAAGTATTTCAAACTTCAAAGTATGGGGCTTTCACTTTTCTTATGTACCAAAAAAAAAAAAAAAGGAAAAAAAGAGGTATGGATTTTGATATGTTGTTAGAATTTTCATTTGCAAATTCTGATATTAAGTATTTTGTCTTGATAGTGAAATTCATTTTTAATGGAATAAGAGACTTTAATTTTCTGCAAAATAGTATTTTAATTCTTTTAATGAAAGAGGTACCAAAATGTTGATTTTATTTCTAAAATTGTGAGATGCTTTCTTTTTTTAAATGAAAATTATAAGAGTAACTTACAAAAGAGTTAATCTAATGGTAATATAGTAAAAAAGAAACTGAGAGAAAATTTTAGCCCATTTATGTCCATGCATTTAACCCCTTAATTTCTGAATCAGCAATCCTAATGTATATTCCAATTGACTTACCATATCCTTATCATGTTGAATTGGCAGTGGCTACGCGGATCTGAAGAGGGTTCTATGAATTATATTGAAGGCACGCCTAAGGGACATTGTTTAAAACTAAATTCTTTTTATTTGGTCTGAAATAAAAGAATTTCTACTCTCTTTTTATTTTTTTAAATATAATTCACTCAAAGTTTATACCACATAATAAGTAAAATCCATTTAAAATAAAAAAATAAATTAAATTAATATAGTATATAATAATGAATAAATTATATTCATGAATAAATAAATAAATATAATAAGTAACCTAAAATACATATGTATTTGGCTTCAGGAGCTGACCAACCGGTGTACAAGGTGACTGGGGATGATATTGACTTGTATCTAGCTCTTGAAGTGCAGCCCATTGATGATCGGAGAAACGTGAAGGTAAGCTGGACCAATCATCCTGTTATTTTATTTCATTTTTTTTAATTAATTTACTCCTACTGAGATTATGAGCTTAGTTAAAATACTTTGTATTTTTATAGTATTCTCGGATATATATATATAGGGCTTATCGAGTTCAGGGGCGGATTGCAGGGTAAAGTTGTGCGCCTCTCTGCTAACAATGGACAGAAGATTGCCACGGCACAGTGACCATTCAGCTCTGTTCACGTTGCCACTGGAGAGCTCAATGACAAGAGGCATAATATACAGTTGTGCAAGAACTCGATGCCGAAGCCTGACGAGTAGATGACGCAGTAAAATGATATGTATGAGATTATCTTACGATAATAAGAGTGCGGTTCTGATGATAGCTTCTTTCAGCATAATGCCCATAAACATCATCTCCACATGCGTGGCATCCCTGTCCTTATTTACCTAATTACCTTGAAATAAATCACTCGATTGCAGAGGAATTTTTGTTTTTTTGTTTTTTTTTTTTCCTTCCCCTTCTAAGCTCTAATATAGATTAATATCAAATTTGTGCATGTAACGATAAGTTTTTTTTATTTAAATTATTATCTTCTAAAAATAAAAATTATTATTTTTTATAAACTTAAATTAAAAATTATTTATTAACATTTTAATTTAATTTTTTATAAAAAAATTTACCAATTTGACTAATAATAATTTTGTATAAATTTAAAATTTTAATTTATTCACTCGAAAAAGAATAATAATAATAATAATAATAAGTTAAAATTAAATTTGTTTACATTTGATAAACATTAAAATTATAATTAAATGAGATATTTTAACTCAATTTCCGATCATATTGTGTGGATGGAAGGATACAATAAAAAATTAAAAAAAAATTAAATAAATATTGGGCAAATATAGGGAGACACACACACCCGATTAGGACTAATCTCCTTATATTTAAGGGGTCATGTAAGCAAGCTTTAAGGAGAATGTGAGCCGAAATTAAGTGGTGCCATCATGATGGGATTTAAGCCGATGACAGGTCTCCTCATCCGCATGTTCAATGATAGATCGCAGCAGCCCTTCATAAATGCGACGGCAGCGACGCCGTGTCTTTTATTAAAAAGTCTCGATACACTCTTCGTCCGAAAGGGAAGGGGTCACGTGTAGGGTCAGGATCGGTCGTAAGTTCGACGCACACTGATATTCGGTCTCCCAAAAACAGAAAAAGAAAAATAAAAAATAAAAAATTGAAGGCCTTTTCACTTCCAGTGCCGACTCTGACGCTCACGTCTCTGCCCGATCCAGATCTCTCTCTGTCTCCGTCTCTCTCTCTCTCTCTCTCTCTCTCTCTCTCTCGCTCGCAATCGCCAATCGGGCTTCGAAGGTAATTTCGGGAACTTGCTAGCTCGATTGTGAAATCGATTGATCGATCGATCGATCGATCGTGATTAAAGCCGTTGATTCGCGATTTTTATATAATTTGTTGATGCCATGGTTGTGTAAGTGTTCTTGTTTTATCTGATCTGGTTGTTTGACGATGAAATTCGGGATTTTTTTGGTTTTTTGGGTGGAAATTAATAGTAGCTTATCGTCCACTGGTTCCTACTGGTGATCATCTACAATGTGCGTGATCTTTTGTGAGGAGGTAGATTGTTTGGATCGTGAGAATAACTGATTGAAAAGATAAGTAATTGGAAGGAAAGAGGGAAGGAAGACAGAAAAGTTGTCTACTTTACTGATTATCGTAACCGTTAATTGCATATTTTTAGTCTTTCGATGGTGTGCATGATTGCAATTAGCAGCGGGACGTTTAACAGCTACAGTCCAATGTGACCACGTGTTCGGGACACATCAAATTGATTGCGTCCGTGTAGGTCTAGATTTATTTCTACCCGCCCCTCTCGTTTTGTGTGGGGCGGTTTTGCGGGATTTAAGTGTCGAATTTGGGTTTTTGAAAGGTTTTGTTGATTTTGATTGTGTAGGATTGTAGAAAATGGCAGAGTCAAAGCCAGGATTGAGGAAACCTGTGTTCACCAAGGTTGAGCAGCTCCGACCAGGCACTAGTGGACACACGCTCACCGTGAAGGTTGTTAGTACAAAGATGGTGTTGCAGAAGGGACGCGCTGATGGTCCTCAAGTACGCCAAATGCGTATTGCTGAATGTTTGGTGGGAGATGAGACGGGAATGATTATCTTCACAGCTAGGAATGATCAAGGTAAATTCTTTTCCTTTTCTTTGAGGTCCACTTGCTTTTAGTCAGCAAAGCTGATGTAAGTGGCTGTCCAGAAATCTTGTTCTTAGACTGTCTCTAGCCTTTTTATATAATTTTATTTGCGTTCTTGCCGCTTTTGTTTTCTTCAATCTTTTTCTTATTCGCATATTTTGTTGGTGAGGGTTTTGGGTTGCTGTTTTATGCCCTTCCCCTTATATGCAAGTGACTCAGTCACGACCTGAATTTGTTGAAATGTCTTCTGGCCTTGAGCAGCTTATTGTAGTTTGATGGCAATGGATTTCACACAAGTTTACAAAATTCCATAGTAACTTTCCCATCTTCAAACCTAAACTGTAGCCTTGGTGCTTATAATCTTGAAGCTGGAAATGTTTTACTACAATTTGGGAATCTGCCAATGAGTAATGTACACTCTGAGCTTCAAAATGGGCAGATGTGTTAAGTATTCTACATTATTTTCATTTGAAGGAATGCCCGCCAAAACATTGCTATATTGAGATTTTTTTTTTTATGGATTTTTCTCTTTTTGGTATAATATCCTTAATTTTCTTATTGGTTAGTGGACTTGATGAAAGAGGGCACCACAGTAATCCTTCGGAATGCTAAAATTGATATGTTTAAGGGGTCAATGAGGCTTGCTGTGGACAAGTGGGGCCGTGTTGAAGTCACAGATCCTGCTTCGTTTACTGTGAAGGAAGATAACAACCTGTCACTGATTGAGTATGAACTAGTAAATGTTGTTGAAGAGTGATTTTCCCCGATGGTACCGCTATTCTACTAGATGGTGATCTGAGAATAAAGAAAACATCTCCAGCAAAACAAATTACTGTTACAGAGCATACGTTGTTCAAAATGCATGTGAAAGTTCTCTTTTAGGAGGAAGAAGTCTGCAAGCTTGTAATGCACAAGTTTCTTTTACCTTTTTCAGCACAGATCCAGCAGAACCCTTTGATTGGGCTTCCAAACAGATGGTGATGACTGTAAATTGATAGGTTAAAGCAGCTGCCTTTTGGAAGCTGGTTTAGTTTGCTTTCTACCTCTTTGGTTATGGACAGTAACCCTGAATTATGAAATATTGATGAAAAATATATATATATATATATATATATAGTTTTAACAACGGATCTTGCTGTACCTGGTTTATTCTATTTCAGAATTTTCCATGCTCAATCTTTCTAATGGAAAATTATGATCAAAACTAATTTTCTTCTTTTGTTAAATGTGAATTTTACGCGATTGGTGACGGAGTAAGTGCTTAGTTAAGAGGTGTGTCGAGAGATATGGTGATTGGATTTGACACATTCTCATCAACCTATCCTGTTGTTGAAGTGAATGCATTTTTAAACTTCAAGAATGAATGGAGGTTGGGTTTGATGTTGAGTCAGCTGGAATTTTTAGGTTGTCACCCCATAAATTAGTGGAAGCGTTGCATGTATGCATGTTTAATCATAAAGCATTATTGAGAACTATATCTCCCACCGAATTCCGTGCATAACCAGACGGAATAACGAGAAAAAAGTGTGTAGACGATTTCAATAAAACTCAGTTCTCAGTCCAACTAGCTCTTCCAATCCTACTAACATGATTAGATGACACCAACAACAGGTGTCATCTGAACGCAGTGCCTGCAGGCAAGGAACTAAACTCCTCGTCCAAGATAGGAATACAAAAGAGCCAACTTCGACAGAAGGGACTGGCTTCGTATTGCGAGTTAAAAAAAAAAAAAAAAACTCAATCTAGGCTTACTGCTGCACTCCCCGGGGGCCCCGGGGAGGGGGTGGGCTTGGGTAATTGGCGTTTTAAGAGCCTCCGTCTAAAATAAACGAAAGAAAGAGAACTAATGCTCCGTATGAGATCATGAATGTATGGACAGATTATTGATGCAACACAAGAATTGCGAAACGCATTATTAAAACGGAAATGTGCACTTAGCATTTAGAAGTCGTTGGATGCTGATTAGGCTGGGAGCTTTTTGAATGCTGGGAATTGGGTGTTTAACTCTTAACTACAACACAAAACCATTAACACCTGAAAAAACACACGAAAGATTCCCATGGCAAGGGAGAAAAAGAAAGCAACAGTCTCATATGTTACTTTCTGGACCATCAATGACTAATAAATGCTTTAGGTGGGCACAACCAAAACCACATACTAGTGGATGGAACATAACCAGTTTTCTCCGTAGGGGCCTGCTCATACCACCTCCTCTGTCTAGGTCCCAAGTGGAACTTTGGCTCCATTCATCAATCATTGCCTTCAAAAGCCACAGTTGAAGGAGACCACTCATGTGAATGATAACGAAAAACCAAGAAAAGTCATGACACTCATTGATCAAAAAGAAGAGAGAACCAAAGCAAAGAGATATAATTTGCCTAGCACAAAGAAGAAGTGGAAAAGGGTAGAAGCCATTACAAGTGTTTGACGTCACATGGGGTTTATCCTAAACAGTGAATCAAAATGCCAGTAACTCTCTGTTAGGTGCACCAAACAAGCAGTCCATAAATGGGGCCACTACATAACATGGTCGAAAGTGCAACCCTTTCTTCCATAGCTCTCGAGAACAGGGCACTCACAGAGTTTTATCCTTCTATCGAGGTGTGTGCCTTCTGGAATTGGACCACCTTCGTCTGTTTTATTTTGGTTAATTTGTCCTTGTGCTCTTAGGTTCTTCTCTCGTTCGGTTGTCCCATGTGCATAACATTAAACACGTTACAATTAAAGGAGCCACTGAACTGAAAAGTCGCCAACTCAAACTCAGATGGACGCAATTAATAAAATAATATAAATTACGTTTTAATTTTTTTTCTTTTCTCCTTAATAACTCGTTTTTTACACTGTCATAATGAAATATGCATTATTATAATAATCGTGTCCAATTGTTTCTATGATTATTGTGCTCGTCAAGACTTGTTCTATAATTATGCTATAAATTTATCACTAATAACATTGGTCGTATTATGACTTCAACAATGATTTACACAATTAAAGTCATGTGGAAGTTGTCATGTCATTTAACAAAGTAATCTTAGCAAAACTCCTAATATCACTGACGTTCCCATTGGTTACTCCTAATGATCTGACGTTTGTTGCCATTAACGGCCTTTAAATAGCCTGTCAGATGATATGGTTTTGGTTAGCATTTATATGGTTCAAGGGTTTCGCTAATTTAAAGTTGGAAGTCCCTTGGCTGCTCAGATTGGTCGGCAGGTGCAGAAAGCAAGGGCCTGGTGTGAAACTGGTACAATGATTGGAGTGCACATAGCCCGAATTACTGATTTTGAATGACTTTACTACTGAAGCGTGCTTAGCCTCGAACTATACATGTTCCCCGTTTGCTAGCTGATTAATTGCTTCGTAATGTAACTCGATGATATTGGAGCCGTTTTTGGGGCGAGGAAAGCTGATTAATTGCTCATGATCACGTTGCAGTTCGGAAGAAATTTCTCAGACAAAGTCATCAAATTGATGACCTCGATGTTTATTTTTTTTACCCTGCAACTTGCTGTATTGATAATGGAATCACTGTTCTCTAATTTCAAAGCAATTTGAATACCAGGCTGTAATGATAAAGAGTAACAAAGTTGGAGAGGCCTTTGGCCTTTGGCCCTCCACCACAGAAGGTGTTTCACGTTGTTGACAGAATGCTTGTATTATATTTTGCTAGGGTGATGGATATTTGACAGAATTGAATCATTGTATTGGCTGACCTTAGTTTGAAAGTTGAATACAAGCATTACATCCAAGTGCTTGAACATTCAGCTGCACATAATTCATAATTTAACCTATGAAGTGTCCCATTGAATTATTTGAGCATAAAGTACAGCAATTGACATGCTTTTTTTATCTTAAGGTCACACTTGCCGGAGACTTTTGGACTAATAGATGAAGAGAACTTTCTGAAACATCTTTATCAAATCCTCATCTTCATTTTGGGAATTAGATTCCATTAAGATATGTCATCAACGCGTAGGAGATAATAGGAACAGATCATATTTTCTGATTCCTTTTTATTATTTTTCTCATCTCCGAGGCCTTTGCTCTGAAATCGGGTGGTTTCTTAAGGAGGGTTTTCTTTGGTAGTCTTGGTTGCATGCAAAGGTCTAGAAGAGCACTCTATGCAACGTATAATCGCTTGATCTAAAATGTCATTTTCATTGAGAAAATGCAATTGAGGAGTACCAAATAGGCCATGGGTCATGGTTATCATAATTAACATGCATTCTAATTACTATTGCATGAAATTTTCTTATAGTTGGAGAGCTGTATGCTGACGCATGCGATACGGAGTATACAAGCGGTTGGTGCGCATGCAGGGGTATGCATCCTGGCCAAGTGCAAGGAGATGCACGAGAACACTGCTAAACTCCCACCTAGGCCAGTAGTACCAAAGTTGTTGGGAGTCAATACAGATTGCATCTATCTGCGGGCACATCAATTCATGACCACTGGACATAATAAGGCCATTTCATTTCTGTGAGTTCAACAGTAACTTATAAAAATATCAATTTATAATTTTAATTTTCTCAATTTTCTCACATGAATTATTGAATAGTGAGATTGAAAAATTGTCCGGTGCCATCAATACAGCATGACTTCGCCCATGACGAGCCATGTAATCATTGTACTCCCTGTATCCATGATATAGGAACAATAAGTGCAAGCATCAGCTTCTTTTCCTCTAGTGGAGTTCGTGGGGGAGAAATAGAAAGTAGCCCTCTTTTTTTTATTTTCTTATTTTAATCTTTTAATAAGTAAAGCAAAGCCAGTTGGGCATCTATGAAATTTAATAATCCGGGGCAGTGAGAGTATCATGACACAGAAAAATGTAATGCGCGCCAAAGAAAATGTATATTTTTTTTGGCCCTCTCATCCAGGTTGTAGTCCACTAGTTAACAGAGTTTTTTTCTGGGTATTTGCCATCAGATGGAGTCATACAAATTGGCTTTTCTATCACATTATAGATTTAGTATTTACATATATTTACATCTACGCTGACTTGATTCCAGATTTGAATTTCAATCTACAAAATAGGGAGCACACGTATTTGGTCAACTCTTAAGGATAGATAAAACTATTCTATGTAGCATTTATGCAAATAAAATGGCCATGCTTGTCATGCTGTTGCTGTTGATTTCGAAAGTTCAACAAGGAATTATGACCTGCAAATATCCTGCAGAAACTACTTATCAAACACAGGCGTAGACCATGGTCTATCAAGAGTTTCAAAACCCTTGGACCATTTTGTCGACAATGCAGGTGACAATGAAGAAGCAGACAGTGTTAATCTACATTAACACGGTACAATTTTGTCAGCAGTCCCCACCGTCGTACCTCCATCTAATGGAGGCATGCTCAGCAGCATTATGGTACACATTACTTGCGTCAGTATACGGAGTCAGACTCTTAATCTTCACCTCTGAATCAAAACATTTACACCTAACCCAGGATTTGAGTCTAACCCAACACAACTCTATACCGTATCGATGCAACAAAGGGACCAAGCGTGCTCCGTCTTGTTGATCCAGTTGATTCAAAAGTTCGACATGGAATTATGACCTATGAATATCGGGCAGAATTCAGAAACTATGAGCTGCCGAGAATTTGAAGTTCGTGGGGATTCAATGGACAATGGAACCGAATTTATTCTGGCAACAATGAAGCACACAGATTAACTCGCATAAATATAACACGGAAAAAGATTCTCAGACACAAATATTAGATATATAGATGGACACAGAGAAAACTAATAATGATAATAATAACAATTCATTCTGTGTTAAAAGGAAAGGAGATTAACAGGAAGAGTCAGAATTGAAGGCGTTTACTGAACTGGCACCGTCCGAAGAATACAGCAGGGCTGCGAGATTTGAAGAAGGTAAATGAAGTTAGACTAGGACACGACGGCATTGTAAAGGCCCATAATATGTTCGCGTCTAGAATTAAATAAAAGGGGTCGAGCCATAAGCCTGGGATCAACTTAACATTGGACTCAAAAAAAGCGACCATCACAGGCAAAGCTTCATTATATGTATGGATTAGATATGTAAATTTACATTATTCTATCATAGTGATTATATACATATTTATTACTATTATTATCATTAATTGCTGATCATATATTAAAGAATTAAAAAGATTAATGATGTAATACATGAGTTTGCATTTTGAACTCATCAGATTTACCGCATACGTGCATATAAGATTTACGTCACAAATATAACTAGATAAAGGCCACGCTGGGCTGTCAATACTACGATTGCGTTTATTGTCAGGGCCGACTTAGTTGCATACCGGGAAAGGGAAAATGTATGTTTTTTGAACGAAGCATTACGGAAACATAGGTGTGACGTGGGTTACATGTTTACTTGTTAAGTGTTTCAGAAGTAAAGACATAACAGTGATGATTTCATATTTTGCAGGATCATGTCTATGTAATAAGGCTCGACTGGAAAATTAGCAATTTTGGGATGCAGCGAACCCTGCGCAGACTACTATTATTGACTGTCCACCAGTGGGGTCATTCCTCCGTACACTTTCATCGAGGAAAGTAGAAATTTTTTTTTCCGAGCAACAGGACTGAATGAAAACATGGGCATGGAGTTTTTAGTACTGATCCATCCATATGAAAAAGTATCGCTAAATAGTTAATGCAAGTAATGAACTGCTGGTTGAAAAGCAGTGCCAATAATAGCACTCATATGACTGGTTATGAAGAAGAGCATGTTGAGATCTCAAAATCACGTTCATTGTCTGCTTAATTTCAGGTTCAGCATGAAGTTATCATGCTATTTTGGCTAATTCAAGGGTGAAAGTAGGAGAAACTTTGGCAGGCCGTTTCTCATCTATTTCATGCTCGCTTTGCATATTTGCCCCACCTGTTGGGTGCTTAGTAGTTTATTGTCGCGTGTTATTGCACAAGTTTATCCCTTCAATTCTTACTGAGATTTTGCACGTTGTTTATGCTATTCCTTACAGTTCTTTCGATCTTTATATTTTGGAAATTTTAGACTTTAGCACTGATCATATTGGTGGGCCTCGTGTGGCAAAATTTCCCCAGCAGATACTGCAATTCTTTAGACCCTTTTGTTATTGGTATCTGTAGACCTGAATCATTGCATTGTGGGCATCAATATTCAAACACAACACAAGCGTTCTCAACTTGGTTCATAGAATACTCAAGTGCCCTTTGCTTTATGGATTCACATCCAAAGAGCTAAGTGTCTGAGCTACTTTACTTAGCATTCTCATAAATACACCTTAGTCACTCAGATGAAAGACTCGCATTGCATCTGTCTCTCAAGTTTCAACCTCAGTTTATAATAGCACTCAATGATCTTCATGTAATTGAAATGATTCATCTTTTTCAAATTTTATCTGTGGCTTCATTTGCAAAAAGAGATTCCTTTCCAACAACACAAGCACATGTAGCCTATGCGAGGATTGATTTGTTGTTGTTGTTTTTTTCCCATTTTTTATGGATTCTGATCTGAAATCAGACCAATCCTCTGCATAAGCAAATATATTCTGGTAGACTGTCAATTTATTTTCCTTTGTTGGGTGATGTAAGGTCAGCCGCAGCCCGAAATAAGTCCATTATGGCTTATGAAGAATAGAAAAGTGTAAAGATCATGCGACATAAATACACTCTCTCTCATGCTTACGCCCCTTTTTCAAGGTGGAACCATATGTTATCTTAAACCCAGATGCTACATAATATCCCATTTGCTGATTAAATCTAAACCTGGTGGATGCACGATTTGATCCAAGTCCACCAGGCGCAGACCCACATAATCCTTGGTTTATATAATTGTGGTCCCCAATAATTCTAGGTCCCTGAAGAATAATACATTAATATTTGATTTCCATGTTACCAGGTTGGTGCTTTTGAGTCTTCGCCTAGAAACTGTAGCGATAATCTTAAAAACTAGGAATATAGTCTTGGAAACATCAGTGTACACTGAGAGGCTGCTCTGCATCTCTCTGTTAAATGCCATTTCGCTTAATTACAAATGACAAAACCTAACTGAGATACTCTGCGGCAAAACAGAGTTGGTTGAATGTCTGAGTTTATCCTAGGACGTTAGTTTAAAATTTAGAATGCATTTGTCTGTTTAGCAAGAAATGGTGGGGCATGTGGGAGCACATGAGTTTGATTAACAAGCCTATCAGAAACATTAAGATCTAGATGAAGAACCCTCTATCTAAGTAAGACAATTGGAGCCTTAAGGCCCTAGAAATTGGCTACGAAGAATTGCCCACTCATGAGAAAAAGGACAGGAATCCTGTTCGAGTTTAATATGCCAATCATTGTTAACCCTTGTCATGAGAGACTTTATGATCAGAGGCGCTTGGATTAGACAATGAGTTTCAGAGGAAGGCAACAACCAGTCCATCTCTATCTTTTCAACATCTTGCACTCCGGGGAGCTTATTAGAGTTTATAATATGTGATTTATTCATAAGCCTCGCCCCAGCTTAGGATTTTGAGTTCAGTGGTTCTCGTACACTCACACAGGCTGCCGATCCAATAAAGAACATGAAATCGTAGTACAACTAGGAATCTTCTTTGGCCGAAATGGAGTGGACCAGCCCGAGGTGTTTGGTAAGCTGCTCTACTTCACACAAACTTGAATAATTTGCCTACACAAATTCACATGTATAAGAATTTGGAAGGACTCAGACTCGCAAAGATCACCAGAGCAGAGATTATTTTTATTCCTGCATTCTCTAAAATTCTATAGATATCACCCTAATTTGGCATAACTTGGGGAGCGTTAATGCACATGCGGAGATTCAAATCCTCACCAACTGTCTGACACACTCGCAGGAACACCACTCAAGCTCTCGCGGTTAAACAAACTTCACATCACATCTCATTCCAAAATCTTTAAGAAGTTAAAAGTTACGAGTTGTTTTCGCTTAAAAGTTGTTTGCTCCTTCTTCTATTTTTTCATATGGGACATCAGTCTCAACTTAACACTTGATATTTCAACATCAAGTCTTGAGATTGTGTGATGTAACAATCAACTGAAACCGGATAATGCCCATTTTTCTTTCTCCTCCCTTCTTCTCTTTGACTCCTCTCAGGAGCTTCGTTTCAGGTGCGAAGGTCCATGCAGTTAGTACTCGACCTCACGATGATGCAGAGATGTACAGACATTGATGGTACCAGCCTCGCTGGAGAATAATTTTCTAGAGAACATGATTTGAGGCTCGACAAAGATTCAAATTAAGGGGGCAACCCTCATAAAGTGGGGGTCTACTTAAGAGTGCAACCCGAGGTCCCCTAACTCGGAAAAGCTCAAAGATCTAAGCTTTATCATCATTTTAATTTGGATGAACCGACAAACTTGACCTCAAATTTCGTTAAAAGCAATAAACTTAGGATCCCATATGCTAGATTACTCCAAGATTTAGCTTTTCCTTCTTCTTCTTTCAAAGAGAAGATTTAAAATTTAGTTACTGCAAAGTTTTCTTAAGATATTGTGGACACCCAGGTAAGCGTCCATTCACTAATAATGACAAGAAATTTTACAACTGAAATTTGAATTAAGATATATTTCGGGTTTCTGCCTTAGAGAAATAAAACGGTCCGTGGCCACTTCTAGTTAGGTATTGGCAGTCTAACTAGCTACTGAATTGAAGCCAAATGTGTTGTGATCAAACCCTTGTCATCATACTAAAAACTCACATTAGAGATCGAGTCCAGAGAAAAAAAAAAAAATGTTTTACCCTTTAGCCAATAATCTTCTTCCCAGCACTATCAGGAAACTTGAATCCACGACTTCACTTTAATATCAATTTTTAGTATTAGGTGGTTATAATTGCACCAAAAGCTCGATATGCTAATAAAAGTGCAACTTTATATCTTTAAGTATTCTTAGAGTCGCATCTAACATAAAGGGGTTGTAACTATTACAGGTGCAGTGTGTCGTTGGCGCGGCGGAATCCAAAGGAAAATATTTAGGCCAAAAAAAAAATGTTTCACACACACACACACACACACACACACACACGAGGTTAAAGACTCATAACTCAAAATTGATATTATTATATTTTACAACGAACATGAGCTCGGGCATTATGTACAAATAATTACAAGAAGCGTCTGTCATTCCCGGCGGGGCAGCTACTAGTTTCGGTGCGTTGTTTTACGCAAAACTGAACTTAGAATTAATGCTACAAGTTGAAATAAATATCAGCAACAATCAATTGAGAGACCAAACTGCAGGGCCACTACTAACTTTTCATATGAAAAGGCAATCAAATTGTGCTTTTGGGCCTTTTATGAAGCTGAAATCTAACAGCGGGCGCTTTAGAATCAATGCATCAGAGGTCAACAACAGTCAAGAGCCAGAACCTATAATTGAAGAAGTCAGGTAATTAATTACCCCTTTCAAATTCTGCATTGAAGATGAGCTATCGTGTCTTTCTTCACAAGTATTAATACAGTGAATTTGAGGGCACCCCAACACTCATGGCGTTGACTCATCAACCACTCTTTTCAAATCAAGTGACTGGAATCACCCAATGTTCATTGCATTGGTTGGATCAATGGAAGCTTGCATGCCCGCCCGGTCCTAGTCTCGGTCCCGGACCCTTTTTTCATTTATTCTTTTTTTTTTTTTTCCCGAACTTCCGGTTGTCAAATATTTTGCTTCCCTTTATTTGCTTTTCTCGTGAGCAAAACAATGGAGAGAGGACAAGCCCTGAGGTTTGCACAAAGAGAAAACATGCTTAACGTTGAAACATTCAATGTGAGCACGTGACTACACCTCGTTAAAAAATAATAATATATAAATTAAAATAATTGTCAATTATATATTTTAAATTAAAACATGGTATCAAAACTTATTAACATGTATTGCTTATTTTAATTCTCCTCTATTGTATTCTTGTACTCTATAAAATCTGCTCATGTCGTGTCACTACACATCAATTGCCGAACCTTTTGTGTTGCGTTTTGGTTCCTTTGTTCATCTTCTCATTTTCTCTTTTGTTTATAAATAAATAAATAAATGGAAATAGCAAAAAGAAGGGGATCTTTGACTATGCTTATTTGTTAGAAAGTTTGGGAGAGACGTTATCTCTTGTAAAACTTCGAGTAATAAACCAAGAACTAATTATCGACAATAACACCATATCTCGCAGTAGAGGTAAAATCGCAAAATGAGCATGGGGAACAACGGAGAAGTTAACAGAAATTTTGACAGGTTTCACAGAAAGTCTGTATTCAGCAACACTCCTGTCATTTTCTTATATAGACATCTGTATCGAGCCCGAGGGTTACTTAACTATCGATGGAATGCATTTAGTGAAAATGCGTTACAATCCTTTTCAACTCCATTGGTTATGTCATATTATTATTGCTATCCCCCGTACATAGACCGGACTATACATAAATCGACCCGACACACAGAGTAAGAGAACCGGACTAGATCGAAATTGTGAATCAGTGTCAGTTCGAACCAACGATTATGAGCCGTCGATTAGAACCAAAACCGATTCTTGGGATTTTTGGGTGTAGCCCAAAAAGTTGAAGCTAAAACTGAGAATCATGCCATTTTAAGTCACGAGCCTCGGCACTGTCCTTGTAGGTTGGAGCTATGTGCTGAAAACAAAAAAACATTCTAAGAACGCGTGCTGCAAAAGATGGATCACGAAAAGATTCTCAAAACCTTCCAAAAATTCTCTTAATAATAATCGGCTAAAACGCGTAAAAATCCCATTTTAGAGTGACTTCTGGCCAATGGAGGCCTAACGAGTGTAATCCGCACGCGGCTTTCCAAGCTTATCTGCCAATTATTTTCCAATAATACCACAAATTTGCTGACTCTCTGGCGCAAGCTCCCTTCACTAACAAGTCAGAGCCCACTTCTCAGCTTTGTCAAATTTTTTAGTTAATCTACAAAAAATGATTCATTTTCAATAGTCCAAATTACGTGACCTTCTGGGGATAGAATCACATGTTAATGTTTGTGAGTATTTTTATTGTGATTATCTTATTAATTTAATCTTATTATTCTGACATTTTGCGACTTTCACGTAATCCAAGTAAGAACTGCTGCTTGCAGAAAATTATTTTTCTTTTCTTTTCTTTTCTTTTCTTTTATACGCTTGTTTGTTCATCTTTCAATTTCTGATGTAGTTTTGCAGGGATCTTGCGAAATTACCTACAATAATGATAAATAAACGACAGAGAGGAGTAAACGCGCGCGCGCGCGCACGCACACACACACACACACGCACTCGCGCACACATACGCACTCGCACGCACGCACGCACGCACACACATAGATATATTGTTGAACCTTTTACAAAATTTCCAAGTTTTTGTTTCACTTTCTTACGCAGAAAACACACCTTGAGCTAACGTGATAATTTTTTTTAACTCTCCAATTTGGTTTTCTTTTCATGTATGAATTTTATGTGTTGTTTTGGAGTTATGCTTTTTTTTTTTTTTTTTTTTACCAACAAGCCTATTAAATATATATATATATATATAATTTTTCTTATTTTTACAAATTTTATACTCATCTTCAATATTAAAATTCAAAATTTTAATATGAATTTTTAACTAATAAAATCTCTTTGAGAAATTACATTATGACTTTATGATATTAGAAAATAAATTAACTAGAATATAAATAAAAGTTCAACCTTTATTTATAATTCATTAAAGACTAGAACATGAAAGGAAAAATTAAGTATTAGTACAAAAACCAAAAACCTTTTTTTACCCTAAACGGTTGCGTTACAATAAAAGACAATAGATTCAAGTATAATTTATAATCAATTATTATTATATTTTTTATTTTTTTTATTAGTGTAAAAAAATATCAATTTTGTGTCTCTAATTTTTCTAATCCAATCCTACTTAGATTTATTTTTTCACTTTTATATCAAATTAAACTGATTCCTTTAAAATATGAGTTAAATTATTACAAAAAAAAAAAAAAAACAATTCATTTGTACTCTTTCTTTCCATCTACCCCACAAAGAAATATTTGAGTTATTTTATGGAGTAATGGCCACTTGTAATGTGTCCCCTTTATTGCCAAATCACCTTTTCTAATGACCACATTCTGATTTTGGTGATTTCAATTAATAGAGACAAAATCAATGTTTAGATTACATGTATCTTTCTTAGGGCCATTTCCTTTCCGAAAACTAAGAAACTCCAAATTAGTTCTTTGTTGTGATTATAAATACGCCCCCACTTTCTTCTCCCTCCCCCTCCCTCTCCCCCAGTTGTTTTTCATCAACCAGCTTAGAGTGAATTGCGGAGCTACCTATCACTCATCACTCTTTCTCATCTCTTTCCGCCCCCCTCGGTTACTTCTTTACACCTTTTTTTTTCTTTTCTTTTTTTTTCGTCTTTGACTTCTTTTGTTGTTCATCTTCTGCGACCCTGTTTTATTTATTTTTTCTCCCCCTGTTTTCTTTTTTTTTTTTTCCTGTTATTTTCACGGGCAAAGCTCAGTAACCACAAACCCAGCTTTCAAATCCAAAAACTTCCAAAGCAAATCTTCACTCTTCATCTCTCTCTCTCTCTCCCTCTCCGAACCCTTTATATATATATATATATATATATATATATCATTCAATTTCATTCATAACCTTACAGACTAAACCAGCATTCTCACTCATTGCTCTTCCAAAAATTATAGATATATATATATATATATAAAAGAAAAAGACAATGCAAATTCAACCCATTAGCTCTACCCTCTTCATCTCCGTCTGCATCCTGTGTTGGCTAAATGTAAGTGTATTACTATTATCCAATCAATCCCTCCATCTCTTTTTGTTTTTGTTTTTTTTTGTTTTTTTTTTTTTTGTTGGGGTGTTTTAAATTCTTGTCTTCATGGATTATTTATTTATGTTTCAATGCAATGCAGGTGAGTTTGGGCAATGCCGGTGAGAATCCATTCACCCCAAAGGCCTCTCTTATTCGGTACTGGAACAAGGAGATCCGTAACAATTTGCCAAAATCTGAATTCTTTCTCTCCAAGGCCTCTCCGATGACGGCCGTGGACGCCGCGGCGTTTGCGAAGCTCGCCGCCCAGAACACGTTGTCTACTCAGTTCCCCGCCTTCTGCTCCTCCGCCAAGCTCTTCTGTTTCCCCGACTTGGGGCCAAGCGTCGCGAATCACGGCCAAGACTCCAGCTTTGCCGTCTATCTTAATAGGAATTTCACCAATTACGGAACCGACGCAGCTGGTGGGCTCAGCTCGTTCAAGAACTACTCCGACGGCATTAATCTCCCCGTCGACTCGTTCCGCCGGTACAGCCGCGACGCCGCCGGCCACAGCGACCGGTTTGCCAATTATGCCCCTGAATCCAATGTCGTCGACCAGAGCTTTAACACCTACGGCTCTGGAGCCACCGGCGGCACTGGCGACTTCCAGAGGTACAATGAAGAGGTGAACGCCCCAAATCTACGGTTCACCAATTACGCCGACGATGCCGATGGCAGGGCCCACGCGTTCTCTTCTTATTCCGGCGAAGCAAACTCTGGCAGTGAAAACTTCGCCAGCTATGGGAAGAACGGGAACGGCGCCCCCAACGAGTTCGCGGGTTACGGGAAAGATTCGAATGTGATCGGGTCGGGCTTCTCGAATTACGGCCAGACTGCGAATGGGGCTAACGACACTTTCAAGAATTACGGAACGGACGGGAATGTTCCGGAGAATAACTTCAGGAACTACGGCGCCGGAGGAAATTCCGGCGTTGACAACTTCGCCAACTACAGGGACAAAGCCAATGTGGGCGACGATTCGTTTTCTTCATACGCGAAGAATTCGAATGCGGAGAAGGTCAATTTCGTCAATTATGGAAAATCTTTCAACGAGGGCACCGACAAGTTTTCTGGGTACGGCCAGCGCGCGCAGGGCCACCGGATTGGCTTCAAGATATACGGAGTCAACAACACTTTCAAAGACTACGCCAAAAACGGCGTCACTTTTGCCAGGTACACCAACGCGAGCTCTGCGTCTGCTCCCATGAAGGTCAGTGGCAGCCTGGTAAATAAGTGGGTGGAACCGGGTAAATTCTTCCGCGAGTCTATGCTGAGGAAGGGGACCGTCATGCCGATGCCGGATATTAGAGATAAAATGCCCAAAAGGTCGTTTTTGCCCCGGACGATTACCTCCAAATTACCGTTTTCGACCTCCAAGATTTCTCGGTTGAAGGAGATATTCGGCGCCGGTGACAATTCTAGCATGGAGAGCATCATTCTGGAGGCGCTTAACGAGTGCGAGAGAGCGCCGAGCCCCGGCGAGACCAAGCGCTGCGTCGGCTCCGCCGAGGACTTGATCGACTTCGCCACCTCCGTCTTGGGCCGCAACGTGGTGGTCCGCACGACGGCGAACGTCAACGGGTCAAAGAAAAACATCATGATCGGCAAAGTCAGGGGAATCAACGGCGGAGAAGTGACCAAAGCAGTCTCGTGTCACCAGAGTTTGTACCCTTACTTACTGTATTACTGCCACGCCGTCCCAAAGGTCCGGGTCTATGAAGCGGACATACTGGATCCGAATAGCAAGAGCAAGATCAACCATGGGGTTGCCATCTGTCACTTGGACACGTCTTCCTGGAGCCCCACCCACGGTGCTTTCTTGGCTTTGGGTCCGGGCCCGGGTCGGATCGAGGTTTGCCACTGGATCTTCGAGAATGATATGAATTGGAGTATTGCTGATGAATGAAGTGACGCCCTTTCTCTCCCTGTTTTTTTTTTTTTTTTTTGTTCTGTTTGTAATTTGGGCTCGAAACCTCTAGCTAAGCAAACTTAGCTGCTGGCTCGAGCTCGGGTTGGTTATAATTGGTCTATTTGCTTTTAAGGTATAAGACTCTTTTAATTCAAGTTAATTACTTACTGGTTACAAATCATTGTTATGACCATCAAATTATAAATCTCTCACTGATGATGACTTTATGCTCAGCTATTCTTCCAATTATCAAGTCCCCCACTGCCACACTCCTATGTATCATAATCTACATTAGTTTAATTCAAATAGTACTGCGATCAAAATTTCAATAAAGACCTTTGAGGTCACTGACTTGAAAACCCCAAAAAAAAAAAAAAAAACTCTTAATAGCATAAATGCACCCAACTAGCCAGGGTTTATCTAGGCGAGTTTTAGGTTTTTGCGAGTTATATAAATATGGGTTATCAAATTTAAACTTTTTGAGATGCCTTTTATGCTTCGTATGGGAGGATCCAAAGGAGTCATAAGAAATTTATTATTGCTTATTTCAACTTCTTTTCGCCAAACTTTGACCCCCGAGAGGGTTAAGTGAAATAGTGTCTATTACCTTGACTAATAATCTAGTTTTTGGATGGCATAAGAAACATGTTTTTTCTTTCGTTTTTCAACAGCATTGTTTTTTTTTTTTTTTTCCTTGCTTGCTTACAATTGTTGATTATTTTGACCTATTGGGTTGAGCTTAAAACTGCAAAAAAAGTCGTCAGGGTAATTTTATAATGCACAGTTTTCACAACTTGAATTTGTGAATTTCAATTTACGATGAAATAATTATGCTATCAGAAAGGGAAAAAAAAAAAAAACTTCTTTTCTTGTAAAGATGCATCTCAATTATTAAATTGCAATTTATCACATGCAGTAGGAGTACATTTATCTATTTATTATGTCGTCCATATTTAATATCTTAATGCAATGGAATCCCGTTCCGAAAATGCAAATACAACAGAGATGCAAAGCATTGGTTTTTCGGGGTTCCACAATGTACAGATAGATTCTTTGGAATCCAACTCCAATTTTCCTTTTTTCTTAAACTCTGCAACATAAAAAATAACAATAATAAAAAAACCGTGTGGTCAAAGTAAAAGATGAGGTGGTCCATAGCCATAGATGTGAGTATGGTTCACCCAATTAGTTCATAGGCATAGGCATAGCCACATGTTTACAGTTCTTCCAATTTCTCCTGGGAAAAGGCCACGAGAGACAGCCTGCTCTGCTAGCTTCCCCCCCCCCGCTCCGTTTTCCCCCCCCTTTTTTTTCTTTATTTACTTTTTTTTGTGGTTTAATGCAAGGAGTTTACAGTGTCTATACCTGCAAGTTATGGGCGCAGAATTTAAGAGGCATCAATGTGATTTTGTTTAGGTTTTAGGGAACCCAGCACAAACTTTTATGAACTGACTATGTGGAGCCAAGTTCACAAGTTGGAGTGGATAATGGCTCTGAGAATATAGAATTTCCACTCTTTGTTGTTTTGTTATTTTCTCTCCTAGCTCTGCTAATTTCAATTTGTGTTTCTGTCTCAAGTGTTGTGTGTTATAAGTTTTATTTGTTAATATCTTTTTTTATCAAAAATTCCTCCCCTTAACTAAAACAATAACGATATTCTCCTCGCATGAATTTTTTAAATTTCTTTTCTAACTCCGCTGTTATGGTGATGTAAGTAACTTGAAGGGGGTACGTGTTAAAGAATTATTCAGTAAAGGAGATAGTTTCAAAGTGTCTGACGTTAGCAATATAAGGGTTTTAGACAATTTAGTTGAACAAAGTGGCATTACTTTAACAGTAAATGATGGGTACATAGCGCTCTCGCATGAAACGCTCGCATCCACTTAATATTTCTTTGATTTGAATAATACACTTGACAAAAAATTCAAAAGTTGTCCATTTGTTTTTTCCACTTTTTTGCATTTTCGGGGCACTTGTTATTGTCATTTGCGTCATTAAGTCAATATGATACCCAAAGTTTTGATGCTTATTCCAGAGACCCATGATTAACATTTCGACTCGTCCATGGAAAAATTAATGCCGAATTCGGGAACAATCGTGTGGATGCACGGCAATGAGAGTAAAAAGGGCTTGTCCGGACCCCCAACCATAGGTAGAACGTGCAACAGACAAGATTGATTTATTAAATGATTATGGATCACTCGACCCCTGAAAGTTGCAGAAGGAATCAATATTGGGTCTAAGTGCCTGGATGCAAAACTTGCTCGAAACAGAGAGAAGAATTGGGTAAATTTCTGTAACAGGATGCGGTAGCCTTTCGTCTAATCCTCTTTTTCTTCTTTAAAAAAAAAAAAAAACTCGCTGAGTACCGAAATAATGAACGTGGCTAGACGCAATTTGTAAAATAATATAGATATTAGCATAATGTCCGTTCACCGCATGTTTCCTTCTAAGGGCAAGACATTAGGAAGCAAGACCAAAACGAGAAGAAAACATTCCCTCGACATTCAACAACACGGTGCAGTAGCATCTCCGTCACGTATGACTCATAATAAATGCAATAATGGATTGTTATCAATGAACCCTCAATTATTCTGATAATTGAACTAGTTCTGTTCAGAAAGCAGCATAATTCAATCTTTTATCGATAGCCGTTAGTCAATTTTCCTGTTTGACAATAGTATTCTTGCATTTAAAAAATAATAAAATTATATAAATATGATTTATAAATATAAATTTATATATTATATTATTATATAATTAATAATTATATATTTTTGATTTCTTAATATCCACGAGACGTGGGGTGCATCGCCGAAACAATAAATGAAAAGGACACACCCTATACTGTTTCCACTGCTGAATAGTTCGCCGTCGTACGTCATGAATCTAATGACTGTCAAGGCAGATAGGCACAACTACTAAATGCTCTATCTATTTAAAGCACCGACAACACGAATCAAATTATTCGATTTTTTTTTATTAATTCAAATATAAAAAATTATTTATATTTAATAATATTAAATGACAAATTTTTAATTAATAAAAAAATATTAAATGAAGTTGTTAATCTTTGTTTTGGTTGAAATTTATAAAAAAAAAAAAAAAACTGTAAAGCACCGACAAGCTAAAAGTGTCGAAGGGCCAAGAATTAATGATTGATGTGTTGCTCGAATTTCTTTACTTCAATTGAATAATGTTGTGCATCATAATTACCACCAGCTAGCGACAATATTAAAAACTCCTCGGCAGAGCAACATGACCAATTTCTAGAAGTTATCAACATTGAGTAGAAATGTGCATGGGACTGAAAATGCCTGGCACCACCCATATGAAACGTCTGGATTTTTGTTAGGGCATGAAGTTTATATACACGATTGCCATCAGCACTGGGGCCAATAGTCAAACGTTTTCAAACTCCTTCGGTTGCTTTCACACCCCCCCCCCCAGAGTGGGCAATCAAAAGTTGTAGACTAGACGCGCCATTAGTTTGCTGGATGATGTTTCCGATTAATTATTGCTGCAAAAGAATCCAATGGAAAGCAAATTGACCCATAAGATCGCAGGGATAAAGCTGGGTTAGGCGGTGAAGTTCTATTATCCTTTGTGTGTTTTTTTTTTTTTTTTCCTTTATTAAAATTCAGAGTTTATGAGAATATGTTTGAACCGTGATCTAAGCGATGCTTGGTGACCTACCTGCTGCCTCATATGTAGTTCAAACTTAAAGACCCCGCCAACGATTCTGTGCAATTGATTCGTAGGTATATCAGAAACAGAGACACTGTAGAGGAGATTGATCACTGCCAATCTGCCCTGATAACGAGATGTCGATATGGTACATGAGAAGAGGACTGCTATTTATTTTTGAATTTAAACTTTATTATTTTTAAGACCCTCTCTCTCTCTCTCTCTCTCTGTGGTTAAAGTGGTTCATTTGACAACTTGAATACATATGTAATTTGGCAATGAATCAACTCTATTTAAGATTTGGTTTCAAAATTAATGAATTTGTGATGACATATCAAGCGAAAACTTTTGATAAGAAAATTTCATGTGATAAAAGGGAGCTATGCAAATGCAGAGATTTTACTAAAGTAGTGGGACTATTTAAAATGATGCATTGACCATAAAACTAAAAGTGTTATTATTGTTGAACACAATATTGATACACTAACAATTATCATAATTGTCAATCTCAAATAAGGAAATACGAATAGGTGAAAAAAGAATAAGTCTAAAATTAATTTTAAAATTTTATATATTTTTGAATGTAATTTTATCACTTTCTACTTTTTATTGGAGTCTTATATATATTTATGTTTTGTTTCACTTAAATCTATTTTGGGACCAGATTTAATCAATTCATTTAAAAAAAGAAAAAGGTGTTTGACTTAAACAAAATATGCTGCAAATAAATAAACAAATATCATCAAAGAAATGGATTCAAATGGAACAAAACATAAAGGTATAAGATTTGAAATGACAAGAAAAATTGAGACTCATTGGTGGCTTATCCCTGATGGAAAGTGGCTGCAAATTATTGACTCCGCAATTTATTTCCATGAATATGACACTACCAAGCAACTTGATCTTCTCGTAGATCAGATGGATTCTTTCAACAGTAAAATTTAAATTGTAACATGATGGGCCCGATTACTCAATTCATGACGTGTTTCGCAGACCACAATCGTTGGGCCTTATGGTGACGCATGAACAGTGCCTGATAGCAACTCACCATAAAATTAGTTAATTCATCCTCATATGGTATGCTCGATATGACATGTTAAATCACATCTGCCTAACAGTATTTAACTTTACGTTTGTGACTCCCGAACATTGTGGTTTAGTAGTAACGAGATCTTTTGTTGTTAAGCTAAAAGTACTAAATTTGAATCTCTGTTAAAATTTTCAAAGAAACTAAACATTTTTCTCTTAGAATTTAGTACCATAATAAAACACCCTTTTGTTTAAATTTCCCCCTCGTTTAAATTGCAATATAAAAAAAAAAAAGAAAGAAAGAAGAAAGAATAAAAAAGAGCCAACGGGCACAACCATTTTCAATCCAATAATAATAATAATTTAAATTAATTTAATTAGGACAGAGACGAGCCAACATATGACCGTTGGTACAACGTTCGAAAATTCTTAAAAACGTTTTCAAAAACTCGACTCGTTGGCTCTCTCTCTCTCTCTCTCTCTGCCTACTTACCGTTACCAACGGTTCTCTTCTTCCTCATCAAACTGCCATGGCATCACCCAGACGGAAACTGAACTGAAGCAAACAACCCTAAATTCTTTCTTTTACTTGGTTGTTATCATCTGGGTCCGTAGCTTTGTTTTGGGTTAAGTTTAAGGCGATGGCAACGCCGGCGCCTGGAGTTCTGTTGAAGCTTCTTAATGGGATGACCACAGGAACGAAGCCCACTGGCGAGCACAGAAGCACGCTTTTGCAGGTGACCGACATTGTCCCGGCGGATCTCGATGAGAAAAATCTCTGGCCCAAACACGGATTTTACATTAAAGTGTCTGATTCTTCGCACTCAATTTATGTCAGTCTTCCCTCCGAGCAAGATGATTTTGTTCTCAGCAATAAAATGCAGTTGGGACAGTTCATTTACGTCGAGAGATTGGAGCCCGGGTCGCCAGTTCCGGTTGTTAAAGGCGCAAAGCCACTTCCCGGGAGGCACCCATTAATGGGAACCCCGGAAACGATAATGGGTCTTGGAGGAAAGGGAGAGAGAAGTGAGCAAAAGCATAATTTACAAGCTTCTGGCAATAGGAGAGGTTCTTGGGGAATTGGGACTAATGGGACAGATAGGGTTTCGTCTCCAATGGTTTTGAAGCCGATTCCTTTGGATTTTGATCAGTGCACGCCGGCGAAGCAGCGAGTAAGTGTTGTGAAAACAATGTCGCCGATGACGAGAGGAAGAGCAGGCAAAGATGGAAGTGCAAGTGTTGGTATTAGAGGTTCGTTTGGTGGTGGGCTGCTGGCTAAAATGGTTGACACTAAAGGAGAGAGCCCTGCATTGCTAAGGAAAAGCTGCGTTGCTCCCTCTGCTTCCATGTTTCCAAGAAGCAAGAGTGTCTGCGAACGAGAGGCGAAGATCCCAATTAGTCCCTTCAACTCATCTGTAGGTACATTTTCCTCTTCGCTATTATAGTTTTATGGACAAACAGAAAAGTAACGTTTGATTGACCAATAAAGTTCTTCTGTCAGAGTAAATGATATAGGCTTTCTTTTTTTATTTGATGATTTGGTAGAATTTTCAGTTGGTAATTAACATTTGAAAGAAGTGACGTTTTCATTTGTCTGCAATTCTCTTAAGAAAACAAACTGTGCTTCTTTTTAGGAAAAGAAAAACACAACTCCAGCTCCTTTGAAAAACGCAAGAGTTGTAGCTTCTCTGAAAATGGGGTGGAGATGCACAGAACTCCGCTAATTCAAATGTTACAGTTTTTTTTTTTTTTTTTTGTCTGTTTTGATGATTGGTAGAATATTCAGTTGGTAATTAACAGTTGAAAGAAGTTACGTTTTCATTTGTCTGCAATTCTGTTAAGAAATCAAACTGTGCTTCGTTTAGGAAAAGAAAAACGCAACTCCACCGCCTTCTTTGAGAAACGCAAGAGTTGTAGCTTCTCTGAAAATGGGTGGAGATGCACAGAACTCCGCTAATTCAAAGGCCACCACAGAATCGCAATTTCAGAACAGTAGCTCAGTCTCCGATAATAATGCCAATCTGACCGTGAACTTACCAGGAAGATTAAGCACTCTAGGCAAGGTGAATCCATATACTTCATACTAATTCAATATATAAAAATCTTCTTTTGTCGTCCCGGCCTGCTAACGTGTTAAGGGTTGTTCAACAGGAAGCTGTGCAGCAGCGAGAAACAGCTCAGAAGATAGCTCTCCAGGCCCTAAGAGATGCTTCAGCCATCGAAACTTTAGTCCGATTGCTCAAGTATGAATACTTTCTCTTAATTGTCCTTTTGTCAGGACGTTTGTAACAAGTTTTTAGGAAACTGTAAAATGAAAATGATGTCTATTTGCAGGATGTTTTCAAACCTGAGCAAATCTGCCAGACCGGATGCTCCAGCAGCCTGTTTTGACAAGTTTTTGGAATTCCATCACCAAATAGTACAAGCAGCGACCGACATGGTTTCCATTCAAGCAGCGACTTCAGCTTCTGAAATTGCTCAGAGCCCAAAAGTTGAACAGCGGAATGCTAAACAACATGAAGAAGAGTTCCCAATTTTACATGAACTCATCCACAATTCAGAACTAAACTCATCGAAAAGGAGATCGTCATTGTACAAATCAATTGGTACTTTCCCTGAAAAAAGTGAACTCAAGGCTAGTACTGGAAAACCGCTGAGATCAAATGCCTCTCAGAAGACTTCTTTGGAAAGAAAAGGACCATCGACACCACTTGGAAAATTGCCCCTGGAAGCTATCGCTGAGAATGATGAGAACAAGAAAACAGCCTCTGGTAGCTTCTTAAGCAATACGATCAAACTGGGCAAGCAGATCGAAACTGAGGCTGGGAACTGGTTTATGGAATTCCTGGAGAAAGCTCTCGAACACGGTATGAAGAAGACAAAAGGAACTGCAGATGGGGATGCCAAGAAAGTTCCGCAGTCTGTCATACTGAAGGTTATAAACTGGGTGGAGGTAGAGCAGTCTGATAGCAGCAAACGGCCGGTTCATCCCAAAGCCGCACGGATAGCCCGGAAGCTGAGAATCAAGGTGAAGAACCCCTGAATTTGTTGAACCAAGTGTTCAAAGTTCAGGCTTCTGGCACCGTCTGCTTGCTTGTATTCCAATATTGTATTGCATTTGTCGGTTTGTACACGTTCTGTTCCTCTTCAAGGCAGCATAAATCTTGCCAAAATTTCAATGGTACCATGAAAATTTGGGATGTGATGAAAAAAAATAAAATCATGAACATGCATTAAAATCCCTGTATAGGTGGTTTTCTACTTTGGTTTTGTCGCAAATCTGGTGGTTGTTTTGATTGTAATTTTGTCTTAATTTCACCATTGTTCAAAGAATTGTCCGGTTTGCATCTGAACACACAACATGATAGGGTGATTTGTGGACTATTTAATGGAAACCACCAAATTAGCAAGTAGACATTCTTAGACCAAATAAATTGAGGATATTTGATAAAAACATGCTTCCTTGTTTTTGTTTAATCTCATTTATTTGATTTGTCAAAATTAAAAATCAAATCTTAAACTTAAAATTAAAAATTGATATGATTTAATTATATTTTTTAATTATTATATTTTATTTTCTGTATAATATTTTTATTTTAAATGAAAAATTAATACTTTTTAAAATTATTATTTTATAATTTTATTTTTTATTTTTTGTAAATAAAAATTTTTAATTAGTTAAAAAATAAATTTAAGTAAAAAAATTATTAAAAAAATGTAAGAGGCTTAATTATAACTTATTACATTAAGTACAAACAAAACATTGAGTAATTTTTGAACATTTTACTTGAAATGTACTTCTTTTATTTTTTTTCTTCTCTTAAAAAAATAATAATAATAAAAGAAAAAAAAAAGAGTAAAATGATCTCTAGAGTCGAGTCGGTTTGTGGGGTTGAAGATTTTTCGGATGAGATATCTCCCGACCGACCGGTTCGCTCGTCCTTCAAAATTTACCCCTCCGGTCCAGAGGTCCGAGCAAGTAGCCGTTCCAAAATCTCAGATCTCGGAGGCGTTCGTCTGCCAAACCTAATATGGATCTCCTGCAAAGTTACAAAGACGACGACGAATTGGACCGCCGCCATGAAGACCAAAACCCAAGTTCTTCACCGGATTCGTCTCCGCCGCGCCTCCTCCCGGCCAAATCCGCCGCCCCGAAGGTCGACGATACCATGCTAGCCCTCACGGTGGGGAAGGCCAGCCAGACCCTCTCCAAGCCCATCGACCCCATCCAGCACGCCGTCGCTTTCAACCCTACTTACGACCAGCTCTGGGCCCCAATCTACGGCCCCGCCCATCCCTACGCCAAGGACGGCGTTGCCCAGGGCATGCGCAACCACAAGCTCGGCTTCGTCGAGGACGCCTCCATCGAGTCCTTCGTCTTCGACGAGCAGTACAACACCTTCCACAAGTACGGCTACGCCGCAGACCCTTCCGGCAACGACTACGTGGGGGATTTGGGTGCCTTGCAGAAGAACAAAGGGATTTCGGTTTATAACATCCCGCAGCAGGACCAGAAGAGGCGAAAACTGCAGAAAAAGAAGGAGACCGAGGAGGATGGCAATGAAGATGTGGGTCCCAGCGTGGATACATCTGAAATTGAAAACCCGGCGACCGACACGTGGCTGATGAGGAACAGAAAGAGCCCGTGGGCAGGCAAGAAGGATGGATTGCCTGCGGAGTTGACGGAGGAACAGAAGAAATATGCGGAGGAATACGCAAGAAAGAAAGAGGAGAGAGGAGGCGGCGGCGGAGATAAAGGCGAGCCCGTTGCTGATAAGACTACTTTTCATGGAAAGGAAGAGAGGGATTATCAGGGTAGGTCATGGATTGCGCCTCCCAAGGATGCGAAAGCGAGTAATGATCATTGCTATATTCCCAAGAGGCTTGTGCATACATGGAGTGGACATACAAAGGGAGTTTCGGCTATAAGGTTCTTCCCCAAATATGGCCATTTGATTCTTTCCGCGAGCATGGATACCAAGGTGAAGATATGGGATGTGTTCAATTCTGGTAAGTGTATGAGAACTTACATGGGTCATTCAAAGGCTGTTAGGGATATTTGCTTTTCAAATGATGGGACTAAGTTTTTGAGTGCTGGATATGATAAGAATATCAAGTACTGGGATACAGAAACTGGGCAAGTTATCTCATCGTTTTCGACTGGGAAGATTCCTTATGTTGTTAAGCTTAATCCAGATGAAGATAAACAGAACATACTTTTGGCGGGAATGAGTGATAAGAAGATTGTTCAGTGGGATATGAATACTGGCCAGATCACTCAGGAGTATGATCAACACTTGGGGGCGGTGAATACAATTACTTTTGTGGATAATAATAGGAGATTTGTCACTTCAAGTGATGACAAATCACTGCGTGTATGGGAATTTGGGATTCCTGTTGTCATTAAGTACATCAGTGAGCCTCATATGCATTCTATGCCTTCAATCTCACTTCATCCTAATACGAATTGGCTTGCAGCACAGAGTTTGGACAACCAAATTCTTATCTATAGCACTAGGGAAAGATTTCAGTTGAATAAGAAGAAGAGGTTTGCAGGGCATATTGTCGCTGGCTATGCATGCCAAGTCAATTTCTCTCCGGATGGACGATTTGTTATGTCAGGAGATGGCGAAGGTAGCTGCTGGTTTTGGGACTGGAAGAGTTGCAAAGTTTTCAGGAAACTCAAGTGTCATGAGGGAGTCTGTATTGGGTGTGTGTGGCATCCGCTAGAGCAGAGTAAAGTAGCAACTTGTGGCTGGGATGGCTTGATTAAGTACTGGTGAGTAATCTACCCGATTAGAGCTTTTTAGACAGAACCATCTGTTGTTTTATATATCTTGTGTTCTTGCTAATTCAAGTGCCTTCTTGTGATTATACATGCTTAAATGTGTTGGTTCCCATAGTTCTTACTTTGTGGCGATTATTGACAGTTCTAAAGGTTGAAAATTGTGGGGCTGTTTTTTACTGGGTTATAGGCTTTCTCTGTATGTATGGAAAGATAACCTGGTTGTGGTGTCTGTATCATCTTCTGGTGCTTGCTTTAACCTTTTCCTTGTGATAAGTTACATCAGATTAGTGCTTGGTTGTGCAATTGATTTGTGATTATGGGACAAGGTTTAGTTTATTTCTTCCGCCTTTGTGGCCCCTTGATCCAAGAATTTATCCATCTTGATGGTCTGACACACTTTAGGTCTTTCCTAGGACACTAGTCATCTGGATTGAATGTCTTGGACAAATTTTCTTCCAATGAGAAAGAAGCGGACAGTGGATTATGATCTAGCTGAAAACTTGTTTTGATTGTTTCCATCCAAGGGTCTCAACTAAAAGAAAATTGATGTTACCACCATGGTTAAAAGGATCAATGATTCTGATTGGTTTTATCACTTTAGCTAACATGTGACTAGTTTCTGTATTTAGATTGTAAATGGACTATCATTGAGATTGTACGTATTGCTTGTTGCAAACTTTTTTTTTATTTTTCCGTCTAGGTGCCTTGGTTAGAAGGAAACTGTGCTCACCGCTGTGATTAAAAGGACTGACAATTCTGATTTGTTTTATCATTTTGGCCATCATGTGACCACATTCTGTATTAGATCATAAGTGAACTGTCATTAGGATAATATTTTATGGCTTTCTTAATCTTAGCAGCAGCGCTTAGAAAACTGCAACCATTGCCTCCCAGGCATTTGAAGCACCCTTTCTTGCTGTGTTGCATCAGGATTGGTTACTTACCATATCCTTTCTGGGTTTCTGTTGTGCAGGGACTAGCTTCTGTCCAGTGTCATGGGGCTTGTTCCTTATATTATTCAATGAGCCCGCTCAGTACTGCATGCTGGATATGAGAAATGGGACTAGACATATTCTGCATTGATGAGGGCAGGAGGATCCACATTGCATCTTACTTTCATGAAATTTTGAGTGCACAAATTGTGGGGATGAATATTTTAGGATGTCAATGCAACCACAGTGCCGGAGCCCTGCACTCTATGATACACCTTTCTGTATTATTATCACAAGCTCTCTATGTTTTGCAATTGTTGTTCCTTTGAACAATAAATGTAACATTATTGATGACTTTTTTAGCAGGATCTTGCATGAGGTTTTGGGGGATTTTAGAATGGGTTGTGTTCAGCTTTTTCTCCTCTCCCATATTTCCCCCACTCTCTTCTCTGTCTTATTTGTTCTTTTTCTTTGGCTAGTTTTAGCATGAGATGGACGGTTGATAATATTAAGTTTGAAAGAGCCTAGGTGGATGCCTCCGGAACTAGCAAAATCCCTTTCCAACTTCCACTGAAAGAAGCTGGAGAAGTAACTCTATCCCTAAAAAAGCCTTTATCTGAATGTAGAGATTGGGGCACAGGTCAATCTGTTTAATGATTGAACAACTCAAATCCGACATAAGAAATCCCATTAATTTGGGCTTTGGTCCTCTCAATCTCTTTTGGGCCATGGGTCGAGCTGATCCACTCTGGAGAATGAACAGCGTGAGGAAAGCCCATTAATTATTTCCTTCATTTTTAGCCTATATGGCCCAAGAGGAGCCCAACTCATCAGTTTTACTTCACCATAACCCTTTTCGAAACCGAGCTTGCAAGAAAAAAGTAATCATAATTGAGATAAAAAAGTAATCATAATTGAGATGTTGACTGTGAAAAGAAATGGAATGGAGCCTTGACAAGTAGCCGAAGCCAGTCCGTGAACGGTCAGCATTCATCCACGTATCCTAAAACCACTCGAGATACTTTCGATGTTATAAAGATTACAATTGTACTCACCTTTTAAGTAGTGAAATCCGATGTAAGAGCTTGGATGCGGCGCAGATCTTTGCCAACCAGGGCCATCAGAAAGAGGGGTGGAGAGATCAGTTGTTCTTAGCATACGTATTTGAACCTCCTCTCAGCTTGGAGCTGAGAAAATAATGCCGTGCTTTCCAAACAGAATTGGTCTACCTTTTATGGTCCAACAGGCTTTTGGAATGTGGAGACACCCAGAAATGTGAGTCAAGCCAGTTCGGCAGCAGAAAGACCCAGAACTGTGAGCCAATTGTTGGGTCAGTTCGAGAACAGGGAACATCAGGCATCGAAGATATTGAAGAGCTTGGCTCTAGCGATAATGAAGAAATTCCCGAGTACAAGAACAACTTGCCAGGGGGTAATCTTGTCACGAGTGCACGAGCGTTAGTTCCTCGTTGTGTTGAAATGGCTTCAATCCCTGTGCCTAAATTGATGCTTATGTTCGAATAACAGCATTGAATTATTATTCTACTGCCATAAACAGATAAATGATATCTCTGCACATGGTTTGCAAAAGATTAAAATTGTCAACAGGAAGAGCAAGAATTTGGCAAAGAAAGACTCTAACTACGTGCTGCTCAACCATGTATAATTCTTTATGCAAGCTAAAATCCAGAGGAGCGATCGAATAATAAGTCCTGCACTAAATGAAGTCCTGCACCCAAACTATCGTTACTTGGCATGAAACACCAGATGGACATGAACTTCTAAAAGGGGCGAGTGCTATACTAGCTTATTATTTTAACAAACATTACTCACACTTAAAGCGACTAGTTTCAACTGCATTCTGAATCTTTACAGCTGGAGAGATGAGCGTGTGGTGACCATGTGCTTTACCATCTTGCTATATGGACACCAGGTACAACACAATGAAAACATGATACTGAAAGTTGGAGGGTTCAATTTATCAAGAGTTCTAAGGTTATGCAGAAATATACACCTGGTTAATGACTTCAAATTGATTGAACAAGTTCTCCAAATTCCATATCTTCTAATTGGTAAAGTTCTATCTGCAATCTCTTATGTTTAGGTGAAACTGCAAGTACCTACCAAACATCTAAGAAAATATGCAATTTCCAGAGAGAAGAACTTTGCAATGACCAGGAATGCTCTTCTTTCTTGTGTAAGTATAAAGGATCAGAGGGCTGATATGGTTCATGCAACATTTCTGGTGAGTAAAAATTGTCCTTTATGAACATTCTCCCCACTGTGGCTGTAACCAAGCATATCAGCCCATTTTGTGAAAAGTAATGATTAATATAATGCGTGAATAGATACCATAAAGAACAGCGACGAGGGGAAGCTTTCTGCTCAACAGCACATAGTTTCAAATTAATGAGGTGAATACATGCGCAAATGTATACCTACTCTTTGTCATATAAGCCTTTCCAGCTGTTATGCTGACATACATTATACCTGGGAAATTATTTGCTGATCATGAGTCTAGTTATGACCCTGTAATTGTTCCTGGGAGTTTGCTTGAGGAACTACCAAAGAGGATGTGGACTGTACACTTTGTAACTTCAGTATCAGCAATTCTTGGAGGTAAGTGACCCTTCTGCAGAACTAGTTAAAACAGCCAGGTTCACATAAGTGACTAAAATGAGATTATGTTTGTGGAGGGTTTGTCAATGGAAGACATTCAAGTAAACTTTTTGGGAGGTAAGAAGTTTATATTCCAAATCGAGTGATTATGCTGCTATTCAAACAAGATCTTGCAAAAATATTTCAGAAAGTAAAAGTTCTTTTTGAATTGATGTCAGGCTTTGCTTTCAAGTAAAATCAAGGTTGAGAATCTTTATCTTTCAAATATTCCATTCTAAGCAATGTGCAATTGAATTTGTCCAAGTTTTAATGGGTTTGCATAATTTCAAGATTTATGAAAATGAAAATGTAGTCCACTTACACTTGATGTTCTGTCTTGAGGACCTGATCCACTTCAGTTTGGGTGCAGGGATCGAAGCTGTTTCAACACAAAAGGAACTAATACTTGGGACTGATTACTGCCTTGCAATTTGTTCTTGTACTTGTCCAAAGATTTCCAGAGATTGACATTGAATTGCACCTCATTGATTCTGATACTAGGAATTTCTTCATCATCGCACAGCCAAAATCTTCAATATCTTCCATATCTGAAGTCTTTTCTCGAACTTGTAATTTGGGCTCTTCAACAATTGGCTGACAGTTTTGGGTTACAGATTCCAAGTCTGTCGGACTGTAAATGGTAGGAAAGCAGAACATTATTTCCAGGCTGAGAAGAGGTTCCAATATGTATGCTAAGAGCTACTGATCTCCCCACTGAAGAGATGGGGCTACTGCATACCTTCCATTGAAGAGGACAGGAGAATCCGAATTGCATCTTATGCATCTGAGGGAAATCGAGGGCAGAAATTGTGGGGAAGAATATCTCCACGAAATCAATGCATTTGCAATGCTGGAGCCTTGTGCTCTGAGATGTGACTTTCTGTATTATTTTCCTCACAAGCTCTCTTCATTTTGCGATTGTTAGTAATTTGAAGCAGAAACGTAACGTCATTGATGGCTTCTTTTTAGCTGGATATTGTATACGAGGTTTTTTTTTTGGGGGGGGGGATAATGACTTGTGTTCAGCTCTCTCTCTTCCCTCCCATCTCTCTCCTCTTCTCGTCACGGTCCTATTTGTTCTTTTTCTTCCACTAGTTTTAGCATAAAATGGACGGATGATAATATGAAGTATGAACGAGCCCAGGTGCGTGCCTCTAGTTACTGAGAGGGTGGAGGCGACGATGACCCAACGGTCGGTGCTTGTGTCAGCAGCTTGGCAAGATGGGGGCGGTTCAAGCTCCGTCACTTCGTGCTCCAGGGCAAATTCCAGATGGCTTTAAATACTCAACTAGGCTTAGTCTTTAGTTCGCGGTATTTCTCTAGCATTCAGACCGACTCGGACGCAGTCTACGATGCTACAGACTTTCTCCCGGACGGTAAAGTCATGTCGTGGCTGCAAGATGATGATCTGGTGAGCAGGATGTGAGGCTGCGGATTGAGTTGGGCTCCCGCAAGACAAACGAGTGGTTAAGGAAGACTACGAGTCCCAATAGCGAAAGCTGTGCTTGGTAGGCAACGTTCGGACACAACTGTGGGGATTTGTGATCTTAAACCGGAGCCATGGGAAAGGATTGCACGTGACTGGGTTCGTAGCTCGTGGCGTATCTCCCACTCTAACTACTCGGACTCTTCCTCGGCTAGTTTTGTGTTTAAGGAAGGCACGCAAACACCCTCTTTCAATCTTTTCTTGTTGCATCTGTCGGCTTTCCATTGTAATCTTTTCTTGTTCAGATTCACACCCAAAAAAATTTTTTTTTTTTAATAATTTAATATAATATAAAATATATTGTATCAACTTGAATGTATGATAAAACACATTTTTTATTACAAAACAGGTCTGCGTTATATGACAACCTTTTATATTATTAAGGTTATCATTATAGAGACTGAAACCCTGCCTTCGTAGGCCATAGCCTCTTAATGGGCTCTTTTTTTGGGGGGGGGGGGCGGAGGGGAAAGATGAGAAGGTCATAAACTCTAATCTTTATTCAAGATTTCTATGGAAAAAAAATAAAAAATAAAAAATATTTAAAATTAAGATAAAAAAAAAATCTATGATCTTATGATAAGGTGCCTCCGATATGTTATTTTTATTAATGTAATTAAAACGGAAATTTTAACGGCCATATATTAAATTCAAATTTTCAAATCCGCATTTCCTACACGCTATTGGACCGTGACTACCACGCGCTACTCTTCCTTTTTTGGCGGCACTACATCAACCGAACGCGCCCCCTCCCGCCTCCCTCCGGCCCCTACTTATATCCTCTGCGCTTTCCCTCTCTTTCTCTGTCTCTCTCTCTGTTTGGCTTTTACGATCAGTCCTTGTTTGTTTTTCGCTTTGTCGCCGCTTTCTCTTTAACCTGAAGCAACAATGGCGGCGGCGTCCGGCGAGGTACTTCCGGCGTACCACTATCCGGATCGCCGATACTGCAAGACAGTTCTCGATAACGTCCATGGCTACATCTCTCTGGATCCGGTATTGGCTTCTTCTCGAACTTTTGTTCCTTTTTGCGTTTTCTAGTATCATCCTTCAATTTTGTTCCGCAGAATCTATAGTTCAGTCTTTTTGCCATTGTTTTCGCTCTCTCCCTCCCTCTCTCTCTCTCTCTCTCTCTCTCTCTCTCTCTCTCTCTCGGTTTCGTTCGGCTGAAGAAATTTGAAAGTAATTGATAAATCTTGATTCGGATTCCTATATAACTCAAAATCATTTTGTATTCAATCTTGCAAACATGCGGTTGAACTGGTGGAGCCTATAGGCTATAGCGTACGTAGATGAATGAGAAATATTTTGAACTAAAAGAGAAGCAGAGCTGTGAAAGAAAGCTCGAGATCGCGTTAATGTTCTCGTGAGACTCTTCGATTATTATTATTATTATTATTTTGCATTTTTAGTTTCTTGTTGTTGTAGAATACGGAACTTTGTTCATGAAACGTCCTCGTTTGGTTTTTGTTGTGTTCCTCAAGATAAATTGAAGAATATTCTTGATTCCGTATGGCTTGGTAGATAATATAGTGAAATCATTAGGAACTAAATAGTCATTGTAATTTATAAATGCATCTGAGGTCTTCTTTATTCAATTCTATATTAAATCGGTTTGCTCAGTTTTGTAACTTCCGGTTGCCAATTACTGTTTCTTTTCCGTTCACGGAAAGGCCGTAATGGCGTAAAGTGGTTAATTATTCATTTAGAGTTCTGTTTCCAGTTTTCCTGGACTATTGCAGTAAGATTTTTTTTTTTTTTTTTTGGTTTAATAATTAATGTTCATGTTGGAAAAGGAAGAAATTGACTGAAATCAGAACTTAATTGCTGTGCTCTGTATTCTTATTTCAGCTCTGTTTGAGGTTCATTGATACTGAAGAGTTTCAGAGGCAAGTCTGCCTCATTTTAGATCTCAGTAATGGATCTTTCTCCGTTTTTATGTTCAAGTAAGGCCAGCATCTAACAATTTTACTACGTATTGCAGACTTCGCGATCTAAAGCAACTCGGTGAGTGCTTCTTTAAGAAGTTTGCTAGAAGATCACAACTGTTCCACTTTTGCTTTCCATTTTCACATACCTTTGCCAGATCATATATATATGTTTGGAGGTTATAGTTTCACATAAAGGAAAATTGCAGACGTATTTGATGGTTCAAAGTTTTTATTAACCTCTCTCAATTCAACTGCCCCTTCATAATTTTTAGTTTTCTGATTCTTCTACACTTAATTTTGTGTTTGCTTTCCTGCGTTGAACACTAATTTCAGAAGAATTATTCTTCTTATTAAGAACAATTTCACTCCTTATGCAGGTCTAACACACATGGTATTCCCTGGAGCTGTACATTCTAGGTTTGAGCACTCCCTAGGAGTGCATTGGTTGGCTGGTGAAGCAATTCAGAGAATCAGAGCTCATCAAGTAGGAATAAGTCCTCAGTCTGCTCATTCTATTTATAGCTCATAAATAAAGGGGAATTTCTGATTATTGCTCATGCTATACTTTTAGGGAGGGGAACTTGGTATTGAAGATTTGGATGTAAAGTCAGTGAAGCTTGCTGGTAATGGAGTCTACTGGTTGCATATATCCAAAGTTCCTGCCTAATTATCTCTATCTTCCTATCTAGGACTACTGCATGATGTTGGCCATGGACCGTTCAGTCACTTTTTTGAGCGTGAGTTTCTTCCACAGGTTCGCAATGGCTATGAATGGTAATCATTTATTACTTTTTCCAAAGCATTTTCAATTGTGGTAAATGCATGCACTCCCTTAGATTAGACCTTCACTTCTTGTATTCACACTTGAGTAGAATCTTAAATCTCGTTAAAAGTGGTACTGCAATTCAATATGATCGAGGTTATTCAATATAGCCTAGGATCATAAAATTCTGTGCAGAGTGAGAATTTAACATTCTCCTCATTTATCTCTATTGGAAATAATTTGTTAGTTTCATCAAGATTTCCTTCTGCCGGAGTTGAGTTTTTTGAAATCATGTATGAAGCAGCAAGAGCAACGGTACATGGCAATTGGGCACGATCAGCCATAGCTTTTTTCATGTGTACAAGAATAACCTACTTTTATATGATAGCCTGAAATTTTAGTGTGCAGTAACTATTTGAAAAAACTGTCAATCGATGCATTGGGACAAAATACTGTGGAAAGATGTATATCTTCTGTATAGTTGTAACTACTGATGCTTGCCATGAAAGGATTTAATCCAATTATTTAATACTATTTCACATGCTTTCCAGGTCTCATGAGGACATGTCTGTGAGAATGATAGAACACATTGTGGACATGCACCATATTGATATTGATTCTGAATGCTTGAAGAAAACAAAGGTTAAATTCTCATGGTTATGTTTTTTGTGTCCTTTTTGCTTAAATGGGCACATGTTCCCTGGGTCTAATGCCAAGATTTTCGTTTTCCTTGAGTTTCAATTTTATGATGCCTCTTTGCCAAAATGAGGAGTGAAAAATATGGGAAAATTTTTGCAAAGGAGCCTCTACAAAAATGAAGGCCACTTACCTCTTGTCTCTTTGCAGGAGATGATCACTGCCAGCACTGAACATTCTTCTCAAAATGTAAGTCACATGACAATCCAAGGATTGAACTTGGAACCAATTCAAGGTCATCAATTCCTCAAGAATCTATTTGCATCATAAACCACATTGTCTCTCTCTGGTAGATTGCGGATAAAAAGAGTTTCCTCTATGATATAGTTGCAAATGGTCGGAATGGGGTAGATGTTGACAAGTTAGTTGATCTCCCTTTTCCCTCTATTTTTATTCACTTTTAGGAATATGAATAAACATAAAAGGATATTTGTTTGAATCAGGTTTGATTACCTCATTCGAGACTCCAGGGCTTGTGGACTGGGCTGCAATTTTCAGTTTGAAAGGTATTGATGGTGTAATGTGCTTAACTAAACAACGAATAGGTATCTATTTATTGGATATAAATCTCAGTTGGCATTTTCAGCAGTGCTTCATCTTGCAGTTGGCTAATCTTCACTGTAGGTTCTCAGTGCTCTGTATGTTATGATATTCTTCTGTGACCTACAGGTTAATGGATACCATGAGAGTTATGGGTGAGGAGATATGCTATCCTGCCAAGGATTGTAAGTATATTTTGGACTTTGTTTTCATTATTTCTTCTTGTGCACTCCTTTAAATTGTAATTTGATGTCTTTGGCCAGATCTCACAGTTCACAAGTTGTTTGCCACTCGTGCTGATATGCATCGGACAGTGTATACACATCCAAAAGTAAAGGTGTGTAAGTGATGTCCTCTAGCCTCTATTCATATAATCCGACCCAGTAATGGTTCCAGCGGAAATGAGTCATGGGAGGAAGAGAATTGGATAAAGTTTAATTCTTTTGCAATCAAGAAAAGCATCTAATGGTTATCAGTCCAAAAATTTGACCTCCAGCAAATAATGAACCTTACTGTTTTAAGTCTTCATGTGAATGGCAAATGCAATGGGTTTGACAATTTCTCTGCAATAGGCAATAAATCTCATGGTTGTGGATGCCTTGTCAAAAGCCAATGGACCTCTTGGAATATCATCATCAATTGATGACCCAGCTGAATTTTGGAAGGTTAACGAGCTTAAAAATTACTTACAATTGTTTATGTTTTAGGTTTATTTTCATGGCACTTCTCATATCCTTTTGAAAGTGCAGTTAGATGACTCTATCTTAAAAACCATCGAAACTGCTCGCAACCCAGATCTCAGAGAGGCAAGAGATTTAATCCAACGCATTAGGAGGAGAGATCTATACAAGGTATCCTCATGAAATAGTGTTACAGAAAATTACCAATTAGTTATAACTGTAAAAGTCAGACATTTATTTTGTTATGCAGTACTGCAATGAGTTTGCTGTTCCAAAGGAGAAGCTAGAGCATTTCAAAGAAGTCACTCCTCAGGATATCATTTGTTCCCAGGTCCCATGAAATCACATGCTAGTTTTCTTTCATCAAAGAATTGAAATGTTATCTCAATGACTAATTTTCTAACCAGAATGCTGGTAGTGTTACATTGAAAGAAGAAGATATCGCTGTTATCACTGTTAAGATTGATTTCACGCATGGAAAGGAGAACCCTCTTCAAAGGTACATGGGAAAGGCTAAAAGAATGACTTTGATAGGAGCATTGCTCCCTTTTTTTTAATGTATTTTCTTCTGGAACTTGTAATTTGACAGTGCTCTTTTTTCATGCATGTATATTCTGTTCCAGAGTCAAATTCTTCAAGGTAAAATTTCCATTTTATCTGTACTTGGCATAAATCCTTGCTGCTTTGTTAAGATGCTGGATCGGGCCTACAGATCTCAGAAGACAGACTAGCTTAACATATAACTGCAAGGGATTACAGGGAATATCTTTAGCTTATATAAATTTTCATGTAATTTGGTTAATCAAGCAAGTATCTAAGATGTCATCTGATCACACATTCACAGTGTTGAAGGTTGGAGTAACCTCTTGAAGCTTAGTTGGTTTTAAGAGATCATTGATTTTCATATTGAGGAAATCCTAACAGCGTCTGTTTTGTTAGGAGTATGAGAGTGATGAAAAGTTCATAATACCAGACCAACGCATTAGTCAATTGCTGCCTGTCTGTTATGAAGATAAGCTAGTGAGGGTGTACTCCAAAAAGCCTGAGCTGGTATGTGAACAATTCAGTGTCATTATTCAAGCTTTAACTTGTTTTGCATTCTTTTTTTTTTTCTCCTTTCCTTGGACCGATCAGCTTATATGTGTCATCATACAGGTGGAAGCAGTTTCTGCTGCCTTTGAAAATTTCCAGGTCAAGACATATGGAGAGAAGACACAGGTGCATGAGACCCCTGACAGCAAGAAACGCAAGACATGCCGGAGTTTGAACTTCTTCTATTGACCAGTGCTGTTCCAGTGATCCCAGCCATCTCTTTAGCCCAACCTCTATCTAGGTTTCCATTAGAACCTGTAAGCAATGCCCTATATTCATTAGAAATAGGATTTAATTATAAAAAAAAAAAAAAGTTCAAAATGCTGAATAGGTATATGGCATGAGCAAATGTACAAATCCATATATGTTTCCTGGCCTCTCTCGTTGCCTGGATCTCAGCCTAATAGGTTCATGCTTCTGTTACGCACTTACTTGCTGAAGCTTATTAGTTAAGATAAAAAGTCCTCTGTTTGCCCTCTGTATGCCAAAAGGACATGTTGATAAATATGGCAAAATCTCAGTTCAAATGGCTCAAAGGTAGACTGATATTTGAATGATTTCACTAGGCCCTGTTCCAGTCATAGGATTTTAAGTGCAAACAGAAGTTACAGAATTCTTCTGAAGGGAACAACATAAAGGGTTGCTACAATAACTGGAAGACACTGACTCAAAACCCAACATATTGTCAAATTAAATGTCCATACAATCATAAAACCAAACAAAAACTAATAAGGAAACAAAAGAAGCAGAAAACTGGCAGGATATGCCCCATGATTATTGTTGCATATCTTGCTACAATTCATGCCTAACGTCATCTACCATGGGGAGGCCACCTTTGCTGCTGATCCATATCCCTGTTTCTGATTTTGCAAAGGATACAAGAACCATCTCCCAGATTTTGGTTTAAGCAGGAATACTCATGCATGATCCAGTGCCCGTTGGCCCTCGATGAAGATGATGATGATGATTTGGCATCCGAACCCTTCTTTCCTTCAGTAAAGATGGGCAGCTTCTTGTGCCCAATATGGCAGCCACCGGGACGATCATGGACATATTCAGTCTTCTGGGTGACCCAGGTCCCACAACCAGAAGTTCTTTTGAACATGGACTCGTTCTTCATCCTCAGCTGCGTGAAGGCATAGAAATTCTAGTTGACATCCTTGTCAAAGATCAGCCATGGCTCCTCTTCCCCGTAAAGATCAAACTCCTTCGCGTAGTCGCGTGTCCCCAAAACTTCATTCGACTTGTCTTCAAGAAAGCTGATGATCTCTTCACCATACGGTTCAAACACCACCCCCCACTGGCTCTTCTTTCATGCTCTGCATCTCTCGGCTGTTTCTTCTGTTCTTCTTCTTCCGCTTATTGATTTCTCCTTAATTTCTTGTATGCTACGTAACAGGTAACAATGCTTTTTAATTAGGTGCCTGCATGTATATATAAATATATGTATGTGTATGTAGTCTAGCTAATCCTAATTTACTAGGGTTGAAATACCACTCAATTGATTTCTCCTGATTCTCTGAATCCTAATTTTCTTGGGTCGAAATACCACTTTCCTAATTAAATAGTGAAAGCTTTAGTTATATGTTTAGAAGTTCACTAATTATACCAAGGACCAAGGAGCAATTTATCATTTTGTTCTAGGAAGAATAAATATCTTAAACATATTATGAATTAAATATTATTATTATTAGTTTACTTTTCTAGGATATTATATTAATGTTCCTTTAAAAAAAAAGGAAAAATAAATAATTCTTGTTTTTTTTCTTTGACAAATTCAATTTTCTGATGATGCATTCAAGGGTGAATAAATTAATATTCTATCAACTAACCATTAGCAGTTTTTAGAATAATCATTGCTCAATGTATCATGTATGATTTAATTACCTAGAATATTTACAGTAATGCACCAATGTTAAATGTTATTTCTGTTTGAAGGAGATCGCTTTCTTTTGCCATTTTCGATATAGTGTAATAGAGGGCTTACCGTAGAAACCAAGAGTCCCATATTTACCTGCCTCTTTTTGGTTATTAGCTAAGCATGCTTCAGCATAACCAAACTTCCACGTTATCTCTAATCATCCGCCATTTCTCTCTGGTTGTTTCTGTATCTATTGCACAGCATTACACAACGTAAGTTCACACATTACAGTTATGTACAGCCAAAATTTAGACAGTGTAGACCATCCCCACTTCTAGAGTAGATGCATGTGATACAGTGAGTGCATCAGTGGGTGGCCTGCTGTTTCTCCTCAAGAAATCGTATCCATAATTGATTACAAGCTTCTTCACCATGCTAGATCCCTGCTTGGCTCTCACATATGAGTGCCCTAGTATGTAAGCAATCCCAGATTCCCCGGCTTCCATAAGTTCCTGCAACTCCTCTCTTGCACCTGTGTCGATCTTCGGGCTTTCTGGAACCACAAACCTTACCCTTTTCTTCGGTTTGAGCACATTTGGTGACCTTATCTCCCTCAACTCTGAGGTACCGGCTAGCTCTGTGTTTGAAACAACATCATCCCTACACGGTTGGATTCCGTCTGTATGGGCTGAACATGTTCCCACTACTGTCATCTGGTCATCTTCCTTCGCTGAATCATCATTAGCTCCATTCGGTTGAAAGCTCCCTGAGCGTATGTACTCTGCTATACTATATACAAGGTCCTTCTCAAACTCCATGTCATCCATGTGGATATCACGATAACCATACCGTACAATGCACCTATAGAGTCTGTATTCTCTTGGGCCAATGTGACCCACTAGAAACCGTTCATCAGGTCTGACATGTGGAACTGGAACAGATTTAATGCATAGAAAAACCATGACTTGGTGGAATGCTGGAAGATTGGTGACAAAGTGGGAAAAGATAGCTGGGATTCCAGCCACAAGCTCAGTATGTACAATGCCAATTCCTCGGACACGCACAAAACCAAGGCTGGGACCCAAGCCAAGTAGCCAGTTAATGGAGATCTTGTTTTGGAAATCAAATTCGTACTTTTTGAGTGTTCCATAGTGCCATACGCACATAATGATCAGGAAGATGAATGAGAGAGCAATTGGGACCCATGCCCCCTCTAGGAACTTTATGAGGGAAGCCGAGAAGTAGAGAGCCTCAATTGTACCAAAGAAAATCACGAAGCATATTGCAAAGAAGACACTCTTGTTCCAGCATAAGACAATAACAAGAGACATGAGGCAGGTAGTAACAAGCATAACGGTTATCACTGCCAAACCTGTAACACAGAAAGGAATGTATCACAAACATTCAAAATAATGCAGACTTAATAAAGGATAAAGTTACCATTCTTTGGTTAATATTGGTTGTTAGGCTGAGCCCTTTTGTGAACAGAGATATCACTCATAATGAACTTGCAAAAGTAACAACTTATGTAATGAGATGTAATGCCATTTCATTTGTCCACATGATCGTGGTTTAAGACAACACTAAATCAAGTCAATGGATTTCATAATAATCAATTTCATGATGGATATTGATCCTTATCAAGCCCTTCTAGGGACTAAAAAGGAAACAAATATTTGACAGATCAAAAGGAAAAAAGAGGCAAAGATTCTTATCTCTCTAAACAACAACATACTAGGATATACATGCTACAATCATTTTCATACCTGAGGCATTACCCATACATTTTGTGTCTCTGAAACCAATAGTAACAGCCAAGCACAGCAGCATTAAAGTCCAATTAATCTCCGGAATGTAGATCTGGCCATGGATTTTCGATGATGTGTGGACTATTTTGACCTTTGGGAAACAACCTAAAGCAGAGCATTGTTTGATGATAGAAAAAGTTCCGGTGATGAGGGATTGGCCTCCCACCACAGCAGCAAGTATTGCTATGACCAGAACCGGCCATCTTAATTTATCTGGGAGAATATGTAAGGTACTTCATGTTAGTGGAAACTTGTGTAGAGTCACAATCATATAACCTTCACAATAGAATTGAGGTACCTACCTGGTACAGAAACATAAAATCCAATTCGATGGTTCTCATCTGTATAGTGATGCTGAGACAGATAGGCAGCTTGCCCCATGTATGCAAGAATCAAGGAAGGATAAACCAAAGATGTGAAAGCAACCTGCAGGAAGGTAAATGCCATATCAGACTCTTTAACTTCAAAGTTGCCTTAAGCCAATTATTTTGGGAACAGGCCTCCAGCCACGCTAAAGGGTGACATGTATTATAAAAAGGATAAAAGATAGGAATAAAAGAACAAAGTGCCCTTTATCTGGTCTAAACTCTGGATGGTGAAAGTTACCAGTTTCTGTGACCAATCTACAGAGTGTAGGAAAGTCAGAGAAGGCTCATTGTTAACAAGCAAGTTACTTTGTATACAAAACCTTGAGAATATCAGATAAATCTTGAATGATAATGTTTCCCTGTTTAAGATGAACTAAATAAAAGATTCAAATTTTTTTTCCATGAATTCACAAATACTATTTAATTCTCCAAAAGACACCAAGAATCCCATAAAAGCTAGCAGACTGCCACTAATTGGTTGTTAGCTTTGGGGAAACTCCTCATCAAATGTTGAAGCAGGAAGTAGCAATATTAGCATTGTATCCAGACTAAATTAGAAAACAAAGCCTAACATGACCAAGAGATTAACTCTTTATAAGCACATACCTTGATTGAAAACTGAGAGAAATGCCCAAGATCGGCAAACATGGCTTCTGAGCCTGGATCATGAAAACTAATTAGTAGAAACCTTGATATCTTTTCTTGGAATGGATTGCAAAGAAGACTTCATTAAATACTCACCCGTTATGCACAACAAAATGCCACCCAGGGACATCCAACCTCCTCTCTGGGTTTTCCTCAGAAACCTCAACATGTAATATGGTGAGAGAGCTTGATATACATAAGGATTCCAGTATATTATGTTATATAACCCAATAGCACCGATGCACAGAAGCCATACTAGAACCACTGGTGCAAACAAAAATCCAACCTTATGGGTGCCATAATGTTGAAGTGCAAACAAGCCTATAAGTATTACGCATGCAACTGGAACTTCTATATCTGCAAAATTGTCAAACTGTCAAATGGCACCATCCCATCAAGGGCATGTATTTTATGATAAAGAAGATAGCATCAATTTCAAAATAATAGTGAGGTTAGCAAAAGCATTGACCAATGAATATTACTAGCATAAAATGCTCAACAATAAGAAGAAACCTGTTTTGCAGCAAGCTCTTCAACCTTGAATCATGAATTGTGAAAGAAAGTTTTTTTTTTTTTTTTTTGGTGAAGAAGTGTTATACAAGCTGTTATTTTAATCACATAAGAGTTATTGCAACATCTTATTATCATATAAGCATGATAAGACAGCATGATTTCACTGAAGCTATAACTCAATTATTAGCAAGAATGCATTTTACTCCGTACATTTCATCACTGCATCTTTTCCCCTGTGAAACCAATACCCATTTTGGCCAGAATGAATCATCAAAAGCAGGAGGAGGGGGATGCATATGATATCAAGAATGTACATGGTAGATTATGACCATCAAAGTATGAAATTTCCCCACACCCTGTGAAGCTGTTGGACACCTTCAACTGGTTCAGATCCTCTAAGGCTATGCAACCCCCCCTTCAACACAAAACTTTTGCTCACAGCACCCAGTAGATATAACCTACCAGCCACAATTATAAGCCAAACAACACTTTGCCTAAGATCACAGAACCTTTTTAATATAAAAAAGCCACAACCACATCTTAAAGAGGTTCTTGTGCACAAAGCAACTACTAATTGGCATCCCTACTACGTCCTTTGACATTGACGTAACAAAATTAACTGCTATTCATCAATGGCCTAGAGAATCTGCATGCAAGTTTTTGCTCTTCTTCATTGAAGTTTTTGCTCTTATATACAGATTACTACGTCCTCTTGGTAAATTGCAGAGAGAATTTTATTCACTGGGGTGAAGATCTGAGAACAACAAGAAATCTGTACATAACCGTCTAGTTTTTCCACTTGGGATTGAAACCTGTTAGGTAGCATATATTAACAACCCCAGCATTAAAAGCAATGGGCCACTGAGTTAACTGAAGCAAAAAGCAATATACCCTTTATAAGAGTTTCACTTGAGGGGAATAAATGGCATAACTAGCAAAATTTCCACAAAAATTTCCAGACGATAAGCGAGATGGCACAGAGCACAGGTTTGTGAAAGAAGCTATGACATACATAAATGAGAATTCACTAGTTCTGAACAACAGTTTGGGACACAAGTTCAGAAACCTTCAATACATTGGAACCAGAGGAGGAAGCTAAAAATTTTAGACTTAGCATTAAATAACAAAATTTCCAATTAAATGGCATCCAGAATAGAAACAGCATACCGACCAAATACACGGGCAAAACAAATAACTAATTTCCAATACTTCCAACTAAACAACTTACCTAATATCAATACACTATCTTTACGGTATGAACAAACTATAAATATAGATGTATTAAATTAAAAAGGAAAAGTGGGCTAGAGAGTTACATTTGTGATGCTCTTTGGCCGTTGATAGTTCCAGCCCCGAAACCGCAGAAAAAACTGGACAAATTAGGTCATTGATCAAACAATCGATCCAAGTAAAACAGAAATATGAATTTAGTTTGAAACAAGAAATTGGTTGGGAAAAGAATCTGCAAGTATGAAACTCATAATTACCACTTTACCAGAAAGAGCAGGGGTGAGCACACCATCACCAACGACCATACAAGTTCCAATCAGAGCCAACACAAGCAAGAACCTCTGCAATACCCTGTGCTTCTCCAGAGTAGACTTTAATCTAGACCCAAAACTTGTGTTTGGTGACAAGCCAATATTATCCTTCTTGTACTCATACAGCTCCTCATCTGCCAGCTGACAATTGGGTAGGGTGTTGACTCGGGCGTGTCGACACAGCAACGAGTACAAAGCAAAAGTGCCTCCTTCACCATTATCATCTGCTTTTAGCACTATAAACACGTATTTTAACAAAGGGACCAAAGTGAGGGTCCAGAAGACAAAGGATAGAACCCCAAAAATCTCTTCATTAGTCTCAGAGTGTTGAATATCCTCAGCAAATGTGCTCCTGTATACATATAATGGGGAAGTGCTTAAATCTCCATAGACAACTCCAAGACTTTGATATGCCAAAGTCAATACCGTCTTCCATGATTCTTTCTGCAATAAAAAACATCAATTTGGTTATGAAACTGAAAAAGGAGAAGATTAGTAGACGGCATCATTCTTTAAACAACAAAAACGATTTTTTATGCCCGTTTCGAACGGTTTACATTAAAATCACTAATTCCTGAATAAAGATTTTGAAACCAAATGGTCTTTTTCAAGAAGAATGAAAGAATCGATGCCCCACTTGTCAATTCACCACTCTTCTTTTCTCGCAATAAAGGCAAAGCTTTGATAGCAAAAATCCAATTGAATTCACTCTAAAAATGAATGCACAACTGACCTTAGCATGCTTTGGATAAGACCCAGTTTCCAGATCCATGATTCCAGGTCTCAAGAGTTGAAAAAACCCATTCTTGCAGCGAATTGAAGATATTCAAGAACGACCCGTGCGCCAAAATAACACTCTTCCCCCGTAAAAACTCACTCAAAAAAGCACCAAGCTGTTGGAATACAAGAGAAAAGAAGAAAACTGTTCTATGCAACAGTGAAGATGGTAATTTCTTGACGGGCGGGAGGAAATGCAGACAGCAGTCAGTTGAACAACCAGCAATGGCAGACACACAACAAGAAAAGAACAGAGAGAAACCACTAAGACGACCAGAGGGACGGATGTGACGGTTACTCAAACTTGGGATCAGAAAACCAAGAAAGACACACTTTGTGGCATATATTTATCGTGTATAGCAAGTTTTTGCCTGCTTACTTCGGTAACTGAGCGAGAGAAGCTTGTGTTGATTTGGTCTGCAGTTGGTGACCGAGAACTGAGAAAGGTTCTGGATTTCTTCTTTCTTGTCCTTTTTTTTTTTTTTTTTACAAATTTGTAATCATTCTCAATGACAATCAAGAAAGAAAACAAAGAAAAGTGAAGAAATTTCCGACTACTGTGAAGGGAAAGAGTGGTGAAATGGCCACATGCTATGCAACCTAGCAGACGAAAAATGCGACTCTGATACTCTCTCTGGGGCATTGATGTTTGGTGTAACTCGGTTGATTTTGAGCGCGTTGACTCGTCGAATGCTGTTAAATATATATATATATATATATATAAAAGAATAAAAATGTAAGCGTTGAATTCTAGTTTCAATAAGAGTAAATTATACAAAATAAAAAAAAAAAAAAAAATCTATCGCGAGTTCACGTTGCTGTTAAGCCCAATCTTTTTCCACGATAATCATCCTTTTTCGTCACTGCCCAATTCTCCTGTTCAAGGAAACAAAGGTTCAACTTTGGATTGACCGGACGAGCTCTGTTATTTCATCAGTAAATTCGACGCGTTATTAATGTATGCGATGAAAAAAATTATTGTATTTATTTATTTATTTATTTATTTAATATATATATATATATATATATATATATATATAAAACACACGTTATCAAGGATATGACAATCCTTGATAAGAGAATCGTCGGTTCATATAGTTGCACCTTTGTATAAAGCGAAATTGATCGTCATAATTATGAAGACAGCAAGTAGCTTTCGATGTAATTAATGGTCAAACATGTGTCTACAATGCAAATCAAGTTGATCAGCTGACTACTGCAAAGGAAGAAAATGAGAAAATGACAAAAACAGCAAATAAAATAAATAATAATGATATTAATTAATTAACTAATTAATTAAAAAATTTAAAAAAAAATAATTTTCGGACTGCCCTTAAGAAGGAAAGTTTTGAGGAATTGGAGAGGGCCCACGTTGTCGACCCTGTTTATTTTTGTCTTCAGTATGCATTCGGGATAAAATTATTCCAACGCTCCCCAAAAGCTGGGTATTTTATTATAGGTCCCTTGACCATTAATACTACTGTAATTATGATATAATTAATTGATTATGATTATACTCTGAATCCTCCAATTGTATGAAAGTTGAAGTTTGGATGCATGCTGACGATGATTTAGAGATACACACTAAATTTTATTAATTTAAAATTAATATAAAATAACTAATTAAAAATACACATATAAATAATATAAATAACAAAATTCATTAATAACTTAAAAAATATATATCTTTCAATTAACTGTATAATAAATTAAATAATTTAAAGTTGTATAATTAAATCGTTTTTTTTATACGGTGTTTTAGTTGTTGTTGTTTTTTTTTTTTTTTTAACAAAATATCTTATATAATATAAAAATTAATTATACTTATCGGTTACCTATTCCCAAACGGAACCTTTTGTCTTTCTCAAAACCAATCACCCATCCGTGGAGGTGGTCTGGAAAAATCGGAAAGGCCGACAACCCATCGCTGTCTCTAACTACCAGACACCTACAAATAGACAAATATTAAATGCACGGGCACAATGCTTCTTATCAAAGAGTATAAAATCTTATAAAGACTTCAAATTGTATATAGAAAAAAAAAATTATAATAATATTTATAAAATTTTAGTTCATTTACTCTAATTTCATTATGATACAAAGTGTTAAAACTTCTTTCATCTAATAATTTAAATTTCTAAGTTGACACGAAGTTTTTAATGCGTTTGATGCTAGAAGGGAAAAAATAAAAAATAAAAAATAAAAAAAAAGAAGAAAAAAGAATGGTGTTATCTTGATATTGATGGGATACAAACAACCTTGACTAATCTCCCTGCTAATTAAAGAACTTGGGGCATTACGGATTTATTTATTTATCCCTTTCATGCTTTTATTAATATTATTATTATTGCTATAATTATTATTAAGAGGAGGGGAATGTGCACATTTATAAATTAAAAAATTCCAAGAATGGCACATCGGCTGCTTGAGTAGGTTTAAGCGTTACCAAAATCAACAACTCTAAACAAAGACTTCCAGAAGCTGAAACCACTGGACCACCTTAATTTGTGTGTTTTTGGCAATGGTCCCCCTTCCAGAGGCACTCCTCTGACCTAACACCACACTCCCGTATACATAATAGTCAATATGTTTTGAAAAAAAAAAAAAAAAAGGTTATATAGACGTGGCCTAAGTGTTCAAGGTTGACTTGTTCGTCGTGTATTTATAATAATTTGACGTATAATTATAATCAATTATACAGCAAATGAATAATAAAAAAAAATCAGGATAATGTCGTTTTAATTGCGTTTACGACGGCACACGTTTAGGTAACGAAACCAATATATTTTATAGTCCACTCCACGGCATTGATGGCTCGTGCGTCCCCTCCCCCCCCCCCGGCATACCTAAAATTTCATAATAATTTAATTCGAGTTTATTATTCGATACAATAATTTGATAATAATTTAATATATTTTGTATGAATTTAAATTTAAATCTTTTGTTTATATTTTATATTTGAATAAATAAAAATTATAAAATTTTATTAAATAAATATAATTTTAAATTTATTAATATTATCACTAGATAAGAGAGATATACTGATATTTCATAAAAGTTAAGTAATAAATAAAAACATTAATATAAAAAAAAACCCATTTCAATTTATGTATATATAGGTGTTAAAAATTATGAATTCTATTGTAATTAAATTTTAAATTGTTTCTTTGTGAAGTGACAACGGACATGGTTACCATGCAAGTGAAAATATTTATTTAAAAAAAAATAAAATCTTTTCTTTTTTTTTTCTTTCTTTTTTTTTCCCCCCTTCAATCAATCGGCTGAATAGGGAGGATTTCAGATATTTACTACTTTAATTTCACTTATTCGAAATATACTCTTTCATCAATTATTGTGTAAATAGGAGATCACGAGTTCTAGAGGTCTACTCTAAAAACGTCAAAGAGATCTTGTACTGAGTAGACATTTTAATTAAGAGTCTACCTATTTATTTTGGAAGTCGTAGAAGCTTTAGAAGGATAAGCATATTGTGATCATTTTTCTTGCAATTTTTTTTTATTTATTTATATATATCTACTGATTCTGAAAAAATTCGTTATACATTGAAACATTCATATGCTAAATGTATACATTCCTACAAGCTTATTCTAATATAAACTAGCGTGTGATGGACTCTAATGCATATGGGAGATACCAATACACCGTTTTTTTTTTTATCTGAATTAAATAAATAAAAATGTCAAAAGTATGTGGGTTGGAGCTACTCCACCGAACACAGTTAATTAAATGCTCGTGAAAGCAGTGTACAATAAATAACATTAAGGCATGCCAGTCTTGATCCATTACCTAAATCTAAATAGGGCAGCCGCCTCTTAGTTACTTTCTTTCTTCTTCTTTTTTTTTTAGCCTTAAAAAATAATATAAAAATATTAATTACTATTCTCATAAATTAAAAATGTAATTACTTATTAGTATTTTAAATTTTATAATTATATCTTATTGTAGCGATTATCAAACTTAAAACTAATGCTATACTTCAACTTACATCCTACCTAATCAAAGAAAAAGTGCAACAACAACAACAAAAATTAAAAATTAAATCTCTCAACTACTAAGTGTTTAAAAATATATTAAATTATCGCTCAACACTCCTGTACGTTCAGTCACTCTCACGACCTAAAGCATGAATGGACATGTACAAGCAGGCATATTTTTATAATTGTGTGGCCAAGGACACGTGTTGAAGTGGGTTGGACCCGCTAATCAAATGGTCCCCATTTGACGTTGCAAAACAAATCGTTCCACTCCCATCTTTGTTTTTTCCCACTTCGTCTTTGGTTGCAGCAGCACCCAACTCCCATTTTTTAAAACAACCATCATTGATTGCAGGAAAACAGCACAACCGACCCCGGAAAGAGCAAGGTTTATAGTATCTGTCTCCCCCCCCCCCCCGGATCCACCTTCTTACGAGTCTCTATTCTAACAAGAACGTCTGCAAAATTGTTGGTTTCTCTAGACTTAAAAAAAAAAAACAAAGATTTCCTTTCTTCTTGTTCCTGATATCATTAAAAATAGAAACAGGTTTTCATGGGTTTTTTTTTTTTTTTTTCTAGTTCATTCATCTATGTTACTTCCACATTGGAATCCTTACCCCTAAAGTAGGATTTTAATCCCAGAACAAATATCTCTTCCGGTTATAAACATTCCATCTTGGATTAACGCTCCATTACATTTTCCACTCTCCATATTTGGCATTCAACACTCTAGCCCACAATGCTTATTTCTTTCTCTCAATTCTCCGTAACCACTTGGGGTAAAGGTCATCCATCTACTGCCACCGCCCATGCTGGAGGAAATGCCAATTTTCCACTGATCATGTGATATAGTGGCATAATCGTTTGACTCTTGACATCAATCTCGTGATTTAAATAGCGATTCGATCGAGGAACCAAAATAAATTTGGCGTGGTGCTTGTTAAGTTCGCTAAATGTTAGTAATCACTGTTTTTGATTAATAGTTAATAACAAATTTGCTAATGTTGATGGCTGATCAAATAGCTTTTAAAATATCTAACGAATAAACCGAACACTTAGTCAGCCAATTGCGAGTTCAGTTGATAATTTGCTAATTATTTGTTTCCCATCTCCTTTTGTCCCCAAGCGACAATGCTAATTGAGATGGCATATTGGTCCAATTTTGGATTCTACGTGCTAGGAAATCTAATTGCTTAAACAAAAGTACCAAAAATGGACTTGCTAATGGAAAGGCCAATTACGTTCATTGAAGGGTAACCAAAAACTCTAGGAAATTACCATCAGAAATCACACAACCCTGAACATGCCAAGTTGGTTTCATGTGCTTTTCATATTATGGGCTGCATAGCTTTTCCATACGATGTACTCTCTCTTTCAAGGAAATGTCTCAGAATGGCAAAACAGGAAAAACTCGGTGGTTACAAAGTACTTGGTAGTATCTCTGCATTTTCATCTCTTAGCTAGTGGAGAATTTTCTGAATTGTCGTACGAATGCTGCAAGCAAGCATGGCCATGGAGAAATCATACTTGCATTCCACAATTCGGTTGGTCCTACCATGTATTAATCTTGAGCCCATGGCACTGGTTTGACTGCTAAACTGACATGAAAATTATTGACCATTCTTTATAATTATTTATATTCAATTCAAGGACCCCCCCCTTTTTTTCATTTAGACCGTTTCTAAAATTAAAATATGAGACTTTGAAGATAAATATTTAAGTTCTTACATGTTTGAGAGTAGTACACACGGACGATGACACAAAGTATCTCACATAAAGGTATCGGTCCAATGGCATATTGGACATGTGGACGTCGACTAGATAGGTATCGGTCCAATGGCATATTGGACCTGTGGACGTTGATTTTCTAAGGAAAGCCTTTAGAGAGAAATTACGAATGCAAATGTGTAATTGGTCGCTGTGTATTTTTTCCCTTTTGCTTTTCCAATATTAAATAACACAACCAATCCCCAAAATCGCATAAATTATGTTATTTAATAATATGATTGCATCAAGAAAATAAACAATCCAAGAGCTTAAGCTCTGTTTGGACGAAACTTAACATAAAATGGATTATATAACATGATGTGAACTCATAATTTCTCAATGATAAAAAAATTTGATACCATATATGAAAATCATTCAATTCGAGCGATTAAACTATTCGTCAGACTATTATATTTTAAATTCTAAGACTCCATGTCACTAAAACTCATCTGAATCGTAAAATTTTAATTTGTTGCAATAAAAAACATCAGCTGCATTTTCCATTCTAATATCACAATTCCGCCATTTTCGTGAGGAGCTCTAAGAAAAAAGTAGTGCGTCATCCTAAATATACAGTGCAAATAAAACGTAAAAGGTAACGCAGTGGAAATAAATAAATAAGTAAAAGCAATGTTTTCTAGAAAAAAAAGTGTGGTTTTGAAACAAAATATCATGAGCCAAATTACACTCCAAACAATCTGCCAAAACAAGAGGTTTTTTTTTTTTTTTTTTTTTTTTGGGGTCCTCTGGGGGGGCTTTTCAAGTAGCAACACGGGTGGGTGGTTGAGACTCGGCTAAAACTATTCGCACCGAGACTCATAAAATTCATATTGGGCATTCCAAGGAATTGCAAGCAACTCCTTTGCACCATGTCTTTGCTTATCAACTCAAAAGCAAGCCGAGTTGGTGGCGTATAAACGTTGAATCGTTGGATAGATAAACAGAATAAAACGATTTGACGTTCTAAATGAGGGCGACTAAGAAGATGGGTGACAGGACCAAAAAAATAAATAAATAAATAAATAAAAGAGAAAAAAGAATCAACAGCTATTAATTGCAGTAACAAATTTATGTAAGTTTTCCAAGAACAGATTCCACAAATGGGTGGTTGACAATGAAAAGGTATCCAGGCAGATTTTAATGGCTAAAGAGCTAGCTAGACCATGTATGTCATCCCAACTTGCAAGACGTTCATGTGGGGTACTCTCAGGTTGGCAGTGCCTCCCCTACAGTTTTTCCTCAGGAATGCATAAAAGTAGTTAATGACCAGCTTCTTGAGGAAAATTGAGTTTTTCTTTGCCCTCACATCCCCATGAGCAAGCAGATAAGTGAATCCTGAATCGATTGCTTCTCGCAGTGCAGAAAGCTCATATTCCAGACTTGGATCTTCATCTGCTGACATGACACTCGACTCCAATGTAGAGGAAACTTCTTCTACTGTAGAAGCTCCGAGTTCTTCAAGTCTTTGATCATGCATCAAAGGGACACGAAGCCCATCAATGCCATCACTAAATGGGGCTTCGGATTCCCTGGACCTTACAGAAAAACCGTCCAAGTCCAGCTCACTGGCATTCTCCAATGCAAGATCTTGAGCCTCTCTACGCAGGAACTTCTCAAGGCTTTCGGCCAAGAGTTGCTCGAATAAATGGTGATCTTCCTTCCTGATGTCCTTGTAACCATATCGAGCAACACATCTGAACATGTGGTAGTCTTTTGGGCAAACCCTTCGAAATAGAAACCTTTCCTCTTGAGGCACCACAGGCACAGGGACATACTTTATACAAACAAATATTATAGTGGAGTGAATTGCTGGAAGGCTCAGTAGGAACTGTCCGAAGATTGAGGGAATACCTTGTACAAGCTCGTTGTATAGCAATCCAATTCCAGGAACCCTCACAGTTCCAAGGGAGGAACCAAGCTCAAGCATGAAGTCCATGGATATCTTCTCCCTCACTTCACTCTGGTACTTCAACACACTCCCATAGTTCCAAATGTACATCACACACAGAAAGCAAGAGGCAAAAACTAGCGGAAGCCAACCACCCTCTCTAATTTTTGTTAGAACTGCAGACAGGTAGACAAGCTCTACCGTTCCAAATACAAGCGGGAAACACAAGGCCAGAAATAAGTTGGTCTGCCAAATTAAAAGCATTACAAGAGTCACCAATGTTGTGCTCACCATCATGACACCAACTTCAGCTATTCCTACAAGAACAAAATGAGACACATTAGAATACTTGCCACAATAAAATTAGCAATTAGCAAACTCGAATCCTTCCCTACACATGAGAAGTAAAATTGAATTGTGACGCTGTACAGTATGCAGTAGAACTGGAATTAGAAACTGGCTGACACTAGCAGCACCAGAAGTAGAAATTAGATGCACTAACGACACCACATGAGCAATGACAATGTCAAAAAAGAGGGGGAGTTGTTTTGGGAGGGGTATCAATGTCAAAAAAAAGAGGGGGAGTAAGTACTGAGAAATAACTGAGCAAAATAGATAGTCACTTTGTCAATTTCCATTGAAGAATATGGCATCAATTCATTTTGTCATGACTTCCAGGACATATTTGACACCATTACTTTTATTTGTTCAATTTATTGGACATTTAGTGGATAAACGACTTGAGAGAACAAATCTTCCTGTTATAACTCTAGAATATTATCGAAGAATTGGGAGGAAGAAGGAATAAGATACGTACCATATGCATTAGCAATGTCTGTAGTGCTCTGGAAGATGGAAACAACAATTACACACATAATCATCAAAAAATAGTTCATTACAGGGATGTAAATTTGACCCATCTGCCTCTTCGAGGTGTGAATTATCTTTAATCTTGGGAAGCATCCAAGTGCCATGGATTGCTTGACACATGAAAATGTAGCAGAAATCATCGCTTGGCTAGCAATCAATGCAGCAAGGGTGGCTATGATGAAGACTGGCCAAAAAAGACTCTCTGTTTGTTCAAAAAATTCAGGAACTTTTAGTGTTAAAATAAGCTCTTAACATTAACAGTATACGTGATATATGACATCAAAAAGAGATCAACACATAGCAGCTACAGTTACCTGGTACAGAAGTATAGAATATACTACTTGCAGACTTAGGGGACTTCATTAAATATGAAGCCTGGCCCATATAAGCAAGAAGGAGACAAGGAAAGACCATACAAGTGAAAGCAATCTGTGCAAGCAATATAGCATAGTTGAGCAAAATGTACACAATGATTCTTCACATAGGGAATAAAGAATTAGAATTATGTGGAAAGAAACCTGTATGGCTTTGACAGAGAAATGCCCTAGATCAGCAAACATTGCTTCAGCTCCTGCGATGACGAATCATATGTTATTTTTAAACAGATGTCTTTTCCCAAACTGGAAACCACAAATAAGATGCTGTCTATTTGAGCATTAAGCAAAATCAATGTATAATTCATTGCAAAGTATCAAGTAGTGAATTTGTTCCCAAGATGGGAAACAAAAAAAAAAAAAAAAGCTTTCTATTCCAGAACTTAGCAGAACAGAATCCATTTTCATTTCCAATATCAAATTCACAATAAATTACCATGGCTGTACTCCAATGAGCCCATCAACTTCTCCAAAACTCTCCCGCATCAAGAACAGACAATTACAAAAGGGATTCGCAAGCGGGAACCACAAAATAGACCAATATCCCAATGTTGGTTAAATCATAAATATGGTGCAAATTTTTTTTTATGAAAAAAATCATATGGAGTTGATTATCCAAGTTTCTTTACCCTGAAAGTCATCTGGGGCACATATCTATGATTATTTTTATTTTAGCTTATACTGCAAACCATCATTTCAGTAGGGACTATTTAAAGGGATTTTTTTTTTCAGGAAGAACATTTGGATAATATGCAAGGTGATTTAATAAACCATAAAGAAACGCCCTCAAGTGGCTGTTGTGGAAAACTCTTTAAATGTACTCAAAAAAATTCATTAGCTGTTCCACAAGCTAGTCATAACAATCAGCATAGTAACAGAGTGGTCCATAAGCTAATCGAGCAACATTGTTAGCGGCAGCATGTACCTGTAATGCAAAGAACACATCCACCAAGAGCTGACCAGGCATCACCACTGTTTTTCTTGAAGAAGAGATATATATAAAATGGATTGAGTGCTCTTACGACAGTAATATCATGGGTCACCACATTGTAAATACCAATAGCACCAAGAGAGAAAAACCAGAGACAGAGAATTGGAGCAAACATGAAACCCACTTTTCCGGTCCCAAACCGCTGTATGCTAAACAATAGCACAAGGAGAATGATCGAAACAATGACCAGGGCATCTGTGAACAAAATCAATCAGATTATTGGACATCTATTACAACATTTATTAATGGTTATTGTCACATAAGAAACTAGAAAAAGGAAGCAGAACATATATGGTTAGCCAGTTCAATGCGTCTGTTGAATATCTGTTATGCAAATTTTGTGGAGCACATTTTCTGTAGAATGGTGCACATTAATGAGATGACCAATTAATTTATTTAGGCAGTGAAATAAGAACTCAGGCAGACAAATATCAAATAGCAAATTTGATTGAAGAGTCCATAATTTTTGCATACAGTCATAGAGTGCTGTCTAAGAGGCATGATATTTCATGATATTTAAATCATATAAATCTTTCACCTGGTATCACTGATAAAATGCTTTGGTTCTTTAGCAAAAATTTACACATAAGCATAGCAATCCTAATTTTTTAAACAAAAAAATAGATACCTACTTGTACCAAATCCAGGTATTTCTCCCTGTAGACCACTCACAGCAGACATCACTGCAACAGACAATGTGCAATCATTCATTAGGATCATGCCAGAGAGCAAGTAACAATACTGTCTCATAAGTGATCAGGACCATGGCAGACACTTAATACCATTGGTATGTAATGCAATAAGTCATATCAGAAAGTACTGTAGCATTGCTGTAATTCCAAGCAGGGGTCATAGGATATTTCACACTTGTTATTGTTTCCTTTTTTTTTCTCTTGGAGCAAACACATATGCCCTTGTGCATACAAAGTATAAACTAGAATGATGAAATAGTCTTTAAAGAAAATCAAAATGAAGAAGAAGATGCCATACAACAATATGGACATAAGACTTTGAGAAATTGACTTGTGGTTGATTGAAAATGGTTCCACCACTCCTAGAAGGCTATTTTGTGTCTCTGGAGATTTTGTCCTTGCCACAAGACCATGCACTCAAAATGTTGAGAACTCCAAGCACCAAATGCAAATAAATTTGAGCAAGCAGTTCATTTATGGATATCATATTCATATTTCATCCATTATGCCCATTTTGATGTCTTCACACAAATAAACTAAATAACCTTACACATGGTATAAAGTCCCACAGTGGACATCAATGTAGTTGGGGGTTGGGGGGATTACTGCCAGTATTTCTATAGCATGGGAATGTTAGATATCTGAAAATTTGTATTAGGATATGAGATTGCTGTGTTTGGAACTAATTGCAACATGCCCATAGAATATGGTCAGACACTTGCATTGCAAGAGAGTAGCTCTAGTTTTTTTTAACATTCACCGTCTTTTTTATTTTTTCCTGTTTTCTACACATAAACCTAAAAAGGTTAAAACCAGAGTTAACAAGGTCAGTTAGAACCTGCATTCTTGTGCAATCTTATGTTCTAAATGGCAGATGGCTGATCCAAGTTCAGTCAATGGAAGACCATATTTTATGGTAAACATAAGTAGGAAAATGTGGTTCAATGTAACTTGAAGTATGAGCTTTTAATTCTACAAGAACATTAAGCATCTATGTACCTGATATTGCCGGGGTCAAAATTCCATCCCCTATAATCATGGAAGTTCCCATCAGAACCAATAGCAAGAGAAGTGTTTTCAAGGAGGACCTTCTTTCCAGGTTCTCTTTTATTGTTAAAGCCCTTTCCAACTCTGGAGTGGGTAATTTGAGCCTAAAGCTCGAGATATGTTCATCAGCTAGCTGATGATTTGGCAGCTTATTAACCTTTGCATATCTGCAAATTAGAGAGTAGAGAGCAAATGTTCCTCCTACAATCAGATTCATTGATGTGTTAACAACTATGTCTTGTGATATTACTAAAAAAAATTCAAAGAGAAATGGTAACCAGGATAACTTTTACCTTCTCCATTATCATTTGCTTTGAGCACTACAAAAATGTATTTTGCTAAAGGAAGTAAAGCAATTGTGTACATAACCAGCGACAAAGCCCCCAAGACATCAACTTCTGACTCAATCTCCACCTTACTGAACACATCCGCAAAGACATACAAAGGGCTTGTGCCCATGTCACCATACACCACACCAAGTGTTTGAAAGGCCAGCGTAAGTGTACCCCAAAGGGAAGGTTCCTGATGTATTAAAAGTAATTGAGTTCAGTGGCCAAAAATTAATTAGGTCAATGCTTTCCTTATCTCACAGATATTCTAGAAAAAGTGTATTTGCATTAATTTTGAAGTAAGCAAGACCAGCAGTTCATGCAAAAAAAGCTCTTTAAGAATGCCCAGTACCAGTAGTTATATTGGGATTTAATACAAGCTCCTCACATTTCAAATGGTCTTTAGGGATGTGCACCTGGAGGGAAAGCGCATAAAGATTTTTCCATGGCACTGAACAAACACGTCTTATTTGGACAGATTTTATTCTTATAGCCGCAAAATTGTTCCCCTATCTGGCAGAAAAATTTCAATTTGCCAAACTCGATTTCATTATCATGGCATACCTCTTCAAAGACTTGTACAAAATAAGTAAACAACATGGATGAAACCTCACAAGCTTCTGTGGTCTGTGACACATTGCGGGGAACGGCACCAAGGTGGCCTAGACCAAACCAGATAGATATGTCTTCCCCTCAATGGCTGCTGCTAAACCTTTTAATACACACAGTGTTGATCTCCAAGTCATACAGTTATATGCCAAGCATCTAATAGATTAATAAGAGATACATGAATGGTTTCAGGCACCTTTCATCTTCAAATAAAAATGCCTAGTTTTGTATTTTATCAGAAAAATAGAATTAAAAATTACTGCACATACAGTTACTCCATCTTTTTCAGCAATTATCTAAATTACCTTGGCCAGATTCATAATTTCCCCTTTTTTTCTCAGTACCAAAAGAACCCTAAGAAGCGCGCATATTCGGGGAAATACATGTGGGGTGGCCTTCAATAATTCAATTGCAATAAAGGACAAAAAAAAAAAAAGGGTGAGAATATGAATAGGAGGCAATACCTTGGAGTGGTGGCTATCATGAGCACCAGCAATCTCCATGGCTTCAACATCAAATGAATCAACCCTCTTGGGCTTCTTTACCAACCTCCTCCTCACGGATCCATACATTCCTCTTCCATGATTTCTATCATCCAAAGACCATGGAAGCGATTCAGAATCCACTTCACTCCCATCCACCCACCTAGAGTCGCTTCCTTCCCCTTCTCCTCCTCCTCCTCCTCCACCATCGCTGCTAGTGCTCCCTGCCAATCTCACGCTGCTCTCCTCAATCCCATCTCCTTCTTTCATTCTCAACCAGAATCCCCACAGAGAGCAGGCTTAGAAAAGGTCCAATCTTTTCTTTTGACAAATGAAAAGGTCTCAATCTTGGCGTCCCCAGACACCTTCCTCGGCGGGTTTTCCTTCCAAGACAGAACTGGGTTTGCTAGGACACGTTGTTCTGTTACGGTTTCAGATTAGAGGAGTTGAGATTTCCAAGACAACGAGTTTGTGTGGCTGCGTTTCCCGTTACAGAGGTGCATCTTCTCTTTCATTGCCAGTCACAAGGTCAACAACAATCATAACTACGGGACAAAAATCCGACTTGTTAGAATTTATAAAAAGAAAATAAATATATAAATAAAACTTCTCTCTCTCTCTCTCTTTTTTTTTTTAATGAAAAATAGTCGTTATTTCATCTGCTTCTGGCAATGAACCCCCTTGGCCAGCCAATCTATGCTTGCCAGCCATTGAATCCGTATCCGTTCTCCCACGTGCATTGAATGTATCTTAAAGACAGATTTACACCGCGTACCGTGTCATTGTCGGTGACGTTTTTTATTTTTTTAACGTGGATGATACACAAATATATAATAATTAAATATAAAAAATGTGACTAAAACTACTATTTTTTTTTTTGTTTTTTAGCCCAGAGTTGTGGGCCAGGGTCGTTGTCCTCTTATGAGAAAAAAATTAATTATTTAAATATTATTAAATTTAAATAATTTTTTATACTTAATTTTAATATAAATAAACTTAAATTTTAAAATGATCTATCTCAACATTAATTTCTTATTTTTAAGAAAAAAATAATTAAAAATTTTCAATTTAAAAACTAAACCAATACTTTTAGAAATAAAAGTGTTAAAGTTCACCACCGAGTATGACATTATAGAATTTTATTAGTCGCATTAATTCTAGATTTCGTTATTAGTATTATTATCTTTTTTTTTTTACACCTCGGGGATTTGACAATTTAAAAAAAAAATTATAGGTAAAAAACAAAATCTCTTTCAGCCGCACTACGGGCGGATCTAAATAAATTTTGATGTTGATTGTGCTGTGTTGTGTGTGTGTGTGTGCGTGCGTGTGTACAAATGCATACAACGTTTATTATAATGAAATAATGAAGTACATTCTCCTCGATAACACGCGGGAATATTTTGCTTCAGCGGGTTTGTAAACTGGATTTAAGCACCGATGAACATGTATGGTACAATTTTTTTTTCAATGGTAACAAAACTTTATTAGATATATTGATTTTATTTATAAATTTGTTTAAAGAGAAAATATCTTGCTCGATATTCTAAAATCTATAATTTTTTCAAGTCTTTTTCTTATCTCTCAATTACTTCATAATCAAACTATAAATCTCACAAAAGAATATTTGAATTTTTTAAAAACTCAAATATTATATGTAATAGACTAATTATAATAGTCGATAAAATTCAAGAGTTACATATTAAGTATAATAATTATTAATCACTTTCATGCATAAGATGTTATATGGGATGTTGCATTTTAAAGATTTTTTAATATTTTTTAATTTTTAATATCAGTACCTATTTTAATATTTAATTTTTATTTTATTAACAATTATTTATATGTTTTAAAAAAAAAACAAGTCAATAATTTTGATTATTAATTAAAATTCTCATCATCTTCTAGTTTAAGATTTTAGATAAATAAATAAAAAAATCAAAATATTGTACTTAATAGTTACATATTGAATACAATAATTACTAATTATTAGTATTCATAAATACCATGTGAGATGTTATTTTAAAGATTTTTTAATATTCTCTAATTTTTGACATTAATGTTTATTTTAACAATCAAATTTTATTTTTCTAACAATTATTTTGACTCTTTTAAGGAAAAAGGTGAAGAATTTTAGTTATCGATTAAAAATCTACGCATCTTCCACATCTAAGGTTTTAGAAAAAGAAGACAAAAAATAATTGAAAGACCAATTATACATGTTAAAATAAGTGAAAAAAGAAGAAAAAAAAAATTCTATGTGGTACGCCTAAGATTATAGGTTTAATATAAATATATAAGTTCGTGAATGCCAAAATAAAGAATAATATTAAATATAAATAAATTAATATTTAACTTAAAATGTAATTTTTAAAATTTAACGTAATTTCAATAACTTTTTAATTTGTATTTTTGATTATTCAAGTAATGAAACTTTTAGATTTTTTTAAATAAATAAATAAATATATATATATATTTTTTGACATTTTACAATCACCATATTTTATATTAATATATTACTCTTACATTAAATTAACATAATTCAATCGGTTATTTTTCTTTTTGAAAAATTTTACAATTTCTCCCAATATTTAAACATGAAACTTTACAGATAGATGTATAACAAATAACTTCTCGGTACCCCACTTGGGACTTATTTTTTCCCGTTTTCATGGTTCTTAAGTGGTCCCCTTTATTTTATGGGAAAAATCTTTGTGGCACGCAGTTTCGTACACTTAGATAAATACTGGGAAAAAAATATATATTATATACAAAGTATTTTATATTATATGAATAAGATTATATATAAAATAAAAAAAAACTTTTATTTTATTAGTGTGCTATCATTCGGCCGCCATGCGGGACCATGATTGGTGGGATTGATTCTAACGTACAAATCTCTAGATTGAATGAATTAATTAGATTGACATAAATTGATTTTATTAATTTGTTATTTTAAAAATTATAATTAATTAAATTAAAATAAAATATTATTATTATTATTATTATTATTATTATGTACGTACGTTTTTTATTTTTATATTATAAAAATATCAGAGAAAATTACCATTATAATTATTAAAAAAATTAAATGTTAATAAAAGATTATTATAATTTGATTTGGACTTTTCATTTATCATGATTAAATTTTTGGATTTGATTTATGTGATTTGGAACACCTCTTTTTCGCGTTTTGATGACCTTTGATTGGTAATGGTAGTTAGCCATCAATTTCAATTATTCCTGCCGCTTATTTATCATTCTGGGCCCTTTTATCTTAATTGTTTCAGCCCTTTTTTAACTTTGTTTTTTCCCCTTTCAGCATCATGGGTTTTTTCCTTTTCCCGCTGTATCTCAGCAAACTTTCCAGTCTGCAGGTTGGCTTCTTCCTTTGGGATGGAATCAGATCCCATCTCAGTTGCGCAAAATGCTTATGCCAATATCTCCAAGGGGAATTTTCCCAACGAATAAAACAAATCTCTGAGGCGACCCTTCTTTAATTAAAAGTTTATCTATCTATTTTAGAAATATTATGTTCAAATTTATTTATTTATTTATTTATTAAAAAAGTGTGAAAGTTGTGGAAACGGAGAGCTACCTCTTTGTACAACTACAATGAGTTTCTTAGACAAAAAGAAAAAAAATATATTTAAAACTTAAACGACGAATGCATTTTTTTTTTAAAAAAAAGAGAGGTAAAAATAGCTTAAATAACGAAAATGAAAAGCTTTGGACGCGTGGGTCCCATCTCAATTACTACTCGTTAAACTTATTTCCCACTCTTATTAAATAGGGCAATATTTTTAAACTAAAAATTGGATCTTAATTAGGAGAAGTGTTTAGTCCAATGAGTTATTAATTTAATTATTGATCATAGATAGATTAATGAGTTATTTAAAAATAATAATTAATATTGATATATTATATAAAAATAAATAAAATATTATTAAAATTAAACTTAAGTATATATATATATTTTTTGTTTGAAAAAAAGTATATAAATTTTTTTAACAAAAACTTGCACACACCATCAAACCTTCTAAGTTAATTGAATTGAGTCGAATTTTTAATTTTACAAAATTTTTAAGTAAATTAAGTCGAATTATCGATTGTTTAGATAATTTAATTTAAATTTTAGAATTTTGATGTTTTTTAATTTATTAAAAATATACTAAATTATCAATTATATTATATTCTCATAAATTTTATATTTTTTATGAAAATTAAAATTAAAGGTCTAAACTCGCGGGTGTCCAATTAGGAACTTAAACCTATGATTTTTAGCAATTCTTGCACTGTTAACCAAGTATAAATTGGGATCAAAGGCCCAGCAGCGAAGTCCGTTTAAAAGTCCGGGCCTTTGTATCAGTTGAACCACTCTTGACCTGACCACTGTAAGAAAAATAGCCTATAAATAAATCCATAATCATAGCAGCAGGCACTGTTAACTCCTCTCTCTCTCTCTCTCTTTCTCCCTCTCTCTCTCTCTCTCTCTCTCTCTCGCTCGCTCGCTCGCTAAGAAAGGTAACGCTCAAGATTCGATTCTCGTTTCGTTCGATCTCTCTTGTATTTGTGCTAACTGTAAGCCCTAACCACTCACCCTTGCTGCCTCTTTTGTGTGTGTGTGTGTGTTTTCTTGTTAAATAAGGAGCCGTTTCTTGAATATTGGGGGTATTCGATCGTGTTTTGTTGAAATCATTATTTTATTTCATTGACTGGTTGGGGGGGGGAGGGCGGAGATGCTCTAATCTTGAAGCATAAATATATTTGGTTTGATTTTGTTTGATATGTTGCTTTTTTTTTTTTTTGTTCTAGGGTTTGGTGGTGGGTTGCTTAGTTAAGCGAGATAATGGCTCGGGTTTACGTTGGAAATTTGGATTCAAGAGTTGAAGAGAGGGATCTTGAGGATGAATTCAGGATGTTTGGTGTTCTTCGCAGGTAATAATAATCTCTTATGATACTTCCTTCTTTTCTGCTTTTTTTTTTTTTGGGAAGATCGAAATAGGCTCTTATCTTCGTGGTCGAATTTTATTAGCAATTCTATCCATGTTTATGCTACTCTCTTTTTTTTTTATTATTTTTCGTTGAATTTATGCGATCAGTATTTAGTGCACGGGTTACTCTGGAAATATTAAGGCTGGGCCGTCATGAATTTAAGGCGCAGTTTTAGTTTTTCATGTTTGCGTCGATGTTAACCTGGCTGCAACGGCCATGCTGCTATAGTTTGGATGCTGCTCAGAACCTGTGGTGTGTGTTGGCAATTGCTTGTTTAGGCTGTTGTTGCCTTTTAGCCTTGCTTGTGTGTTGTTGCATTTTGACAATTTGGATATTGGTTCTTGCAGATAGTGAGTTATTCTTATGATAACATTTATGCAGTGTATGGGTTGCTCGAAGGCCACCAGGCTATGCATTTGTTGAGTTTGATGATCGCAGGGATGCTTTAGATGCTATTCGGGCATTGGACGGTCAGTATGTTAGTTCATATATATTAATTCATATATTTTATTGTCATGAGTTTTGGCAGTTTGGTGTCCCTTACCTGTTTTCTCATGTTTCTTAGTTTTCTAGCCAATCTGTAAACTGTTGCATCCTTCTCAGTTTCTTTATTTTTATGTCCTTTTTGTTTCTTTGTTAATGTCATCTCATCTTTATGGTTCTTATTTTCTTTGGCTGCTTGTTGGATTAGTTGCTTTATGTACTATGCTAAAATTTTTGTTGTTTTCCTTTCGCTTTCACTTTGAGAGATATTGGCTCAGCAGGATTTGTTGGCTGGATGAACACATATTTGTAGTGTGGCTCATATCTTTATTCATTCTATAGGAAAGAATGGGTGGCGTGTGGAGCTTTCACACAATTCCAGTCGTGGAGGTGGACGTGGACGTGGTGGAGGTGAGGACTTGAAGTGTTATGAGTGTGGTGAACCAGGTCATTTTGCTCGAGAATGTCGCTTGCGTGTGGGCTCACGAGGCTTGGGAAGTGGGCGTCGTCGAAGCCCAAGCCCAAGACGTCGTAGAAGTCCCAGTTATGGGTATGGGCGCAGGTGTGTTGAGTAATTCCACTCCCCCCCCCCCCCGGGCGTGTGCTATGCATTTTTTCTATGGATATGGATGTGCATTCATAGACATGTGTTATATGCAATGATATGCTTGGGAAACAAACATTTGCTTGATTCTAGGACCATCTATTCAATGCTTAGTAGTTTTGCTTGATGTTGCATACTTTTCTTGAATCCAAGAAAGAGAAATCGGGCCATGCTTTAATTCCCATATGGGCCTTTTGTATGAAGTTTTATGTCTTGTCTTCCTTTTGATTGCATGCAAATGATAGGTTCTAGCAATTAACTAGCTTAACTGTCAACACTTCGTAAGCTTAATTCTCTGTTCTCGGTGCTGTTTTAATATTTTCATTTCACAGGAGCTATAGTCCCCATGGAAAAAGGTCACCACGACACCATAGTATATCACCTCGCCGTGGTCGCAGCTACAGCAGGTCCCCACCATATCGCTATACCCGCCATGATTCCCCTTATGCTAACGGGTACATTGGGCTTCCATCCGTAGATTCTAGGCAAAAGATCTACTTGTTTCACTGCTATTGTGAAAGATCTAGTTGTGTCACCGCTATACTCTATCCAGCTATTGTGAATTTTATGATGCGGTATAGATAATGGTACTGCTGGGCACCAGTGTCATGAACCAACTGCTTTACTAGAAAGTGGTCCTTGAGATGTTGGTACTTGGATGTGGTCAGATAGAATGTGATGAAAACAATAATGAAAGTGTGAGGCAAAATTTACATTCATCATGTTGCCAATTTTTCATGCTGGAACCCTTGAAGATATGTCTGTGACTACACCGAAGTGAGGATGTGGGTTTTTTTCGAAATAGCATTCAAATACATTCTAATAAATATTCATTCTTGTATTTGCAGAGATTAATTATGAAACCAAGACTGATTCAGAGCAAAAGGGCATTATGGAAGCGTTATCTGAAATGTAGGGTAGGACCAACTGAACAGCCAAGATATATGTTGTGTTCATGTCATGGCAATGAGGTTTGTAGAAAGTTGGTTTGGGATTTCTTCATCAGGTGTTTTGGCTGCTAAGTGGGTTCTTTGGACACTGTTTTAGATCGGCTTGCTGCCTGCAGTTCGAAACTGGGAGGTCTCTTTCATACTTAAATATCTATCTTATTCCTGTTTAAGATTTAAAGTTGAATTGTTATTGTAGTTTTCTTGTTTGAGATAATTTCTAAGTGTTTCACATGTTTTTTTTGAGGTGCGGTTGTCGGCCAAAACGGCATAGTTTCGCCACTTTACTGCATCTTACCGCACATGGTTTTTCTGCATCTCTGCTTCTGTGCACATATCTACTACTCGTTGCTCTACGTGTTGTTCGCGTTATTCTACTTGAACTACATGTTGAAACTGCAAAAGCTCGGAAACTCAGTTGCCTGCAACGCTGTTTTAGTGCATTCTCCTGCAACAAAGCTTCTGTTTCATTTACAACCTTTACATCTCTGCTAGCTGCTTCAAGACGGTGAAGCTATTCATGTCGTCTGCACTTCTCTGCACTTTGTCGTTTAGTAATATTTCTTCAACTAGCATTGAATCCACAATTGTTCAGGAACCTGGTTGCATACGACCATTCTTATGTGGTACGCGTCAACAGTGTGTCACATCTAGTTTTTAGCACTAATCTTCTATGGGTTCAAGTATGTTTTGCCCTTTCGGTATCCTGTTCATGCTGAAGGTGAGTGGCTCCAAGTGACCTTTAAAGGAAAGAATTCCAGAAAAAAACAGTTCTCCATTGTTTGAATAGTTAAGATTGGTAGACCAGACATGGAATTTTCTTGCTATGCTGCGTGTTTACATATGTGTACTTTACATGGGTTGGGGCCTTAGTACTTGCATCAGCATCAAAGCGCAGAAGTGTCCACATCCCTCCCAATTTGCCACTCCTCTCATTGCTAGAACTTGGGTATGCTTCTGAAATTGGTAACAAGGGCTTTCTTGGATTGATTGCTAAATGGCTACTGATCTGAGGGGTGGAGCATGTGATGCTATGGACATATATGAGTTCCAAACATACCTTTCTGACCTGTCTTAGAATATGAGTCCCGTGTTGGTGCATAATCTGGAATGGCTTCCTTCCGACTGCCTCTGGCTCTGTACTTGCCAGCTTGCTGTTATATCTACAATGTAGGTCATGTTGTGGGAGTTGTATTGTGCTCCATATCTTTCAGCTTCCTTGTTCTTTTGGTGAGCACATGAATGATATCTAGTCCCGGTAACATGCCTTTTTTATTTTTATTTTTTTAATTTGTTTTTTAGTTCATAAAATATTACATTTGATGCAGTTGTAGTAATTTTAAGGATGAAAGGATTCACCTGCCGGTGTGGACCATTGGGCCAGGAGGTACCCCAAGCATAGCGCATGGTGGCCCTTCGCCTGGTCAATTGGCCGAATAAGTGTTCACGTGCCCCTTATTCGAAGCCTTACATCATACCGGGTTTTAACGGACTTTCTGGCTTTTGTCTGCATGGTTATCGTAAACGATTCCTTGCCGCCAAATTCAGACAATTTCTTAATTAGTGACGACGCTAGGCAAGAAATGTCGGTAGTGTCCTTCCAACGAGTCTTTAGTTCAATGAGTTTACCTGCTCCGTAAATGAAACTTTGCTCACCACTATAACAAGCCGGGGGGGGGGGCATCTGTTTGCTTTCGAGATTTTGGCAAATTTTTATATCCCACGCTCAGATGTTGGGGGCTAAGAATCTACTGTAGGATTTTACCTGCTCCCATAGCCTAGCATTACTGTTTTAGGGTTTGGCAAATTCTTCTTGTTATTGCTCCAAGAATTACCCGGCCCACAAAATGACATTTTGAGACGGAGGGCTGCAGCGTGAGCGCCTATCTGTCTCTTTTCGTCATGACATTTCCAAGCTCAACACCTTCCATCCGATGACTCGAGAGTGGAGGAGAAGCCCCACGCTCTGGATCTCATATGTTCATATGCTATGCTCGTTTGGATTATGAAAAGAAACTCGCATTTCCAAGTCAACCTCACCGCTGTTGCCAAAACCTCCAAAGTGAACGAGGCCCCGTGCAACACATAGAAAGTTTATGAAGAACCCTCTAATCTTTCAGAGTTAGAGCTATGAAAGTGAAAAGCATTTGTAGATGACCAACAACACCATCATTGAGAGGCCCTCGTTATTCTCGAAGAAGCTCTAGTAATCTCTACCAAGAGCATCAACTTCCCGATCTTCACCTTGCTCGTATCCCTTCCTCTCTTCTTTTTCTCGATCTACTGTGAATTTTTCTTCCAAAGGATTCTGGTTGAGGCCATTAGGATGATTACAACTACAGGCTACTCGTAGCCATTGGTAGCCAAAACCAGAATTCATGTCTGTGCACTTAGATGTTGCTTTTTGGGTAGTTCCTAGGATCATTGGCACATAAAGATGATTAACTATTAGCATCCGCAATTCAGAATCTCCCTCGGAGTCCCATAAAAAATTAGAACTACAGATTTTCAACCGAAACAAGGCATCTCAATACAACCAAATTACCAAAAGCATCTCAATATTCTTTGAATACATCAGGATACAAACTCTTCCCAATGATACTAGGAACATATGTCTAAACTCTAATTTATTCCATGGCTCATATTTGAGATGGATAACTCGAGGAAAATGGCTAAAGACCAACTTCACTTAGCTTTTGAATCGATCACTCTCTTCGCAAAAGCCGGCAAACAGAAAGATGCTGTGTGGATCTGAAATTAGAACAGTGGAAACCATCAGTACAAAGGTGCAAGGTCCTCTTAAATTTTATGAAGAACCATGTCAGTGTACCATAAGAATGCCAACTTTCACTGGAGCAGATAACCCACCTCTGAATTGTAAAATTTCAAGGGTCGTATTGATTTGCTTTGTTTGTCATTGGCATCAATAGGATTTACCGGATGCTTGAAATCAACAGGAGGTCCCTCGGATGAGCAAAGCATGAAACCAATCACCCCACTAAAACCGAACACAAGAAGCAACATCAGCATCATAAAGGTACACAAAAAATAAAGCAGGTCATTGCGTGAAGTAAAATCCACTGAGCACATCTAAAAATGAGCACAGCAATAGAATGCAAAAGGCTGTTTAAGCAAAACAAGGGCCTTCAATTACATATAGGAGATCCCCATTGTTCAGTGCACTAACAATAAGAAAGGGAGCAGGAGTGAAAGAAGTGGACGGAAAGAGGCAAGCAAAACACCTTGGATAAGTGGGAACAGTAGTCCATGCGTAGTTTACAGAGCCTTTAAAGACCTGACGACAATTAGCCACAATATCCTCAATGATGTGCATGTGAAGCCAGATACTCTCTGCTTGAGTACACACAACTCCTCCTGGACGAAGAGCCTTTGCTAGTGACTCAAAAAAGTGCTTTTCAAAAAGTTCTTGTGCTGGACCTGAGATATCAAGCACAAAAACATGTGAATGGAAAAGAGAGCAAATTGAGAACTAAAAGCATAACTTATGACTTGCAAACTAGAAGGAAAATTGATAATTTGTGAACTGAAGGATGATTAACAGCCCACGAACAAAAAGGATAAACTCTCTTGTCCCACAACAAGTATGGAAAGGCAGAAGGTTACAGAGTTACAAATTACCAATAGGGTCAGAAGAATCTACAATAACTGCGTCATAGGTTCCTCGAGTAACAGCCTTCAAGAACGCAACCCCTGGAATATTTGAATCCAAAAGGTAAAATAAACTGAGGTTTTGAAAGCAATACACAAATGGGGAAAAGCTATTCATACCATCGCCAATATGAAGTTTTACACGTGGATCCTCAAACCCAATTGCCACATCAGGGAAAAATTGTTTAGAAACCTGATAGAACCACAAATATACCATAACATTTGGATTGTTTTTCAGGAATACTTGAAACTTAGTGAGCCCACAAATGCACATCATTGCAGCCATTCTGAAAGAATTGACATGATGAGGTTGCACCACAATTGTCCCAGTTACTTTTTCCTTTTATTTAGAATAGCTCAGTGGTATTCTGAACACTGAAAAAAGAAAACAAAACACGAGAAATTTAACAGGAGAGATCATGAATAGTTGACTCACATCAACCACCATTTTATCTATTTCACATATATCAATACGCTCAATGGAAGAATGTCGAGCCACTTCCCGCAGGACTCCACCATCTCCTCCACCAATAACCAAAACCTTACAAGTGAAAGAAGCAGCAACAAAGAACATTAGACTTCTGAAAAAGTATCTATTATGTTTGCTGCTGATAATGAATTATTATCTACATCAACAAAATTGATATTTCACTTCTGCCTTCATTCTAACATGCTGGAGGGGACCTTTAAAAACATAATAATATGTTTGAAACTCAAATTATCAAATGTTGCTTTTGACTTCCTCTTTTGTTCTTTTTTATCCAATTCGTGGGAGCTTAAGGTTTAATTCTTGATGTTGCACTTTGGCTTCTCACTTAAATTGAGACTCTGTCAAATTCACACAAATGTGTTGGCACAAATAGTCTTAAAGAGATGGATAAAAACTGAAAAATCAATGTGTTTAAACATCCCAAAGACAATTGCAGCATGATAGACTACTTATTTTTACTCTAATATGCCACTCGCCATTTTAGATTTTGGAATCTCTACAGTAAAATAGATTTGAAATGCCTCATCCACTGCCAACATATTTGGAAAAGTATTGGCGCAATATAGTTTAAAATGCAAGACATAAACAAAAATTGCACTAAATTGCTATTCTATTGGGAGGTAACTTCATTTGAAAATCTTCATGTTTCAAACCAACTCCCATAATTTGATTCGGCAGGAAAACGGATTATTACCTTCTTTGGGTTTGGAATTGAGCAAAGTGGGAGGTGAGTAATCATCTCTTGATAAGCACATTCGTCCCTCTCTGTCAGCTGAATCACCCCATCCAAAACAAGAACCTTTCCATATGTTGCAGACTGCAAATAGATCCAACAACATTTAATTTGGCATCCACATCTTTTTGGGGTGGGGGCTGGGGGTTGGGAGACAGGGGGTGGGGCAAATTTAGTCTGCTTGAAAACTGGCACATCCCTTAAACAATAATATACCTGAAAGACCATAACATTCTGGTATTCAGACTTCCCTTGAAATAAGATCTTCTCTACCTTAAGGGAATGTGCCTCTCCTGCAGGTTCTCAATATGAAATTATAAAGCTTAAGAAAATGATAAAACTCCAAAAAAGAAAAGGTGGTAGAATCAGCAGTGAAGGGAGCATTTTCAGTAAAGAACACAAGCTTCATGACAAATCAAAACCAATGAAAACAGCAAGAGCACAAACCAAGTACTAATTAAAGCTCATACATGATATCACAAAACTAATAGATTAAATCCAAAAAAAAAGCTCAGCAATGCCAACCATGCATAATGCACACTAACAATAGCAAAAGCCATAGAGAATTTTTTTAATTAAAAAAAAAAAGAAGAAGAAAAAGAAAAAGAACTGTTCTTTCCAATCAAACATAAATATGTTCTCTTTCAACTAAACCTATCTTAACAATAAAAACTTGAACTTTGTAGAAAACTTGCACAGCCAAATCTACAAAGAGAACAACCAACACACGCCCCCAACCAAAGATTGAAGCAAATCACCAAACCACTTCTGGGTTTCTTAATTTATACAGAAGCAAACAGAGAGAGAGGATTAAAAAGCAGCAAGAAAAGAGGCAGAACATGTAAATAGAGAAAGAAACATACCAGGCCACATTGGGCTAATCTCAGAGAACCAACCAGGAATAACAGTGGAGATATAATCTGGGTTACTGCTATTTTCCGTCTCCATGGCCTCGGTTGTTGCAGAGACGCCATTCTCTTCCTCTTCTCCTCTCCCTCTCTTCACTGGCAAATCACTGGCCGCAACAATACCCTCTTCAGCCATGGACACCCTTCGCACACACGCCCCCCCTCTCTCTCTCTCTCTCTCTCTCTCCCTACGTGTGCGGAGCAACCAAATACCCCCCAAAAAGCTGAGAGAGTTCAACCTAATCAGAGGTACTAAGGAAGTGCACGGCACCCACCACCCCCCCCCCTTTTATACATAATATGCAATGTCATGATTAAATGTTATGAACGTTTGTTACTTATAACTCTAATAAAATAAAACTTAAAAAATAATCATTATAGTTAGTCAAATTTAAGATGATTATGTAAAATATAATGTTTGTAGTTCGAATCCCATCTTAATGTATTTTATCTCATTATTTTTATTTTAATTCTTTTTTTAAGTATACTTTTATTTATTACTTTATAAAAATGTACTCAAAATATAAAATAAAACATTAAATTTATATAATACAAAGTTACAAAATAAACTATATTTAAATAATAAATATCATTCTCTATATAATATACTAAGTAAGTGTATTGAGTGTTTCAAGTCGGACGGTGGGGTTTCGTTTGGTTGAAAAAAGATTACTTCTAATAAAAAATAATATTAATAATAAAAATTAATCATTCTTTTTGTAATAAAAAAAAAACAAATAAAATAATAATGATTAGGTAATGAGAATAATATTCTCTCCCAGAAGGAATCTGCTTAGTAAAGACGCGCCTTTTGCGGTGCAATTGTTCTCTATCTCTCCTGTCTTTATTTTTTTTTTTTATTAAATTTATAATTTATTTATAAAGAAATAAATTATAGAAATTCATGCCACTTAAATATAATTATTAATTATTATGTATTTTTAAAATTTATTATTTATAATTATATACTTTTAAATTAATATTTATTTGTATTTATTCATCTATGTATCTATAATTTTGTCGTTATTAGTTTCCAACGAGTCAATAAGGCAAGTAGGGTAGGCTGCTACTTGGGTTGCAATAAGTTGACAAGACGAGGGATTGTCCTCTGAATTCAGCTTTGGGATACCGGCTGTCTCTCTCTCTCTCTCTCTCTCTCTCTCTCTATATATATATATATATATATACAAACCGAAAAATATGATTTAAAAATATTTTATAATATACATTGTAATATATATTATTTTTATTAACAAAATGATCGCTTTATTAATCGTGGATAAGGAATATATTATTCTTTTTTTTTTTGAATTTTTTTCCTTTATCAAAATAAGTGTTGAGATTTGAGTCTAATTGTTAGAACAAAACATTCAACAACTCTAACGCGTAAGTCACGATCTATTTGTTTAAAGAGATTATATAACACATCAAATTGTTGCAATATTAATGGCTGGTAACATCAAAGTCCATCGACCCAACAAGAGTTCTAATTTCCTTTTTTTTTTTTTTTATTACATGGAGAAATAGAGCAAAGAAAAACTAACACAAAAGAAACAAATCAAAACAACCGATCCTGCTTTGCTATATTTCACCAGTATTATGATCGTTTTCGAGATAGAGAAATTTGAGTTCAAGATTCCGTCGAAACCAAAAAATGAAAGAAAAATGATAGAATAGTGCAATTTATTTCCACTCCCGAGCAATATACATGTGGTTTTAATTTTATTCTGTGCTTGTTTCAAGGGCTACCACACATCCCTCCTTTTCCTTTTAGATTTTTTTTTTGGGGAGGGTTACATTGGATGATACCTTATCTGAATTTTTTTTGGAATGTAGGCAATGTGGGAAGAGCATAATTCTTTCGTGGCCCATCACCCTCTACTGATCGCACGCACATGATTCTGTAACGTGATACGTCCCACATTTGTTGAAAAATCACATCATTTTATCAATAAAATTCTGAAATAATTATTAAATATTGAAATTGAATAGTGCAATATTTTTTAAAATTTTTAATTTCTCTACCAAAATTTGATGCTGTTTGCACAAAGAAAAATTCAACGGGTTCTACAAAGAGAAAAAAAAAAGCGATTACATAGACACACAATATTTTATGCTACATATACATGATATTTTATACAAGATTAAAAAAAAAAAAGAAAAAGAAAATTCACATGAATATTATTTCAGACGGGTCACCACCGCAGATGACAAGAAACGTGTTGTGACTTGTGAAAGCTAATTCACTGGTCGGCTCTGGACCTATCTGGCTGGCCCTCTTTTAAAAAATTGGCAAATTTGAACCATATCAACCAGACAAAATGGGCCGAAAGACTCTGGTCTCGGAAAAAAATAAATAATTAAAAAAGAAGAAAAAAAAAACCAAAAAGGTCCAGAATTAGCCTCTTGTTTTTCATAAAATTTGGATTGCTTCTAAAAATTTGGGTAGGAATACGGAGTGCTTTACGGAATATTTGTTACAAAAATTAACTAAAAAATTATAAACACCTTAATTTGAAGTTGAGCCAGTAAAAAACAAAAATTGCTTTTAGACTTTTGAAAATTTTTAAAATTGAATTTTAAAATTGTATGGTATAATTTTACACCGAACAAGAAGATTTTTGGGTCTCACCGCATGATCGCTCCCGGCATGCACTTCGCTAGAGTGCTTTTCTGTCACTTTATTTTTGGGCCAGTGCTTAAAATTAGATCCTGCGAGAGGTGCCTTAAAATGAAAAATGGACGAAGAGAATGAGAGACCTCCTCGATGATACACTCACAGTTTTCCTTTTTTTTTTTTCGTTTTTTTTTTTAATATTTGAGACTACAACGAATAACAATTGTACATTATTCTTACGTGCTTTGAAGTACAATTTTTCGACCTAAAGTCGATTAGTATACTGATTGTAATTAGTAGTGGTCGGTGTGTGCTATTGATTGTTCTCGTGGCCGACTATGTTGACTTCAAAAGGCAAGTCCATTGGTGGAATCAAAAGATTGATTCTTTCCTGTTTATATATATATATATATATATATATATATGTATTTTTTTTTCATAAATAAAATAAAAGGAAACTTTTGGTGTTCTTGATCTTATTAAGGAGAATTTTATCTGTAAAATCGAATAAATCACTATAGTAAAATATAAAAAAAATAAATAAGTACTAATATTAATAAAAATTATAAATTATTTTAAGTGTATATTTAATTTTATTAAATAATTTAACAAAGGGTTCAAATTTATGATCGCATTGGGTCAATGAATGCACCAAAATTCTTTCGGAGTCTTGCTTTTGTGGTGGAAGTAGCCGTGGCTTTTAGCCCGGGCCGCCACGCCCACGCATCCATCATCGCGCTGCATGAACTTTGCAGCTGGTTTGACCATGCTCGTCATGCAACCAAAAAGTTGCATTTAGGCCTTCCCTTTTTCTCTCGACAGCCATGCACCGAGCAGCTGCTGGGCCCTGGCTGCTAATTCCTCTCGTGACACATCTTTTTCATTTTTATTTTTTTCTACTGTTGGGGCCTGCGGTGATGAAGAAATCACTTTTAATTTCTATTTTGTATGCAATTTGATTTCTTTAAATTTTTTAAATTATTTTTTCTTGTTTATTTTTACTGTTTCATTTTCTTTTTTTCTAACTCTATGCGTTTGGGGCTTATCACATATGTATTTCGTATTGGAGAATTGAGACACTGTCACAGACGTCAATTTCTTTCTTTCTTTCTTTTCTTTTTTTTTTCTTAAACTCTATGAAACGGTCGAGTCAAGAAGAAACACTGAACGTGCGACATGACAACTCGTCACACAATCCACACATATTACTGCATTTGTTATGCAACGAATTATGGTTAACTTAAACAAAAAGGTAACAACTCGGAAAATATATATTAGTCCCTTCTTCGTACATGGGCTTCTCCAACGTAGAAATGGGCTACTTCGAAGAGGTTCGTTTGCTCGAATCCACAATACAAAACGTGGGCTACATGATGAAAGCATCATCCCAAGTGGTTGAAGTGTTGCGGGCACTCTCTCTCTCTCTCTCTCTCTCTCTCTCTTTTGGCCTTTTAGTTCATAAGGACTAGAATTTAAACTCTAGATTTGAAGCAAAGAATTTATATAACTCTATCATTAAATCTTGCAATTAACGGCAAACGTTCTCGATGGCCTCCGGAATGTGAAATACTTTACACCCATAATGCATATATGAAAAAAGGGACCATCGGCCTGGATCGATGCTCAGATGTGGCCCATAATAGGAAGCCCCACAAAAGAAACATTGAAGTTCATGGGGTCTTCTAAAGACATTACTTATCTCACATCACACCATTGCCGAACCACAAGCCCACAACTCACACGGACTTTGGAGACAAAACCTATATATATTTCTTCGACTCCTGCGTTGCCACTTTCTTGCTTTCTGCTGATCCTCTCTCTCTCTCTCTCTCTCTCTCTCTCTCTCTCTATATTCGGTTTGTCTTCCTAGTCATTGATAATTCCGCGGTTAGGAATCTACAATTCGTTTCCGATTCTTCCTTATTTTAATTCTTGGCCCTAATCTCAACTCAGACTGGTTGCGATAGCGATGTCTGCTCCAAATTTGATGGTTTAATTGCATTCGGACTAGTTGCATTTTTTTGGGAACTTATGTTAAAATATTTTCAATTAATAATATTAATATATTTTTATTGAAATTTAATTCATAATATAATTCAATTAATAAAAAATAATTTTACATATTATTACACTAAATATTAATAAATATATTTAATTTAAATATATAATATTTTTTTATTTTTTAATATATACAAAAATCCCATCTAAAAATATGTGAATATAGTAAAAATTAAGAAAAAAAAGTCAATTATTAAATTAAGATGAATTTTTTTAAATATATTAATAGTTTTGATTTCATAAAATAAAGTATATTATTTATAATATTATATATATGAAATTATAAGATCCGAAATTAATATTTAATAAGAATATTATTATTAGAAAATTTAATAATTGGTATCAAAATATAAATTTTAAATTTTGAATTTTTTTGGTATAATTAAGAACTATGTATCTATTTTATGATTATTTTTAACCAAAAGAAAATAATAAAATTTTATGTTTAACTTTATACGTAATTATTAAAGGCAAATCTCATTATTAAAACCTTATAAAATAATTAATTTCATTAACATGAACGATGATATATAAATGCTTTTATGGTGTTTATAATATAAATAATAATAAATAAATAAAAGAAGGAGAACTTGAAATTTTTAAAATTTTATCATATGATAATAATAAGACAATTAAAAAGGTTATGAAATTGTTTGATTGAGATATCTAATGAATGATTGAAAAATTAAGGTAGTTAATTAAAGTGAAAAGACAAAACATTATTAGTTAATTATATTTATAAGGCTTTGAACATAAAACTTAAATAAGTCTTATTCATATGATAACGAATAATGATTTTTTTTTAAATGTATATATTATAAATATGATTTCTTAGTTATTAAAGTAATTAAATTAGTATTATAATAATATTTTATGGATGCTATGTATTATAAAATATTGTAGAGAATAAAGTCTTAATATCTTATTATTTAAGGTCATGTATACAAGTTCCCTCAAATATTTAAAAATTAAGAAAACTTGAATTGGACTAATTGGAGGAAAAATTATTAAGAAAACTCATGATAATTTTATTAAGAATGATGAGTCAATGTTTCAAATAAGTTTAAAAATGAAGTGACAAAATTCTTGATAAATGTGATTTTTTTTTTCAAGATGATAAAATCAAAATATAAGTTTGCAATGAACAAGTTATTAAAATTTAAAGATTTTATTAAGTTAAAATAAATACTATAAATAATTATAAAATTAAATTAAAATTCAGAGAAATTATTATTATTTTTTTAAATTTATCACAAATCAAAAATTAATATTCAAATAAAAATTAAATAATTAAATTTATATGACTCTAAATTATTAATAAGTTAATATTTGAGTTAAAAGTAACACTCATTAAATTTAATTAAATATAATTTAAATAATTATATAAAATTAGGTATTTATTATTATTTAAAAAATTAAAAATTTTAATTTATTATAGAATTAACAAATAATATTTTATATTTATATTATTTTTTATATATTTCTAATTATTATTATGCAATATTCTTATATTAATACAGTTATAACTTTAGCATAGGCAAACCTTCAATTTTTTTCGTTGTCCTTATTGGGTGTTCATTTTTCTGTCTCTGGATGATTTAATGGACAATCATTACCCATATTAATATTAATTACCCTTGATTGATATGGCGTCACGCAATGGCCAGCTTCTTTGGCCTAACCTCTTAGCTGTTGACAGCACAAACGAAGCTTCCACTTAATAGCAGGCCACGAGTGTACGACAGGGTATAGTGTATGTACAACTTCGTTATGGAGTGTTTGACCATCCAACTTGCAATAATAGCAGAAATCCGGAAGAGTTGTTTAAGAGATTTTGACTTGACTTCTCTTAATTTGCTAATATTAGTCTTTGTTATTGTTCATGTCCCAGTAGTAATCTGTACTCGACGAGATATTCTCAATGTAAAGCTAATGAAATTAGCCGGAGAAAGCTTGGAGTTTACTGTTGTTTAAGATGCACGGTACATTATTATTGAGTCTCCTTCTTTGTTTAACCTCTGCAAATTGTTACTATGGGTTGGCTTGACCCCTTGAATGGAATTCAAGGGCTACATAGATCGTCTTCCCTTTCTTCATTAATAGCACGATTTCAGCACAAGGTGCAATTTTCTCTCCCAATTATTTTCAAAACAAATACAACATGAAAATCATTCAGTCAATAATATAGTACAGATAGTGGAACACTCCCTTATAATATTTAAGAGAACAATAAAATATTAAATAATTCTTTCTATTTCTCTCCTTTCATGGTTATTATTTTGTCTTTTCGAAATCTCTCGTCCCCCAAAGTGTCATAAATGAGTGAAATTACACTTTCTTTTTTTTTTTTTGGTTTTAAAAATTTGGCATCAAACCTTAAGCGAAATTAATAATTCAAATAATTTTTTATCATTATATCCTCTGGTTAAAGGAGCGTAAATTATTACATTTATTTGCACTCGGGGGGCATGGCCTTGTATCTTTGCCTATCATTACAGTAAGAGTAGAACATGAGCTTCCTTCTTGCCCAGTCCATTGCCGCAATCTGGTCTTTTGACAGAGTAGCAAACTCTTGACCCCCAACGGGGTCCGAGCTGGAAGCACCCGCCTTAGAACACGAGGAAACCGAGGCCGTTGGATTGGAGATGCAGCCAGTCATTTCCATCTCAGAAAATGAAACCACAAAAGGTGCGTACTTGTGGTTAACTGGGTATTTTCCTCCGTGTGTTGCCCACTCCGAACCATCCCATATAGTTGCGTACAAGGCCATGGGCTTGGATGGGTAGACGGATGGAAAAGCATTGTTGTGGACAAACTGTCTTACTGGCACATTGTCCACCAGGAATCTGCATATGGACAGACACAGCAACGATTTCAGAATTGGCTATATCGAAATAATTTTAGGACAGGAAATCACCCGTTAGACATAAAAAATAATGGAAATTTTTATGTCTACAGTACAAAAAATTGATTAACGAAGAGAAAGAGAAGTAAAAAAAAAAAAAATATTTATTATTTATTAATTGTATTCGCTTGTATTTATAATTTTTATGTTGCATTATTTTTATTTTCATGTAATTGCTTGCTTTAGAGAAACGACTACACGAGCTCCTCCAATGTCTCATCACCGCTTTCAGACCACTCCCACTAAGACCATAAGGAAAAAAAAAAAAAAAAACTCCCGCATGCTTTAAAAATCACTTTCTAACATCTAAAATGATATGAAAAAGACTTTTTTAATATACAAGACTCTCACTAAGGCATGGGAAAAGGTAACGGGGCAGAATAAGATAGATAACATAAGTTATTTTATACAAGAAGGAGAAGATTGATCACTTTTTTAAAAGACAAGTTATAAAACCTAAGAGAATGGAAACAGTATGGGATACTTGAGATTGATTTTCTTACACGATGTGGTGACTGTTCCAGATAATGCTGTAATAGTGATGCGCTGCTGTTGGATCAAACCAGAGATAGAATTTCTCTTCTCTTCCAGTGCTAACACTTCCATTCACATACATATTAGTTTGAAAGGCCCAGTCATTTCTCTTATCATGTCCAAGAAGTTCAATGTCAATCTCGTCGTGGTCGTGAGGGTAAGTATCTGCATTAGACAACTGTTTTTGTTTTCCATTTTCATCATCCCATCGCATTGGCATCTGCAAAACTAATTGAAATCTCTACATGTGTGTATCTTTGTTTCTTAATACACACCCTGAACATTCATGCCACTTTTTCATGCAAGTTTAATATCGTATCTCACATCAAAGAACATTGCACATAATGTAACTGTAATTGATATGTTGATGTGACAGAAAGGACTTACATAGAAGGCTACTACAACTCCGGAGGATAGACCGGCTGGCAACTTGATCGCAGCACTGAAGAAACCGTAGTAATATTTACTCCGGGAGGCCAATCCAGAGCCTGGAAAAGTAAGCAAATAGGGCATGGAATTTAATCGAACTCGAGAGCATTAAAAACATACATTCGATTACCCAACTCCCCAGCCACAAGGTACCTGAGGAATTGGAGAGAGCAAGAGTGGCCAAAGACCCATTATTGAGTATCATAATGTTTGAGCCCCCAAAAACTGCTGAAAATTGTTCACCAATCGAGACATGACCGAAAAGATCAGTTAAACGTGCCACGGGAGGAGGTGTGTAAGGTCTCGTGCGTGAAGAAACCCCCGTTATCATGCAGAGGGCAAAGAGACCCAATAGTTTGTTTTCTCGGAAATATTTCATTTTTTTTCCTCCACTAGATTGACGGAGGCAAATTTGGGCATCTGGTGGTTATAACAAATGACGGGTGTTTTGTCGGGGCATGTATATGTTAGGACAAAAAACTGCAATCTTTGCTTGGTTGTTCAACAGCTGGCTGCCTCTTCCAAGTATGCTGTTGTGGGGTGGGCGTTTTGGATATTAATGACAGTATAATAAAAGGCCATGTGGGGTGGCTCTTAGATGCATGTGGCGGAGCTTGGAGGGCTGCCCAGAAGTTAGAAGTTCGAGCCATGATATTGACATTTGAATGTTAGTACACGGAATTTGGTCTATCTTGTCTGCTTGTGAATTTGCCGAGAGAGAATTAACTCTTTTTTTTTTTTTTTTTTACTTTCGTTAATCTTTCAGAAGACTTATCAAGAATTTCCTCGAAATTTGCTTGCACTTAAAAATTAAAATCTTAGATGGGACCTTCTATCCTGCAATAAAGGCCGCTTGGGCCCCCGTCGTGCCTCTGCTCGTTATGGTTGTGGACCACAACAAGCACATTTTTTCTGTTTTCCATAAAGAGCACAGAGAGTTGCAGTGCGTGTTGACGATCTCCATTTCACTTTAATACAGTGTCGTTCTCTTTATATTTGAGTGGTGGACTGATGTCCTCTACCCGAGTCTATTTGGAAATTTAACTAAAATCAACTTCAAGCGTTCGGGGTCTTCTGAGGTTGGACTTTGTTCAACTGCCAGATAAAAATGATGTCGACCAAGGACACCGGCAAACAGTAAATAATTTGATATTTCCAGCTCTAATCTATATTATTCGGAACACCAAACGCGAAGAACCAGTATGGAGGGATTTCACACTACACTGAACCTATTTGCACTTTAGTACCGTGTTCAAACAATGAGAGGCGCTGACGTCGCCAGAATCATCTCTTCTTCTCTCATCTCTCATCAATGACTTGTCGTATAAGTCTCCTTCGACCCTTTGAATGCCTAGATCCTCCTCCTCAACAACAGCTGTGATGCCAGTCTTTTCATTTTCATTTTCTTTATAATTACTTTTCTCGCATATTCTCGTTGATGATTATTTGTTCAGTCATCGGAGTGTCTTGCTACTACCGTGTCTACCATGCCACCTCATAGACTTCTTACCATTTTGCTACTTTTGTTGTTGTTGAGAGTTTAAATTTGAATAGAATTTATTTGTAAATTTAATATTATATTTTAATTTATAATTTTAAAATAATTTTATTTATAATTATTTATTTATATATTATATTATTTATTATTTTTAATATAAAAAATTTTAATCATATAATTCATATATTTATATTTAAAATCTCAATAATTTTATTACGAAGGGAACATCTTAAGAACTTATTATCATTCTGTTGAACCTACTGGCCAATTATTTTTGCTATGTTATACGATATTTATATTATTTGTCTTTTTACCAAATTATTGATTTTGATAATATCTGTTAGGAAAATATAAGAGTTAAAACTAAGAAAAAATCTAACTTCATCAAAGTAAATAATAAATTTATCAATTTAATATAATATTATATTAAAATGTTGAAATTTAAAATATTAAATTTATAATTTTTATATATTATTTATTTGTTATTTTTAATATCAAAATTTTTAATTATACAATTTATATATTTATATTTAAAATTTTAATTATTAAATCCGTGCCCTTGTCACCCAACACTCATCCTCGAGGAAACATCAACAAGGAAACATTTTTATTGACGAAAATCGATCGCCCATTTCCAATTCTTTTCCGCGTAAAATGCTTTGATTTGCCAGAGCGTCGCAGCTGGACGCGAGATGTTAGGACATCGACAATTAACAATTAGACGGCACCGACGAAGACAGCATGGCAAAGTCGTGTACGTATCTGAGGGAATTTAAGGCAGATGCTTCCTCCTGGCTCCTGTTCTATTCGAGCGACTTGGACGTTAATGCAAACAGAAAACTCGGCAACAGGGCGGGAGAAGGGAGGAAGGAGATTTTTTTTTTAATTTTTTTAACAATAATAGAAAAAAAAAAAAAAAGAAGGAAAAACGTTAAAGAAATGAGGTTGGGCTTTTCTAATCGCAACGCAGGCCAGCCTGTTGGATTAAAACATGCGTCCATAGCAGTTATAGTTGGGCTCAAAAGATTGTTGCGTAAGAAAGAAAATGAGTTTCGCTCGCGGATGCATTTTTACTCGACATTGTGGACTAGCATGGTGGTAATGCCACTCTCTCTAAAACCTCTCACCTCCAAGTTCAGTGCAAGTTCGCTCGAAAGTCCCAGACAGGAAAAATTTCATGGGAACTCAAGTAGTCGTGAATGAAACATTTTTTTTTTTTTTTTCTGAAGCGGGCAATAATCGGTTGTTAGTTAGTTTTGTTAGCAAGGAATGGAGCACGTAAGACTTTAGATGCCACGGGAGGGGTTAAATAATGTCACATAATGCTTCAAGTTAATCTAAAAAGTCAAGTTAATAAGTTAGATTTCAGTGGGGTCTTCATATTTTAATGATATAAGATTTCATGCTGATATCATATCTTATTGATGCATATTGAACTCGATTGGCACATGATATGAAGAAATTGAACTAAATGGATTAAACTTCGATATGAAGCCCCACTAACACTATGCTAAATTGATTAAACTAAAATAAAAAACAAACAACCGGAGAAAAAAAGGCGTCGAGCAACATTATTGATTCAAAAACATAATAGATTCGGTTGTTGGATTCTGACGTTCCCAATGGTGCACCCTCGTGAAGAGATCACCCTGACCACCCTCTTCACCTCGTTAATCAATCTAACTCACAACATTGGCAATTACAGATCAAAGGTTTCCTATAACGATGCTTGAAATGTATGCGAAACAATTCACTAAGTCAATCCCTGAAAGAGTTCAAGGTCCTCAGATTGGGTTCACCTGATTCGATGGTCCTTAGTTTGTTGGAGCTCACGTAGTGTTGCAAAAAGTCTGGTACTTACTTAAAAAATTGCAATCAATAAGGTGTCTATCCATAGATCTTGATGAAGTTGGAGCAAGTGGTAGGTCAATTATGGTTCTTCTTTTAGGATGTCGCTGCGGGTCTAGATGTTTTGCCACTCGGTTCTCTTAATTTGTCAAGTGAAGTAAAGGAGGTGATTGTGTTAGTATCGAGGCAAGCACACAAAGCAAGGATTTGAAGTTGACTTGAAAGATAAATAGGTCATTCAGGATGTTAAATCTATCCTGAAAAAGTTACAGGAGGGTGTAATTCTTTGGTTCAATATGGAGTGATTGCACTAAATAAGTCAAGTTCTTTGAGGTAAAGATTGGATTTGAAGAAAAAGAGAGAAGAATTGTCAATTTTAAGTAACTTGATGGGTTCATGAACTATTCCATGTGTGTTATATTTGATTTTGTTAATAGCAAGATCGGCTAACAACTTGAACCTGAGGAGGGTAAAATCAATAGCAAATGACTTGCCATCTCAATACAAATGATTTTCAATGCCCTATTTGATGCGCCTTAAAACTGGCAACAAACCTATAAGCACGAAATTTGTCCTTAATGTGGTTGTCAAGAGGCTGGTTCAAGAATATTACGTGGAAATTGGGATTCCAGTCTTAGATTATAATCATAAGAATCAGAACATCCATCTTGAGAACAATTCTTGCAGGCAATTTGGCAGCTGAGAGAGCTATAAAAATGGTAGCTAGCAGGCTTGGGAGTGGAGCATTTGAAGATAGGAGTAAAGCGGCTTATAAGGTTCGGCTACATGGTAAGACGAGCATTTTTAATCGGTCTTGTTTGGTGGACGCTGCTGTTAGACCCCCATCTGTTATTTTCTTGATTATGAGATTGAACCCAAAAGATATCATCGCATATTTAAATATCTTCGATTTTACCATCATTTCATTTTTAAGAATAAAGATTATTTTTTTCTTTTTCTTTCAATTCTTCTGTTAAATTAATTAATATCAAGTAATAGAAATTCTAAAATTTTATTATAATTTTTTTCTTTTAACTTGAATGTAAACTTAATAACTAAACCACCAACCAATTATTACTTAAGTTGCAAACTTATTTTGATGTAAATTATGTAAGAGATTTTACAAATAGACGTTATAAATTGAAATTGTATTTTTTTTCTTAAACAATTCACTAATTTCCCAATAAAAAACAAACAATTATTACTCAATCTAACAATAAGTCGGATTATCAAATCCTCGCAAAACACTATATTTAAATTATTAAGACTTCAATAACTCCTAAAGTATTACTCATTTTTATACTATACTTCTTCATTATAACAATTATACTCACTATATATTACATTTATTCATTTTGATAATTATATTATTATTTATATTTTTATAATAATATTTTTTATACGTTATTTAAATATATTAAAAATAATTTTTATTTTATTTCAATAATATACACAAAAATTTTATTTGTTTAGTTATCATTATATCTACATATTAAATTGCTAATATCTACACAAAACTCATAACTTTGGAAACTCTTTAATCTAGTTTCCAAAATCAACCTAGCCATATTATAAGTATTAAAATTTTATATATTTCAGTGCAATATCAAAGATATTCATCAATCTCTTTTGATTTGATTTGATAAATACTCTATTTATTTATTTTTATATTCTCCCTTATTTTATACACCTATTTCCGTATAAATTACCGTAATTTTTTTTTTTTTTGTTTTAAGACAGGAAAAAAATTATTCTCTTTTTAAAAATTTTTTCTTACTTTTATCACCCGCCAAAAAACCAAACCCGGACCCGCCAACCACACATGGGCGTCGCCCGCAAATGGGGAGCCGACCCCGAATCCGCTCTCCTCTTGGCCTCTGCCACCGGCACCAAGACGGAATACTCGGCAGCCTCCGGAAAACCCCCAAAAGACACATTCCACTTAGCCTACATAGTGTACTTTACTCTCGGCCTCGGCTATCTCCTCCCATGGAACGCCTTCATTACCGCCGTCGACTACTTCTCCTACATCTACCCCGAAGTCTCCGTTGACCGCATCTTCGCCGTCGTCCATACGGTGGTGGGCCTCGTCAGCCTGGTCGGTATCGTCTTGTACGCCCACAAAACCGATGCCTATGTCAGGATCAATGTGGGACTGGGCCTGTTTGTTGTGTCCCTGTTGGTGGTGCCGGTGATGGACGCCGTGTATTCAAAGGGTCGGGTCGGGTTGTATGACGGGTTTTATGTGACGGTCGGTGCGTTGGCGCTGTCCGGTGTCGCCGATGCGTTGGTCCAAGGTAGCCTTATTGGGGCTGCTGGGGAGTTGCCTGAGAGGTACATGCAGTCTGTTGTTGCTGGCACTGCTGGTTCAGGTAAATTATCCATTAAAAATAGGAGATTTACTGCTATTTTGCTAGGAATTTTTGGTCTTTTTTGGACTTCATGAGCTACAATCTTGAATTATACTTGCGTGACTAAAATTTAATTGTTGCTTTTGAGGTTTGTTTCTTGAGGGTCTTGAGTTGCGGAAATTTATTCTTTTTAGTTTGGCTATGTTATAGGTAGATTTTTGACACCAGATTATGTTGCAGATTTTAGTTTATAAGCTTACCTATGCTTCCCCTCTGGTTGAATAACTTGTTGAACATTGTCTAAGGTCGGTTTGGGCCTGCCATGATTTGGTGTTGCAGTCATTTTCACTTAAAAGCTTGGTGGTTGCCAAGCTTGCCTAATTGAAGAAAGTCAACAATGAAAGCTCAGAATGACTCTCGAATTGTCAAGTGCAAATTAGTGTAATATGGTAGAAGTAACTATGAGCAGGTTCCTAGCTAAGCGTAGTGAGTAGGAAGCTTTTCTTCACTGGATTTCTTTTCTCAGATAAGTGATTTTCATTTTTTTCAGAAAAATGGGAGAGGTGGAGTACAAGCTCCCAACCTCTCACCATAAGTTCCTCTTAAGGGCTTGAGTTGACCATCAAGCCGAATCTTGATAGGTTTGTGCACAGACTATTGCGAAAATTATCGGTAACAAAAGTATTGCTCTGATTTTAGATATCCTACCTGTGCTGCTAGTTTTTTACTGGTGACAAAGCACTTTTGTGTGCTAAACCATGCAATGCAGGTGCAGTCCAATAAGGGAGGAATTTTAACTTGTGAAGTTGTTTATTGCAGGGGTGCTTGTTTCATTTCTAAGAATCACAACCAAAGCAGCATATACACAGGACGAGCTTGGCTTGAGAAAAAGTGCAAACCTTTACTTTGCTGTGGGAATAGTGGTCATGGCTATATGCCTTGTCTTTTACAATGTGGCACAAAGACTTCCAGTTATTAAGTACCACACAGAATTGAAAACTCTGGCTGTCAATGAGGAAGAAGGGGATAAAGGTCTCCTCACGGGGGGTCAGTGGAGGTCGACCTTGTGGCCGATTGTGGGGAGCATCAAATGGTATGGAATTGGAACATTTCTTATCTGTTTGGTCACATTGGCTATATTTCCAGGTTGTATAACTGAAGACTTGCACTCTAAGTTGCTCGAGGATTGGTATCCCATTCTCCTTATTGCTGCGTACAATGTTTTTGACTTAGCTGGCAAGTCCTTGACTGCAGCCTATCTTCTTGAGAATGCAAAGGTTGCCATTGGCGGCTGTTTTGCTAGATTGCTCTTTTTCCCTCTCTTCTTAGGTTGCTTGCATGGTCCCAAATCCTTCCCGACAGAAATTCCAGTGACAATACTGACTTGTCTTTTGGGGCTTACTAACGGCTACTTGACCAGTGTTTTGATGATTTTGGCTCCAAAATCAGTCCAACTACAGCATTCAGAGACTGCTGGAATGGTCATGGTTTTGTTTCTGATTCTTGGGTTGGCAAGTGGATCAGTGGTAGCTTGGTTTTGGGTCATTTGATATAAAGGAAATCTGCAAGGAATTGGACTCCCTTTTCTGTTCCCAGTTCCCGTTCGGCTAATTATGTTGACTGGGGCAACGAAGCCTTTGTATATCTATGTCAACTTATGTTACTCTGCATGTCTTGGCATTTCTGCGTAATCGGAGGTTAACTGTAAAACGAAAAATCTCATATTTGGAAGTGGCTGCCACACCACCTTCCTCCAATTCTTGTTCCACCTACCTCTCCTTTTTCCAATTTCTTCTAGTCCTCGAAGTGCTGGCGAAAGACTGCTCTATTTATTGAAAAGACTGAGTTTGAATTGCAAAAATAATTAGTACATCATATATATTTTTAAATGTTATAATGTAAAAATTTTGTATAATGAAGAGATACAAGAAAAAGGATCGTCGCAACACGATACAAAAAACATAACATGTGACATTAAATATTCAAGAGACGGTACAAAATTAAAAAAAAAAAAAACTAATAAAAAAAAAAAGAAAGAAATCGATATGTTAGGTGGCGCGGTAAATCCCCAAAGCTGTGGGAGCGTCGTGTGTTCTCTACCGCTTTGAACAAGAGTGGGGATCATTATGATTGAGACCCACGGGGGCAGACAAATGAAACTACTTGAAACCATGCCTAAAGCCAAAGTACCTCCTCAATCTACGAAACCTCCCCCCCCTCTCCCTCTTTTTTAATTTGCCAAAGATTTAAATTTAAATTTAAATTCTGTAATTTTTAACGTAATTTAAATATTATTAAATTCAAATTCAAAACCATCGCGTCCATAATAATAAGATTGGATTAAATTTCAACGCTGCTTCGGGGGTGAAATGAAGGCACCAACGAATTGCCCCCCACTTCACTTTCGCGAACCCCAAATAAATTCCGGACGGTTACAGATTCCTCTGCGCAACACCTTGCGGCACGATGCCACCTGTCCTCCGCGGAGGTCGGGTCAGTTTCATTTTCTGCCGGCCTCCTCTCCTTTTTCATTGGTCGTCCGGCATCTCTCTCTCTCTCTCTCTCTCTCTCTCTCTCTCTTTTCAATCTTTTTATTTTCTCGTTTTTCATCGGCATGCTTAGCTCGTCGTTCGCTCCAAAGTTAACAACTCTTGGGAATGAAACGCACAGCCGCAAACAGAAAGTGCCTCGGTTCAATTCCATCCCATCGCTTGACTTCCAGTCTTTCTGAAATTGTAACCGTTGTCTGCACAAAGACCCGGGGCTACTAGATTGGATTGTTTTTACTTACATCACCTCAAAATCATCGAACAAGATACATAATTAAAGTTGTAATTTTTATTTTTATTTTTTAATGTCCACACAAACACACACACAAAAAAAAAAAAGGAGTTTTTCTTTTTTGGGTGCATATTTCTGAGGAGTAACGGCTCAAAAGGTCACGTAAATTGTCCAGGCGTGGTACTGTGACGTACCAAAACGCATGGGGCATCTTAGTTCGCGACAACAAGTACCACTCACGAGGAGAGAGAGACAGCCAGACAAAAGAGAAGACTCACTTCACCTTTTTTTTTTTTTTTTTTAATTATGTTTTTTTTTTAATTTTATCTGGAAATTTTAATTTTCAGCTCGGGGAAGCGTGTCCAAGAAAATGCTTTGTCTTTGATGTTGCCTCGCAGGCCCAGTCCCCCAGCAACCAACCATTTCCACCGCCGGACTTAGTTCTGAAGGAAACCTCAAGAAACGGTGCCGTTTTTATCGGCCTCTTTCTGTGTCTCCAATTTTTTTTCTTTTTTTCTTTTTTTTTTGTCTTTGTGTTTTTGGGATTTTGAACCTCCTCGCCCCAGCCAAAACCAAAACGTACCTTTCTCGAGTCCCGAGACTAGCCCCACAACTCCCCCCCCCTTTGTCTTTCAGTTTCGATTCTCTCTGTCTCTCTGTCTCTCGCCGGTTGGCTCTGTTGCTCTGTGGCATTTCGGCTGGGCGAATTGTCACCCTTTGCGCTGAAAAGTTTTGATCTTTTGATTTTGAGGAGCCACCGACTGTGTAATAATGTTCGTGTGAGCAGGGAATCCGGACTCACTCTGAGCTTCGGTAAAGCGGTATTTGAGAGATGGAGCTGGACAGTTCTTCTGGCGGGAAGCCCGAGGGGAGCGGCAGCAGCAGGTCCTTGCCGTTGGATATCGATCTTAATGCGACGCCTCTGTGTTCTCCTCGCTGCGAGAGGGATGACGGCGTCACTCCGGTCGTGCCTGCCGGAGAGGAAAGAGATAAAGGGAAGGGTAAAGCCGTGCTCTTTGACATCAATGCGGAGGCGGCGGCCGACGGAGAAGAAGACTGTGACGAATGGGTGAATTCTGGGTACGGCCTTTCTTTCTTTATTGTCGCATTTTGTTTAAAAGGTTGTTTAGTGGCTTCTATAGTTTCAAATTTTGTGAGCAGTTTGTTGCTTTGCTACTGGTAATCAGAAACTAATTTCAACTTTGCTAATTAACTGTGCCGCTGTTGCATGATTGAGCATAATTTGAAGTTAAAGTCTCGCAAAACAATGCTTGGAGTCGATGGTGACATAAAGACTCTGTCTTTATTTTCAATTACGATGATTTTGTTTGTGGGATTGAAGGGCAAGCCTCGGTATCATAGTCAGATTACTCCATCGTGACCGGAATGGTTCTGAGTAGCAGAAACAACTCCTTAATAATTTAAAAAAAAAAAAAACAAAAACAGAAACAAAAAAAAAAAAGATAAAGACTGTATACGTATTGTCCTTCCCTGACCTCCCACAGTGGGAGCTTCGTGCACCGGGAATACCTTTTTTCGTTTTTTGTGGGTTTATATACCTTGTATTGCTTCAAGTGGTAGTACGTGAGGGAATTTGGTTCCTCTCGATTTATTGTAAAGTGACCAATTTTGTTGGATGCTCTCACTCAGTTGGATTAAAAGTGGATGATTGAGGATTAAATAACCCACAGCTATTTGTTAAACACTTAGTCAACAATGGAAACCTTCAATAAGAATGACTGGTTTTTGTTGCTTCTAAATGATAGGATTTTAAGACGAGTTGGTGCAAAGTCATTTTTTTCATTTGTTGTAGCATGGAGAAAACATTTCTAAAGTTAAGTTAAAGAAGGTTCTAGAAGCATTCCCCCACCCCACAAATCCTGCCCATTTCTTTCAATACTCTTGGCATGATCATAATGCGACATTGCTGTTGGACTGCAGAACATAATATACATGAAACATGTGTCCATTGCAAAGTAGTTATTCTTGCCATCTCTTCTTCTTGAATATTATTTACTATGCCCCCATTCCAGCTATTTGGTGGATCTTCTTTTTCTCTTTTTCTTTGAGGCAAAGGAGGGGATGGGGGGTGGGGGAGAGTGTTCAGTTATACATCACGCTCACTGTCAAAAACGTGTCTCCTGAGATTTTTTTTTTTTTTTGTGTTTTCTGATTTTTAGAATGCATGCTGTACGGGAGACCTCTACTGCCAACTCAAATGATGCTTCTGTGACATGTTCTAATTTGTTGTTCATGGGGAGTCAGTTCAATCTTATGAAGTCATCTGGCAGTGCAACAGACATTTTCAGATTACATCCTGTAGATATTGTACAGCAGAGACTGAATACTGGCAGAACTTTGAAGCAAGGGGGTCCTTACCAGACAAGTGATTTTGCAGCATGTACAGCATCATTCCTGGGTCTAAGTGAAAAGCTTTTGCAATCTTTAAGAGAATTTGTTTTCAATAACCATGGCATACTACTGCAAGATGGCTGGCGAGTTGAATTTTTCTACTGCCAGAGCAGTTGCAAAACTATTGCTGTTTATTGTTCACCAGAAGGGAATAAGTTTGAGTCAATGTATGATGTTGCTTGTCATCTTCGATTACTGTCAAATAGCCGTTCTTTGGTACCGCAGCACAGAAGTGATGGGTTTGCCTTTTTACAGAGTGGGCTGCATTTAGAGAGAAGAAGAAAGGAGTCCTTAGTATTTTCAAGAACTAGGGACTTCCAAGAATGTCAAGAAAATTCAAAGAGCAGTCTTGCTGGTGGATTATCATTAGGCATAGAGACTGCTGGTGCTGATGCCTGCATGTTGCAAAATAACCTGAGAGTCACACAATTGGACTCCAGGGAAACTGATGACTATGGCTCTTTGCACTGTAAGGTTGGTATTCTGAATATTATTTTCAGAGTAATGCAAATCTTTCCTCTTCTTGCAGATATTATTGAATTGTCAGAAGCATCTGGATTAGTTTTGTTAATTTTGGATGAGTTTTATGAGCACACTGTAAGATCTGATATTTTATCTGCCTGCCATTCCAGAATGGATTTCCAGTCCAGTTTGAAGACTTCTTTATTCTTTCAGTGGGGACTATTGATCCACGGCCCTCCTATCATAGTAGCAGCCAGATCTGGCCTGTTGGTTACAAATCCTTTTGGCATGATAAGATTACTGGATCTCTTTTTCTATGCCATATCTCAGATGGGGGTGATTCTGGTCCGGTTTTTAGGGTTCAACGATACCCATGCTGTACAAACCCTATCCCAATTGGGTCAACAATCTTGCACAGGCCAAGCTTGGTGGCCAATGATAATAAGGTGGATACTGCTTTTGATGCAGATAGTCATGAGGATATAAGTTTTCAGACAATGTTCTTCAACCATAGCCCCCCACATCTGGACTTTAATATTTTGACAGATGTTGGGGATACTTCAGGTGAATCCTCCCTCTTTCGACCAAAAGATTCTTCGCAAACAGATACCAACTGCATTTCACATACTCTTGGGAATCCAGCAACCAATAACAGAACCTTGAGTGATATTATTGGTGAATTCCTGGTGGAAGGAGGATCATCATCTTTGGTATGGAGAATGGTTTCTCATAATATGATTCATGCTTGCCGTGATTTGTATAAGCAGACTGGCGAATGTAAGTTTGTGTGCAGACATGATCCAGATGGACTCTGGCCATCATATGAAGTCCATGAGAGTGTGGAAGCACCAGAATCTATTGGTGGACTAGCTAAGTTTTGCCATAAGTCTGGGCCTGTGAACGTCCCACATCACATCCAAAATAAGGATGAGCTTGCTACTAGTTGTGAAGCACTAGCAAAGTGGTTAGACCAAGATAGGTTTGGACTGGATATGGAGTTTGTGCAAGAATTGATAGAGCAGCTTCCTGGTGTTGCTGCCTGCTCAGGTTATGCATTTCTGAACCAAAGAATTGACCAGTCAAAGGCCCAAACTGTTGGAAGTGGGTTTCTATTGGCTAAGAGGAAAAGTGACATGGGACGTGAGAAAGGAATTTATAATATGTTCAGTGTGTGCAAAAAACCTTGGAAGCAGGCAGGCAAAAATCCTCCTACAATGGCTTTTTCTCTTCCTGGCAAGCTGTTGAGCTCTAAGCTTCCCACATATTTAATTGGTGATGTTCTGCAGGTATGGAATATAATTATTATTGACTATGATAAAACTTGGAGTTAGATTCATATTCTTATTCCTTTAATTTTATTTGTTTTAGTCTTGGGAATTATTTTGGCGCTTCTCTCAAGTTCTGGGACTTGAAAATCCTTTGCCACTCGAGGAACTTGAAGGGGAAATTATAGACTGTTATTCCTCTACTTTTAGATGTTCTTCTGCTTCAACAGTGGATGAAAAATGTCAGCATGCAGAAGAAACAGAATCTTTTCAGGAAGTTATGAAAGCAAGATTGGCACTTGATACCTATAGCAAATGCACTGGCAAAACTTTGACTAAGGCGCATTGCTCACTTGTGAAAGTACTACTTGCTGAACTACTGTCCAAATTGGTAGCTTTCGCAGATCCTACTGTTGAAAATGGAGAATCTAAGTCAAGAAAGAGGAGGAAAAAGGAACCGGATAACTTTGCTTTTGCTAAGAAAGCAATACTTGATTTGCTTCCAATGAATGAACTTACTTGGCCAGAACTAGCTCGAAGATACATGTTAACTCTCTCATCCTTGGAGGGTAACCTTGACTCTGTTGAAATTGTGAATCGTGAAAGTTCCAAAGTGCTGCATTGTCTGCAAGGAGATAGTGGGGCATTTTGTGGTTCACCTCTGGGAGTTGCTGGAATGGAAGCAGATGCACTGGTAGATTGGTTTTCATTTCCTAGTCTGTCTGATTATGTTTCCCCTATTACCCTTCAGTTTCCAGATTAAATGTCTCTAATTTATCTCAAACTAGACTTATCATTTTATGATGTTAGGTGCCTTAACCATTTTGCCCTGTCTTACTGTTGACTTTGAAGTCAATGAACAAGATTTTGTAGTTGCCTAAACAAGATTCTTTACCCTACTATACATATGCTAATTGTTGGCAATAGAAATTGAATCAAGATGTATGATTAGGTTGCCCTTGCACGCCATAGGGTGAGTGATGACTTAACCCATTTTCTCTTTGTCTCTCCTTTTTTTTTCCTCCTTTTGTGAATTATTCTAAAAAGAGAGATGTAATTAGAAAGTCTTTCGCCATTAATCAAGATGGAAAGATAATTTTTAGGCAGAGCTTATTCTAGTTGGTGGTAAATTCAATATCCTCTTAATAGAACTTCTCAGTTTCACCTTAGCTATGGACTCTAGGGGCTTGAGGCAAATTACCAAGTACAACGCATTTTTATATGGCAATGCTGGCATAAAGCTAATTTCTCAAGCCGTGATGATAGCAAGGCTAGTTATGGTATAGCGCAAGCACGGCTAGTTGGAAATTCAAATCTTTCACTTGGATTCCCTTGCTGATTGATGATCTCAAACTGGTCAAGGAGCTAAGCTCAATCCATTCACGTGTGACTACTTTGTTTTCTGGTCCTGTATTGCTAAGCTGTATAGTATTTTCAATTTCCGACCCTTTCTAGTTATCTCTCATAGTACTCGAATTAAAATATTGCGAGGTTATGTTCCAGCCCAAGTTAGTTGAATCAGAGCCAGCCATCAGTAGACTTTTTGGTATCATTGCCTTACTTTATAATATGCATACAGGGGTAGTTTGTGTGAACACTCAAATGCACACGAAATTAAGACACGGCAGATATTTAGAGATATGGAGACTACATGCTTGATTGTATCTGCATTTGGAGAAGTAATAGCTTCGAGATCTCAATTCCATCCAACAGCATTCTTTAAAATGGTGTGCCGTTTTCTTGTCCTTCTTTTTGACCGAAGTTGTGTTTCTTTTGGAACTTCTCAAACACAGAATCATTCCAACTGCCTCATTAGTTATGTTTGCTAGGAAATACCAGAAGAAAATTGGGATCTTCATAGTGGATTCTGGCGAGAGAGCACAATGGATTCCATTGAAAGATCTTGGTTGCAATTCTGCAGCCCAGGGATTTGCTTTGGGAGTTGGGCTCTTAATAGAATGCGTTGGTGGTGGCGTCTGACTACATTTTGTGCTTCTAATGAGATGAAATTTTTTCCAATTCAGATGTACACTTAATACGTGAAATAGGCAATATGTTTCCCCAATAGCCCAACAATCATTTGTAATCATCTCATACTTATAGCCATTATACTATGTGGAGTTTATGGCAAGTGGGATTCTACTTAAAACAGTGATTGTACACTTGGATTGAATGATGCTTTTGTGCTTACATGTTTAACATTTATATGGAAAGTTATAAGGGCATTTATGTTCACTTGACAACAAGTATGAGGTAGAATCTTAGCCAAGAGATGCACTCATAGTTACGCTTTTTGTATTTTGACTTGCACTGAATGGCTTACTGCCTGAACTTAACAAGGATAAAATATGGATAACATATGTTATAAGTCTGTGGATGCATAGGCCTGTCCTTACATGTAAACTTCTAAGTGCAACCGTGTCCAGCTTATTCTGCACATTTCTGAACAGTATATACAAGACACGTGTTAATATTTCAAAATCCTTTTGACATAGTGATGTCTGGCATAGTTGCCTTTTTGACCTGATGAATTTTGTGAAACTTCTGTTTTTCTGGTTTGCTTGAAGTGCTTATTGAATAGTAGTGTGCTAATTTTTCTGACTCTCAGCTGCTTGCAGAGGCCACAAGGCAAATCTTTGGTTCATCAAAGAATCTGAATGACAATATAACTGTGGATTCAACTGAATCTGATACTGTAAGTGCTAGCAAGACAGTTAAGGCGATTGATGGCGAAATTCCTGAGTGGGCACGAGTGCTAGAACCTGTAAGAAAGCTACCTACAAATGTGGGTGCTAGGATTCGGAAATGTATTTATGAGGCTCTAGACATGAATCCGCCAGAATGGGCAAGGAAGATATTGGAACATTCAATCAGTAAGGGAGTTTACAAGGGAAATGCTTCGGGACCCACCAAGGTATATGAGGGTGATATATGAGAGAATTTCCATAATGTGTTGCTGAATATTTTTTTATAACTGAAGGCTGAAATATCAAGCTTTTATAATTTTTAGCTCTCTCTCTCTCTCTCTCTTTTTTCTTTTTTTTTTTTTTTTTTAACAATTTGTAGCGTTCTTGTACCTTGGAGCATGTGAATAAGCAAATTTTCCTATTGTCATCATTGAGAATTTTGAATATTGTTGCAGAAGTTGTGATCAAATGTTCTAATTTAGTGTACTATTCCTTTAGAGGAATAGACGTTGCTGTGTTGAAGGGTTGTGTAGGCTTGTGCTCATGCAATTTACCTCATTTTGCCTGTTTTATATACTTCCTTGAAAGCTGTGGCATTTTGCACCTGCCCAGTTTTTTAATTTTTTCTCATGTTTGACATCATGTCTGTTAAGTTGACACTTATACATCCTTTGTTTCTATTGCATCTATGCTGTTTTGTTGTTTACACTAACACAATGAAAATGCATTAATACCTTTTGATTTAATTGACTCCAAGAAAAGAATGCTACCTTGCTGCTGTCATACACATGTCTTGTACCTTGAAGCGTGCAAAATAAGTTTATTGATTCTTATTGCTGTGGATTTAGTGAACTATTCCTTTGGAGCAATACACAATGTTAGCATGTTGAAAAGAGTTTCATAAGTTTGTTCTTGTGCAAATTTACCTCATTTTTCTTCTTTTATATGCTTTCCTGAAAAGCTATGGCATTTTGAATCTGTCCATGTTTTTAATTATTTCACACCTTTGACATTGTGTTTCTTAAGTTGACACATATACATCTTTCGTTTCTATTGAAACTATGGCTGTTAAGAGGAGGAAAATACAATTTAAGTATTTGATTTAATATATACCAAAAAGAGATTTCTACATTGCTGTTTTCAATTTTTACTATCATTATATTTCTTCCTTTTCATTTTAGCTATTACATTCTTAAATTCACTTGAGGATTAATTTTAGTTATTAAGGATCTTCATGCACTTGGGGTTAATGATTTCATGGTTGACAAAAGTCAGCAACCCTAGCTTCTCTTACTGTAGTGTTCTTATAATAAGAGCTGAATGCTGGACTCAGGATTTATTACTGATTGATTACAGAAAGCTGTTCTATCATTGCTAGCAGAAGTGTGTGGCAAAAATCAGCAACAAAAACCTAATCGTAAAAGAAAAGGCAAGTATGCAGGCACTCTATCAGATGTGATCATGAAACAATGCCAAAGAGTGCTGCGGTGTGCTGCTGCAGCAGATGAAGAAAGAGTGTTCTGTAATTTGCTGGGAAGAACACTTATTAATACTTCTGATAATGATGAAGAGGGACTTCTTGGGTTTCCGACAATGGTGTCTCGTCCTCTGGACTTTAGGACTATCGATCTAAGATTGGCTCTTGGGGCCTATGATGGATCACATGAAGCTTTCTTGGAGGATGTTAGGGAGGTAACCATATCTTTTTAGCTAGTCAGTTATCATTTCAATTTTGGAGGGTATTCTAATATTTGCTGCTTCTGGCTTAATTCTTGTTTTACATGTTACATGCTAGTAAAACATTATTTGGTTAGCTCTATTAGGATGGCTGACAAGTTTGACTTGGAACTGGTAGTTGATCTGAATGCTGTATTATACCCAATTGGATTGAACATTTATGAGGGGAACAAAATATAAACAATTTATGTCCTTGTTTAGTTGTTTTTGTTTTTCCTTTTCCTTTTTCATTTGCATCCAGTGGAAATTTAGTTATGATGTTTTGATTGAAGGAGAGCTTCCGATAATGCCTTTGCTATTTTGCATTGTTGTTTTGTAATTAATCATCTTTTATTTTCTTTTGGCAGCTTTGGCATCATATCCATACTGCATATGCTGATCAGAATGATTTAGTTGGTTTGGCTGAAACCCTATCACAAAATTTTGAAGATCTCTATGAAAAAGAGGTTTTTCCATGCTTTCTCTCCTTTCTCCTTCCCCTCTCTTCCATGTGGGTGTAAAAATGGACCATCTACTTGGCATTTCCTTATCCATTACCCGCAGGAATATTTGCCACATGGCATGTTGGCTTGCAAGAACTTGAGTTATCAGTGTTACATATCTCTTTTCCATGAAATGGAGTTCTCTCATTAATTTTGTCTTAACTTCTCTCTCCTCTCTTTCTCTGTGCACACGTGAATGCAGGTGCATCTATATCTGAAAAATGACTTGCCTTAGTAATGACATTGTTCATCCCTTCACAACCTGAAAGATGCAACTCTACTTGGAAGTAAATTTATAGTGCTTGATGCCTCAAAATCATAGACCCAGCTGAACATTGATTTGGTTGAGTGACCACATCATTAACACACTAGCCCAAATAATGGTGTGTTGCCAATCAACTTGTGCTTCTTTGTATCGTAAATGGCTTGGATCTTGCCTTACAATGGCCTGGGATGGTCTCACTTATTGGCAAAAGTGCAATGTGTCGGTGACCAAACACCCCCCACCTGCTCCCAAAAGAAATTCCCTTTCCTTAATTTCGAAATACTTTTCAATTATCAGGAGGTTGGAAAGGCTGGCTAGTAATTGTGAACTACAATAAAATTTCAGCCCTTAGATTCAAAAACTAAAATATAATGGCTATGAACACATGTTTCATCACAATATTCCATCATAGTATTCTAGTGGATGATAAGAAAGAAAACTTTCCTTCTTTTTTTGAAGAAATGAAGTACAAATAACTGAAGTTTTAATTTGTGTGATGAGCTGCATAGATGACCACATGGCATGTCAAATACATTACTCAATTTCTGTAATGTTCTTCTTGAAAGGGTGTGAATCATGATCTACTGTTCTTTGAGGCTCTCAATCTTAAAGTATTCTCCTGATTTCATTATTGAGAGGGAGCAGACAGCCTTCTATAACAATGGTAAAGAACTCGCACTTCAAAGTGGCAACAAGAACACACAAATTACTGTCATTTTTTCTCATTAGGTGGACTTGCAAATGGGCTGATTGAGTTGTCTGGCAATAGAGGTTAGGATACCAACCGGGAATTGAGTAAGTAGTGGGTCTGATGCACTACAACCAAATTTTTCAATCTGTGCATCTGGTGGTTAGTGCCTGGTATTCATATCTGGGTGGGGCTAACAAATATGCTCAAAATTATTTCTCTTCTGTTGATCGTGGACTTATGGTTTTAAAAATGATTAGTAAATTGCCTTCAATGTGATATATATTTTTTCCAATTTTCTCTTTTCATTTTTTAGTCTGAGCTTTGATGTGGTGAATTGCCCCTACAGGTCCTTAACCTTGTTCACAAATTTAAGAACTATAGTAGTTTAGAAAGCTTAAGTTCTGAAGCCAAGCAAGAAATGGAAGATGTTATTGAGCATGCAAATGAGATTCCTAAAGCTCCTTGGGATGAGGGTGTCTGTAAAGTATGTGGTGTAGATAAAGATGATGACAATGTTTTGTTGTGTGATAAATGTGATTCTGGATATCACACATATTGCTTAAATCCTCCTCTTGCAAGAATACCTGAAGGAAACTGGTATTGTCCTTCATGTGCAACTGGTCATTGTATCACTCAAGGTTCATCCCCAGTTCATCAATTCAGTAGCCAGGTCCCAAAAAAGAGGCATCGAGGAGAGTTCACACACAGATTTTTGGACTCTCTTTCTCATTTATTAGCAAGCATGGAATTCAAGGACTATTGGGAGTACACTGTGGAGGAGGTTTGTTCTCTGACCCTTAGTACACCTGGTTTATACTTCCTCAAGCCATATGCAATTTTGATAGTTCTGATACATCGAAAATACTTGTGTGCTTTTTTTTTTTTTTTTTCCCTTTGGAGAAAGGAGTTGTATCTGTAACGTTTTTTATCTGCTTGTTCGCTTTTAACTCAATGCAGAGGGTATACCTTCTAAAGTTATTGTGTGATGAGTTCCTGAACTCTGCAAATGTACGTGAACACCTAGATCGGTGTGCCCCAATATCTGCTGATTTGCAGCAGAAACTGCGTTCACTACATATGGAATGGAGGAACATGAAGTTAAGAGAGGAGATTTTTTCTGAAAAGGTGCCAACAGTAAATGAAAGTGTGCTCAGGGCCAGCAGAGAGCAAAATTGTGCAAGCAGTGGAAGTCAATTTGTGCATATTTCTGATGCTGACTATCAAGTTAATCAGCATCCTGTCAACAGTGATGTTATAGTTGAGAATCACTGTTTCCAGAAGCTCCCTTTCTCTTTGATGGATAAATTTATAGGGCAAAACGACCCTCCTCCTGTTACTCAAGAGCAGAAATATGATTCTAATGGGCTTGTTGGAGTCTGGAGAAATTTCAACAAGGATGTAGAGCTGAAAAAAGCAAGTGGTTTAATACTGCCTAATTCTGAGGATCTGCAGGGCCATGTCTCAATTGGCACAATTGGAACCCATACGGCTGATCACATGCATTCTGCATATGCAAACTCAGTGAATTTGTTCCCTGGCCATAACAACTTCACTCAACCAGATACAAGTGAATTACAGCCCCCCAATACTGAAGCAGACTCCATCAAGAATAGAATTTCTGTATTGCAGCATTCAATTAGCCATGTAGATTCACAATTACAGAAGGTATCTCTGAGGAAGGATTTTTTGGGGAGGGACTCTGCTGGACGCTTGTACTGGGCCTTTTTGAGACCAGGATCATCCCCATGGATGGTGGTTGACGGGACTCTGATGGTATCACGAGAGCATGAGGACTTGAAGGTGATTGATAGGGTTTCAGAATCTTCCCTGTGGTTATCGTATCAATCTGATACTGAGATTGGAGAACTTGTTAGGTGGTTGAGGGCTAATGACCCCATGGCAAGAGAGTTAATAGAGTCTATACTGCATCTGTTTAAATCTGGATTTAAGGATTCCTGCGAAGCCAGAAACTTTGTTCAGGATATGGGCCAACCGTCTCTAAATACTGTAGATACTGAAATATCTGTCAGTTCTGATTCTCTTTTGACTAAAGCTTTAACTGCATTGGAGAAAAAATATGTCCCTTGTGAATCAGACATCACCAACATCCAAAAGCCAAGTCAGAATCCAGAAATTTTTGCCAGGGAAAAACTTTTCAGATGTGAATGCCTGGAACCTATATGGCCATCCAGGCATCATTGCCAGTCATGCCATTGCTCTTTTCCCTCTACATGTGAACTGAAGGAGCATAATGATGGCAAATGCAGCTCTGATGCACATGTCTCTAATAAGTGCTGGCAAAATAATAGTCTTGTCGAAGGGAGATCAACAGCAAGGCATGAAGAGGGCAAGTGCTCTGACAAAACAATGCCATGCCATCCTATTATGGTTGGCCATGAGAATGGCACTGGTTTCCTTAAGTTGGCGAGGGATCTTGCATCTCCTTACAAACTTGAAGAGATAGGCACTAAGTTTGCTACTAGGAGCTCTAATAGGGAATTGGTGAAGGAAATAGGACTTCTTGGTTCAAATGGCAGTCCATCTTTCATAGCAGGTGCTTCTCCTTACCTCAGTGATCCCAGTTTAAAGTTAGATCCTTCCTGGGATGGTGAGATTAGTCAAAGTGACAAGTCTCTGGATGCAGAAAAACAATTAGAACCACAACAATGTCTGCAAGGGAATTCGGTAACTAGTAGGGGACAGCCTAATAATCCCAAGGACTCATCAAAAAGTACTGTTGCAGGCAACCTTGTCTGGGAAGTGCAAAAATCTAAAATATCAGGTTTGATGAGTGAAAGAAGAGACCAGTCCTTGCATTTTAGCTGCACAAATCCAGGAAATTCTAGCATCTCTGTCATTCATGATTCTTCATTGAGGCCCTTAGTGGGAAGGGGTGCTCAAATTCTTAGACAGCTCAAAATCAACTTGCTTGATATGGATGCTACCCTCCCAGAAGAAGCACTCAAACCATCAAAGGCTTCCACGGAGAAAAGATGCTCCTGGCGGGCTTTTGTTAAGGCTGCCAAGTCGGTATTTCAGGTTGGAATACTGCTTTATACCTTATCTATATACATAAATACATACATGATATACATGCATTGAAAAATTGGCTATCAGAGAGGCTTGTCCTTGAGGCATGTCTATCCATGAAGCAGGGAGGAAGATAAAACATTTTGAAACAAACATTTCATTTGATTAGTTGGTGAAGAAAGTGGATACTTGCTAACACTTGCATTTACTGAAAAATTGGAAAAAAGTATTGTGAATGTTTTTAACATTGAAGATGACCCAGCAGCAACAAATTTTCCAACATATTTTTTAGCATAATGTTGTCTCCATTGGCTTTGCATGTACAAGGTTGGTAAGACAGTTGCAATTTCTCTTACTCTCAGATGGTTCAAGCTACCATTGTCTTTGAAAGTATGATCAAAACCGAGTACTTGAGGAATGAGTGGTGGTATTGGTCATCACTTTCTGCTGCAGCAAGGATTGCTACCATCTCCTCTCTTGCTCTGCGAATATACACCCTGGATGCTGCCATTGTATATGATAGTAAGTCCCCATCTCCTTCTCCCATAGAAAGTGCAGATGATAGTGCTACCAAGTCAGAAGATGATAGTTTGGTCCATGCTACTCCTGCCCGTATTCAACGGAGGCGAAATGCAAAGCCAGGTTTAAGGAATCCTAGTCTGCATCTAAGTGAATCAAGCAAACCGCAAAGCAAATCAAGTAAGAAAAGAAAAGATTCTGGCGGATGAAAATAAGGCGGATGTGTTCATTACTTAGCAAGTCATGCAGCAGAAGAATGCTCAATTTCACGTGGGCATGCGATTTAAACTGCCCGTGACATTTTTGGCCTTTGAGCTTGAGGATCATTGGCCAGGTTTGAATCCTTTTCTCCCTGTATGTATGGTTTACCAAGTTAGGTTTGAAACTAACCCAGATGTTGGATCAAAAGGTAAAGTCTGTTTAGGTGTACAGTTGGACTCAGAGACTGGATTCTCAAAAATTGATAATTACAGTCAATCTTCTGAAGATTAAAGTCAACATCCCTATACAAATCCATCCCCGCGAGAGCCTCCTAATGTAAAGAGCCAAAGCTATGTAATGAAGATTTTGGATGTAGCTACAACAGTTTTCATTCACTGGGGTTTATGTGTACTGGCTTTCACCTTTCTTTTGGATTCGCTAGGGAGTAACTAATTCCATTTCTGATCATCATTTCTTATTCTTCTATACTGCTGTGGTCATCACAAAAAGCAAAGTACTATTTTTATATGTTAATCCTGAAAGGGCTGGCACATAAAGGAAAATGTGAAGTTATGAGTGAACAATTATGTGTATTTTACCGCATTACGTTGAACAAGAGAAAAGGATGAACCTTTTTCTTCCAGTTAAAAAAAAAAAGGGGAAGGGGTGCCAAAAAGATAAAAAGAAAATCGTAAATTGTAATCCTCAATATGGGTATTTGAAGAAATAAAGAGCAATGGGATATGTTTTCGGTCAAAAAAAAAAAAAAAATCTTCGATGAATTAGGCATAACTTAGTTCAAAAGAGTAAATTTCATCAAACTAAATGTTTACCTTAAAATTGAATGATATAGGTTTTAAGGATCCAATTCAAAATAGTAAAGCAACTAATTAATTGGTCGCAAACATAAATTTACGTAAAAACTCGGATAAAGATCTTTGTATTCAATTTCAATCTAAAACATCTGCAATGAAATACGGAAAAGATTGAATTAAGTATAGCAATAACTTGAAAGAGATGACAAAGAAGATGGTTACTAGAAAGATAAATTAAAAAAATTAAGTTTAAATAAAAATCGTCCCGTTTACATTCGGGAAAA